>JAZKJV010005680.1:0-294754 GCA_037367405.1 Ottelia alismoides
TGACTCACATCCACGAGACCTCTACCCACGATCTGCACCCATCCGATCTACCTGACTCGCCCCGGAGCAGGAACTCAGGTCCCCATCATTGTCGCCTCGCCGGAGACCTCCGCCCCACCTCATCCGATCAACGATTCCACCGCTCACCAGGCCGAGGCACTTTGCCCTCAACCCAGGAGTCTTTCTTGGCAGTTTGAAGGCTGAAAGGGACCCATCTGGAGGTCCGAACATCTAGGCACAGGAGCTTCGCACCTCCTTTGACGCCGGAGCTCTCTGGAGCTTCCCGGCCTCATCAGAGGTACCCACCAGCTGCGGAAGACTTCGAGCTTCCTTCTCCACATCTCAGCAGCCCCTGAGGAGGTCCAGCGCACACGGATTGGGCCGGCGAACCTCGCCGGCGTCGTGTTCTTGGAGGATCCTCTTACACCGTCCGATCAGCCCATTCGCTCCAGTTTTGATCCGGACCGTCCATCAGTGAGAGATATCCACCGTCCAATCCATCTGGGCTTTGATCAGGACCGTTCATCTACGAGGGGGTGGCCGATACTCTCAGCCATCAGCTCTACACGTGGCACCCCCTCATCTGTCAGATCTTAATAATAAGGATAATTTCCCTTAGGCCCCTCTTTTTATCGCATTTATAGTTTAGTCCTGTAAATATTTAGTGTAGTTGTTTTTGTTTTGGATAAATTACATTGTAGACCCTATGTTTATTTTATTTGCATTTTAGCCCCTGCCTGTGTGGAACACGTGCTTCGACACGTGAGATTTTGGACATTTTGCATGTATGGGCTTGGGGTTTGTTTATGTTATGGAATGAAACTTAGTTTCTGATATTTGCAATTATACCCCTGTACGTGGTTTAATTGAACATGTGCTGAATATTTGGGACTTTTGTGCTTTTTACTTTAAGGTTTTCGCAAGTGTTATCATTTAGCCCCTGGAATTATGTTTTCTTATATTTAGGTCCCTGTGTGCTGTAGCTCTTGTTTTGATTGAATAAAATATCAATTGAACTCCAAATTAGGTGAAATTTGGACACGTGGCTCCTGCCACTTTGTAAAAATTTCTCTAAATTTTTGGGACATTTTCGAGGCTTTTTGTTATTTTTAAAAAATCAAAAACACGTATTTTTGTTACTATTTGAATTGAAAAATCAAAGAAAAATATAAAAACTTCTCTAAATTTTCTAAAAAAATTAGGAATAGTTAGTTTTGTTGTTTTCTAGCTTCAGTCTAATTTTTGTGCTATTCGGATTTATAAAACTCATAAAAATTGAAAAACCTAAAAATCTTATAAAAACATTAAAAATTCTATAAAATTCAAAAAAAGCAAACTCTTTTTCTATAGTTTAGTTTTGTATATATTTTTTTATAAAATTATCTCCAGATTTTTATAGACCAATTATATATTTTTAATTGGTCTTTCTAGTCTGGCTGCACAGTAACCCATATTTTTCCTCTTTCTTGATTTTTAAGAAAATTAAATAAAAATTGAAAATTCTGAAAAATTTACCAAAAACACATAAAAACATAAAAAACACAAAAACAACTTTATTTCATTTTTTGAGCATTTTGAGTGTTTTAATAAATTGTTGAACTTGCTTGTGCTTACATTTTCTTACAAAATTAAAAATACAAAAAAAATAAAAAGAATTAAAATCCACCAAAAAATATGTTATTCTTTATTTTCGATTTTGACTACTTCGTAGGCTGTTCCGGCCATCCCGTGATCCTTGAGTCTGACCCTGGTCGCTATACCAGGTTAATAAAATTAGCGAGGACCGCTATTGATTTTATTGTTTGATCTTCTTACTTGGTGGTTCTTATTTTTCTTGATTGATCAATTCTTCTCGATCCAGGTCGCAACAATCCGAGAGTGATTGATTTTTACCTCAACCGGATCTTGAGAGTCTTGAATTTCGCGGTCATCAGAATGGCACCGTTGTCGGGGAGCACGGCTTAGTAGTCTTTTTCGATTTTTCGCGGTTTTCTTTTCCGCTTGCGAGGGCCCGAGGACCGAGGCGGCTTTTTCGGAAGCCGAAGCAACCATGGGATTCGAAGGTGGCTTCCTTCTCTACGAAGCTGCAGGAGAACGCGAGGAGGAGAACCAAAGTGCGGGAGCCGCAGAATTGCTGCGAAAATAACCGTAGCTTAATTTAGTTTAGTTTCATTTTCAGCAGAATTATTTTATTGTAATAAGACAGGACAGAGACTTAGACACTTGGGTGATATCGGGGTCTGTTTCGCCGAGCACCGGTGTGCTCGGGTGACCTCACCGCAGTTTTCGCCAGTTTTGATTTCTGACCGTTTATTTACTGCATATTTGATTTATGCGGTTTTAGCCCTAGCTTAGGATTTTCTGTGATTGTGATGTAATTTATTAGGATCCAAACACCTAATTATCTGCTTGTGCCTATAGATTGATAATTGGACCTAATTAATTAAATCACAAAGAAAAAGTCAAATTACTTAGGCTCGTGCCTTGAGGAGTCACATACAGCGCGTGCAGGATCCATTGTGGAGGACATCGAGTGTCTCCCAAAATAGGACTCCGGACTTAGGCTTGAGTACCCGGCTACTGTGCTTACGTGTAGAAATTGCTTTGTTTAGGGCTGGATTCTCTTGCATCATATAGGTAGTTTATATTCTGTCTTTATTTTATGCGCAGATCACTCTGCATGTAGACTGCTGGAGTCAGGTACGTATTTCTTACTCTGCATGCGTCATTGATTGTCGCGCATCAGCTTTTTCGTCTTCTCCCTCGGTCTTTGGACTTAAAATAATCAGGAGAACCGAGAAATTCATTAGGTGTTGTTTGCTTGAAAAATATCTAAAAAAACAAAAACCATAAAATTGGGACGGTTAACCACACTTGATCTTAAAAGAATTATCTTAATAATTTGTCTTGGGAGAGTAATCCCCTCAATGTCTGGTTTGGATGAGCGAGAGAGTGACTCGCATCCTAGGCTAGAGCCGTATCCAATTTCTTGACAGACTACCGGCTTTGTTGTCGGGACATTCTGTTAGGAGTATTGGATCCCTATCAGCTCGCTTAATCCCTCTGAAAGACTGTTTGATCACTTAAACAAAAATTGAAAAGATAAAAGACCGATCTCTTATGGTCATCAGCTCGGTGTCGAGTAGGTGAATTGGTGGTATTGCTTGACCGATCTTGTTTGTGTTTTCAGATCCAATCCATCTTCTTCTTCATCTATCTTCTCCTCCAGTCATCTATCTTTCTCCCCCCACCCTCCCTTCAGTTCTCTTCCTCTTCTGTATCCCTAGATGATGGACCCCTTCACTTCTGGCCGACTCTTGCAGCTTCTTCTCCATCTTCTAACCATCAGTCCAGTCCACCTTCGAGGGAGGTCAGATCTCCGACCAACCTCCCGTTCCATCCCTCCCATCCCTTTCGTTCTTCTGGGCATGTTGCGATAGACGTCCGCGGAGATCAGATGGAGCGGATGCGAGGTCCGGACAATACCATTGTTGAGTTGAGAGTGCACTTCGCACACGATCATAGAGAGCATACGCAAGTAGCAGATACCTCCTATGCCAGCATGATGGATGAGCAGAGAGGACATGAAGCTCAGTCGGCTTCTACATTAGGTCCATTCATTCTGGATTTGGAGCTTATTCAGAGATTGCCGACATTTTCAGGAGAGGTGCACGATGAGTCATATCTTCACCTGTCCGCATTCGAGGAATTTTGCAGGACACAGATGTATTCAGATATCACTGCAGAGGAGATGATGCTGAAGACCTCCCCATTCACACTTCAGGATAGAGCCATGAGATGGCACCGACGGTTGGGAAGGAGATTCGCTACGTGGGAGACTTACGGTTTGAGTTTCTACAGAGATACTTTCCCCAGCGTAGAGCAGAGATGATGCGGTCCTTGATCACAGAGTTTTTAGTAGACCCCCAGGAGCCACTGCATGAGGCATGGCCGAGGCTTCTTAACCTCGTGAGGAGATTTCCCAAGCACGGACGTTCACTGACTGACCTTATTGAGATCTCAATACGGGGGATGACTGCGGAGCAGTTAGCACTGGTGATTACCTCATGTGACGGTTCACACCGCAGTTCCGACATTGACTTACCGGATGACATCTCGTTGTTACATTCACAGAGACCATCTTCACGGGATGTCATAGTCGGGACAACACATGAGGATGATGTAATACCAGTAGGGTGTGTAGCATTACATGAGGATACAGACTCTACACACCAGCCCGAGGATTTCGATTCTGCAGCACCACAGAGTACAGAGGACATGACTGCTACAGTGGAGGTTCTGACCCAGAGTCTACTCGAGTTCCCGTTGGTTTTCCAGCTAGAGTTCGAGTCAGCCCCAGAGTTTTCAGATGACAATTCTTGGATATCAGATCTTATGATACTCCAAGACATGGAGGAGCCCCAGCTACTACAGCCAGCGATCCAGCCAGTTCAGAGTCCATCCCCGGATGATTCAGTTCCGTTCTGTAAAGATACTTCTCGGAGTCAGACAGATACCCTGACTCAGCTCAGTAGCCACAGCTTAATATGGGACACCACTTTGAGAGGCCAGACATAGGGAGTCCCGTATTTGAGCCTTTTGTCTTCCACTTTGATGAGACAGATACATTTTTTGAGGACCAGATGCCAGCCAGCATTGCCACAGAGCGAGGATCAGCCGTAGTCACCTTACCATCCTCCGTGATGATGACCAGTACCTTCTCCTGCTTCCAGATTGCCGAGAGCCAGATTTCAGATGATACTACAGCCTGGTGCACTGAGTCGGTTCTTGACAGCAGCACAGATGCCCTGATAGATCCTGATCCTCTATTTCTCACCGATGATCTTGCATTCTTCCCCGAGGGTTATCTGCGGAAGAATGCCACACATGATGAGTACTCAGTTTCACCTTCTGAGAGTGTATCCGATCTGGCGGAGCACGAAACCGAGTCTCCCGATCACTCTGATTCTAAGTCTTCTCACCTCGACGACCCTCACGAGGATGAGCCGATCCTTGAGATATTCGACGATCTGTCTGATTTGTCTCCATTATATGCATCGGATATCAGTTTTCGTAGGGAGTCTCCTGATCTTAATTGTCCACACCTTTTTGAGACACTGATTGACGTGGAGGATTCCATGACTGATCCATCCTTCTCCACATTTGATTTTTTCGGCTCTACACTTCCACTCCAATCTGATCCTGAGCTGATGATTTCTTTTGTGCTACCAGATCCCGATGACATATTCCCATATCCTTGGCCGGTAGCAGACACCCGCCTGATTGCCTACCTGGGTGTCATTTCTTACATTGTTGATTTCGTCGTTGTTCTTATACTGAGACTGTGACGACAGTATGGCATTCGCCTTACAGATGTCATCATGAACCTTGATACAGCCTTATCCTAGCCTTTGCGCCCAGCTAGGGGCATAAAATCTAGCGCATGTTGAGAGGCACCTCAACATTGTACCCTTTTGTATATACGTGTTTCATCTTGATTTGATCGTTCTTTCTTCCATTTTTGTTTTCACCCCAGGTCTCGTATAGGATTATCTTTGCTATACTTAGGATATACCTCATCCTAAGTACAGGGGGGTGGAAACACCGAGTTGTTCATATCGTTCTGTTTCATTACTTCTGTCGCTGCCTATACTTAAGGATCCTTCACCTTAAGTATAGGGGGAGTGATGCCCTCCCATCTTGTATATATGTGTCTTCTTCGTCTCTTTCTACCCCTATTTTGCTGCCTATACTTAGGGATATTTTACCCTAAGTATGGGGGGGTAGACCCTGTACATCCTTCCACTCGGATTTCCCTTTATGTACAGCCTGCTATACTTAGGATTACTTGATCCTATGTATAGGGGGAAACACTGAGTCTTCCTTATTCTATTCTTTGATCTGTCTTTGTATATACCATTCCTTTTCACTTCCCTATACTAAGCACGAGTTATGTCATCTGCATCACTCTTGATCACTCTGAGGACATCGTTCGAGCTAAGTATAGGAGGGTGTTGTATATATTCCATATATACTTTAGCCATAACTCGTACTTTGTGTGAGTATGTTAATAAATAAAATGGCTACAAATGCATAAAAATTTAAAAATTTCCCTTGTACGTAAAAATCTTCTTTCACATACATACTTATTTATAAAATTTATATTTGTACAAATGATCGTAAAATCTTTTTGTGTAAATAGCTTGAAAATATTTTCATATCAAATTTTATGCATATATTACAAAATTTTTGTAAAATATTTGAAAAACAAAAAGTTTGCAAAAACCTTGTGTAAATTTTTGTAAATATTTTGCAAAACTTCGCATTCATGCATACATCCATGTTTTCAAACATTTTTCAAAAATTTTGCACATGTGTAAATATTGTAAAATTGCATCTTTGTAAATACTTATACAGTTTTTTTCCAAATCATAGTTGACAATTAAACTGGCCTGGAATTAAATTGACAAATGGAGCTTAGTTAAGACCTTATTCCACCTAATAATAAGAGGAATCTTATAGGGCTTAGGATTAAGAGTTTTCAGGTCCATTGCGACTTAATTCTTTGAGTCCACTAGGTTATGAGCATATGTCATCTTGATGAGCCTAAGTAGAGCACTTAACAACACACGCATGACTCTCAGAGATAATGGCTTTACTTGCACCAGCACTGTATACATAGCTCTCCACAGATGAGGTGGTGAGGAGGCAGTTTCCTTTGGCTTGGGGTAGCATATGAGGGTAGTACTTCTAGGCGGAACCTCTCTTCTTCTTATAGT
The DNA here is from genome assembly GCA_037367405.1 of Ottelia alismoides. Classification (NCBI taxonomy): domain Eukaryota; kingdom Viridiplantae; phylum Streptophyta; class Magnoliopsida; order Alismatales; family Hydrocharitaceae; genus Ottelia; species Ottelia alismoides. The sequence continues at coordinate 6,780 of JAZKJV010005680.1, forward strand.
GAAGGAAGTGCGTCTCAACTTGGTCTTGTGATTATGAAGTCTAAAGACAGGAGTTGTGGGTTGCAATAAAGCTTCAAAAGAGGGATAGTCTATTGGCTCAAGAGGAAAATTCCTTGTATATATGTTGCACCATGTAGATATGTTGTACAGATGCAGATGAAAAAAAATGTACAAAAAGAAAAGAACTCCAAAAAAGTGGTGGGTTGGATTGATAATTTAATAATCTTACCGGAGAGTATATAGTCAAATAAAGCAAAGATTATGTTATACATGACCATGTCATGAAGCTTGCAGCGGGAGACTCAGCTACACTGGTTAGAGCTCCCAATGATACATGGCTACACCGGTCATGGTCCATTCTCTTCTTCCCCCTCTTCTTGAGACCGTTGCACTTGAACTTAGTAGGGAATACCCTGCTTCTCGAGGAAAGAGTTGCTAGACCGAGGCATTAGAGTTACCGGGTTGAGGGAGGTTGTTTCTTTACTACTTCTGAGGTGGGGAGCTACTATCACTTACACAGTACAAGGAAAGATTCATAGTCATTAGAGTTTGTGTATATAGACTTGTTCTGATCTGGTTTATTGAGGAGTCTTGACCATAGATTGGTGGAACATAGAGGTTTTTAAGTTTTAAGGTTCCGACAAATTAATAATCCAAAGGCTTGACTGAGCTCCATATTTCAATTTAATGAAGGAAAGTTTAATAATCAACCTTGATTTCTCCTATTTTTCTTTTTCTTTCTCTTTTACACTTCTTTTTCAAATAAGTGTTTGCTAAGGGACTAGCAAAAGTAAAGTATAGGGGGGTGATGAATCCCAATTCATCACTCTTTATTCCTTTATTTTAACTAGAAACCTTAGCCAAATACCATGTAAATATGTGTAAATATCATAAGTTATCAAAAACACATGCATCATGCAAATATGCATAATTAGCATGTTTTTGTGTCAAAATAAAGGAATAAAGAAACACAAGAAAAAGAGGTAAATATTTAGAATAAATAATTAGTGACCTAATCCCAAGGGAGGGCCCAGCATGGGCATGACCGCAAAAAGAATCCAAGTAGATAGAGATAAGGTCAATCATACTTGTACATAACCCTATGTATATAAATAAATTTATTTTCCTCAAAATAAAAATAAAAAGTGTTTCTCATATTTTGTACATATTTATAAAAATAAAAAAAAAATCATAAAAATTAAAATAATAAGAAAAATAATAAAAATCACTTTCCACCCTGTATATATACCATGTGCATATGTATATAAACCTATTTATTTAACTCATGTAAATAAATCATAAAAAAATAAAAATACCTTTTTATTTCAAATTTCATGTTGTCATAAATAAAATACAAAATGGAAATAATTGTACAAAAATAAACAATTAAAAATTAAAATCAAAATACATATGTGTATATACATATATATAATAATAATATAATGTAAATACGTTATTTATTTTTCAAACAAATAAATAAAAATCACTAAAAAATAATTTGAAAAATAGTAAACATTTATCATGTTTAAACTTTTTCAAAATATAATCATTTACTATTTTTAATTGAATTTCCAAATAATTAATAAATGGAGGCTCCTAATTGGTCCTCGGGGGATGTTGACCCCCGGTCAACTCTCCCCCTGGACCACTCAACCCGGATCCCCTCGCCCCGACCCGATTTCTCAGAATTTTCACGAGCTGATCTGCCTCCCTTTTTCCAAAACTCCGGGCTCCATTTACAGATGCTTCATCCGAGACCCTCGCCCAGGGTTGATTCTAGGGATCCGTGCACCGTAGCACCTCGCCCCGACTCCTTCATGTCGGACCCTCACTTGTATAAAGTCCCAGCTCCGGTCGCACTTTCACGCATCTTTGGCCTTCGTTTTCCAATCCCAGGAGCTCCATTCTTCTCCCTAGAGTGACAGCTATCGGAGGAGAGCGTCGCAGCGAGGAGGGGAGAGCCCCAGCCACTGATCCGGTGACTTGCGCCGCCGTGCTCCGCCACCGAGCGAGATCGAGCCTCTGGCCCCGACGAGCCATCGAGGCGACGACCCCAGGAGCTTCCTTAGCCCCAGCTCAGTCGATTGCAGCCATCAGGTATTCCCGATTCACCATAGGTTCGTGTAATTTCCGTTTTCGCCCAATTTGCGCCGCCGGCCTACGCCGGCTGATTCACCTCGATCTGACCATCCATTTGCTCATCTGACCATCGATTCACATCCACGAGACCTCTACCCACGTTATGCACCCATTCGATCAACCTGACTCGCCCCGGAGCAGGAACTCAGGTCCCCATCACCGTCGCCTCACCGGAGACCTCCGCCCCACCTCATCCGATCATCGATTCCACCGCTCCCCAGGTCGAGGCACTTTGCCCTCGACCCAGGAGTCTTTCTGTGCAGTTTGCAGGTTGAAAGGGGCCCATCTGGAGGTCCGAACATCCAGGCACAGGAGCTTCGCACCTACTTCATCGTCGGAGCTCTCCGGAGCTTCCCGGCCTCATCAGAGGTACCCACCAGCTGCGGAAGACTTCGAGCTTCCTTCTCCACATCTCAGCAGCCCCTGAGGAGGTCCAGCGCGCACGGATTGGGCCGGCGAACCTCGCCGGTGTCGAGTTCTTGGAGGATCCTCTTCCACCGTCCGATTAGCCCATTCGCTCCAGTTTTGATCCGGACCGTCCATCAGTGAGAGATATCCATCGTCCGATCCATCAGGGCTTTGATCAGGACCGTTCATCTACGAGGGGGTGGCCGATACTCTCAGCCATCAGCTCTACACATGGCACCCCCCTCGTCCGTCAAATCTTAATAATAGGGGTAATTTCCCTTAGGTCCCTCTTTTTATCGCATTTATAGTTTAGTCCTGTAAATATTTAGTGTAGTTGTTTTTATTTTGGATAAATTGCACCGTGGACCCTATGTTTATCTTATTTGCATTTTAGTCCCTACCTGTGTGGAACACGTGCTTCGACACGTGAGATTTTGGACATTTTGCATGTATGGGCTTGGGGTTTGTTTATGTTATGGAATGAAACTTAGTTTCTGATATTTGCAATTATACCCATGTGCGTGGTTTTAATTGAACATGTGCTGAATATTTGGGACTTTTGCACTTTTTACCTTAATATTTTCGCACGTGTTATCATTTAGCCCCTGGAATTATGTTTTCTTACATTTAGGTCCATGTGTGATGTAGCTCTTGTTTTTATTGAATAAAATAACTGTTGAACTCCAAATTAGGTGAAATTTAGATACGTGGCTCCTGCCACTGTGTAAAAAATTCTTTAAATTTTTGGGACATTTTTTAGGCTTTTTGTTATTTAAAAAAATCAAAAACACGTATTTTTGTTACTGTTTGAATTGAAAAATCAAAGAAAAATATAAAAACTTCTCTAAAAATTCTAACAAAATTAGGAGTAGTTAGTTTTGTTTTTTTCTAGCCTTTTCCTAATTTTTGTGCTATTTGGATTTATAAAACTCATAAAAATAAAAAAAACCTAAAAATCTTATAAAAATCATTAAAAATTCTATAAAATTCAAAAAATGCAAACTCTTTTTCTGTAGTTTAGTTTTTATATATATTTTTACTAAATATTGTCTCCTGATTTTTATAGACCAATTATATATTTTTAATTGGTCTTTCAAGTTTGGATGCACAATAACCCATATTTTCCTCTTTCTTGATTTTTAGAAAATCAAATAAAAATTGAAAAATTCTGAAAAATTCACCAAAAACACATAAAAACTTAAAAAGACAAAAACAATTTTATTTCATTTTTTCGAGCATTTCTTGTGCTTACATTTTCTTACAAAATTAAAAATACAAAAAAATTAAAAATAATTAAAATTCACCAAAACAATATTTTATTCTTTATTTTCGATTTTGACTACTTCGTAGGCCGTCCCGGCCATCCCGTGCTCCTTGAATCTGACCATGGTCGCTATACCAGGTTAATAAAATTAGCGAGGACTGGTATTGATTTTATTGTTTTATCTTCTTATGTGGTGGTTCTTATTTTTCATGATTGACCGATTCTTCTCGATCTGGGTCGCAACGACCCGAGAGTGATTTTTACCTCACCCGGATCTTTAGAGTCTTGAAATTCGCGGTCATCACTGGGCTGGGGCTCGAGAAGCTCCTGGGGTCGTCGCCTCGATGGCTCGTCGGGGCCAGAGGCTCGGCTCGCTCGGTGGCGGAGCACGGCGGCGCAAGTCGCCGGATCAGTGGCTGGGGCCGCCTACACCTCGCTGCGACACTCTCCTCGGATAGTTGTCACTCTAGGGAGGGGAATGGAGGTCCTGGGATGGAAGACGGAGGCCAAAGATGGAGTGAAAAGCACAGCGGAGGTGAGACTATATACTAGGAAGGGTCCGATAAGATTGGAGTCGGGAGAGGTTCTGGGAGCACGGATCCCTAGGAAGATGATCGGGCGTGGATTAGGGATGTTTCAAGGATAATCGCGGTCCGGGGATTGCTGATTGGTGATCGGATCATGCTTGGGAAAATAGGCGAAGTCGTGTCAGGAGCAAATATCCGGGTCGAGTGGTCCAGGGGGGAGTTGACCGGGGGTCAATAATCCTCCGTGGACCAATGGGATAATTCCAATTTTTTATTCTTTGTAATTTCATTTAAAATTAGTAAATGATTTTATTTTAAAAATTTTTAACATAAAAAATGTTTATAATTTTTCAAATTATATTTTAGAGATTTTTATTTATTTTTTCTAAAATAAATAACGTATTTACATTATATTATAATTATATATAGGTATATATGCATGTATTTTTTATTTTTATTTTTAATTGTTTATTTTTTTACAATTATTCCAATTTTATATTTTATTTATTTACAACATAAAATTTGGAATAAAAAGGCATTTTTATTTTATTTTTATGATTTATTAATATGAGTTAAATAAATAGTTCTATATACATATGTACATGGTATATATACAAGGTGGAAAATGATTTTGATTTTTCTGATTTTTATTTTATTTTTTATAAATATGTACAAAATATGAGAGATGCCCTTTTATTTTTATTTTGAGGAAAAAAATATTATTTATATACATAGGGTTTATGTACAAGTGTGATTGACCTTATCTCCCTCTACTTGGTTTCTTTTGCAGTCAGGCCCATTCTGAGCCCTCCCTTGGGATTAGGTTGCTCAATATTTATTTTAAATATTTCCCTCTTTTTCTTGTGTTTTTTTATTCCTTTATTTTCACACAAAAACATGTTAATTATGCATAATTACAAGATGCATGCATTTTGACAATTTATGATATTTACACATATTTACATGGCATTTTGCTGAGTTTCTAGCTAAAATAAAGGAATAAAGAGTGATGAATGGGGATTCATCACCCCCCCCATACTTTACTTTTGCTAGTCCCTTAGCAAACACTTAGTTGAAAAAGAAGTGTAAAAGAGAAAGAAAAAGAAAAAGAGGAGAAATCAAGGTTGATTATTAAACTTTCCTTCATTAAATTGAAATATGGAGCTCAGCCAGACCTTTGGATTATTAATTTGTCGGAACCTTATTTGGACTTAAGCTTAAAACTTAACAGCCTCTAAGTTCCACCAATCTATGGTCAAGACTCCTCAATATACCAAATCAGAACAAGTCTACATACACAAACTCTAATGACCATGGGTATTTCCTTGTACTGTGTAAGTGATATGTAGCTCCCCACCTCAGAAGTAATAAAGAAACAACCTCCCTCAACCCGGTAACTCTAATGCCTCGGTCTAGCAATTCTTTCCTCGATAAACGAGGTATTCCCTTCTAAGTTCAAGTGCAACCAGCTCAAGAAGAGGGGGAGGAAGAGAATGGACCATGACCAGTGTAACCATGTATCCTTGGGAGCTCTAACCAGTGTAGCTGAGTCTCCCGCTGCAAGCTTCATGAGATGATCATGTATAATATAAGCTTTGCTTTATTTTACTATATACACTCCGGTGGGATTATTAAATTTTCAATCCGACCCACCACTTTTTTGGAGTTCTTTTCTTTTTTCACATTTTTTCATGTGCATCTCTACAACATATCTACATGGTGCAACATATATACAAGGAGTTTTTCCTCTTGAGCTAGTAGACTATCCCTCGTTCGAAGCTTTATTGCAACCCACAGCTTCTGTCTTTAGACTTCATAACCACCAGACCAAGTTGAGATGCACTTCCTTCACCATAAAAAGAAGAGAGGTTCCGCCTAGAAGTACTACCCTCATATGCTACCCCAAGCCAAAGGAAACTGCCTCCTCACCACCTCATCCGTGGAGAGCTATGTGTAAAGTGCGGGTGCAAGTAAAGCCATTGTCTCTGAGAGTCTTGCGTGTGTTGTTAAGTGCTCTACTTAGGCTCATCAAGATGACATATGCTCATAGCCTAGTGAACTCAAAGAATTAAGTCCCAATGGACCTGAAAAGTCTTAATTCTAAGCCCTCTAAGGTTCCTCTTATCATTAGGTGGATTAAGGTCTTAACCAAGCTCCATTTGTCAATTTAATTCCAGGCTAGTTTAAATGTCAACTATCATTTTGAAAAACTGTGCGAGTATTTACAAAGATGCAATTTTACAAATATTTACACATGTGCAAAATTTTTGAAAAATGTTTGAAAACATGGATGTATGCATGAATGCGTAGTTTTGCAAAATATTTACAGAAATTTACACAAGGTTTTTGCAAACTTTTTGTTTTCCAAAACATTTTACAAAAATTTTGTACTATATACATAATTTTTATATGAAAATATTTACAAATTATTTACATAAAAAGATTTTACAATCATTTGTACAAAAATAATTTTTATAAATAAATAGGTATGTGCAAGAAGAATTTTATGTACAAGGGAAAATTTTTAAATTTTTATGGATTTTTAGCCATTTTTAATTATTGACACACTCACACAAAGTACGAGTTATGGCTAAAGTATATATGAAATATATACACACACCCCTATACTTAGCTCGAACGATGTCCTCAGAGTGATCAAGAGCGATAAAGAAGACATAACTCGTGCTTAGTATAGGGAAGTGAAAAGGAATAGTATATACAAAGACGAATCAAAGAATAGAATAAGGAAGACTCGGTGTTTCCCCCTATACTTAGGATCAAGTAATCCTAAGTATAGCAAGTTGTACATGAAGGGAACTCCGAGTGGAAGTATGTACAGGGTCTACCCCTCCTATACTTAGGGTGAAATCAGAGTGGAAGTATGTACAGGGTCTACCCCTCCTATACTTAGGGTGAAATATCCCTAAGTATAGGCAGCAAAACAGAGGTAGAAAGAATCAATAGAATACCCGAGAGTCCTACACCCCCCATACTTAGGGTAAAGTACACCCTAAGTATAGCATAATCATAGGATGAGAAAAGGCGTGTGGGACTAAAGAATAGAGTGATATGGACAATTGGATCTATACAAGTCGGAAGAACAGTGATAATCAAGCGTGAGATGCAATAGCTATGAGTCAAGAGACCACATCTCACGCAAAGTGAATCGGGGCAACATCAACGACCCGCGGCTCATGATCTAGATATGGCTTGAGCCGATGGCCGTTCACACGAAAGGTAACATTAGAAGACAATTCAGATATATCAATACTCCCATTGTCATGTACCTTTCTAACCAAATAAGGTCCCTTCCATTTGCTATGTAGCTTCCCTGGAAATAATCGAAGCCTAGCATCAAATAGCCATACTCTCTGTCCTGGCTCAATCTGCTTGTGGCTGATATGACAATCATGCCACTCCTTCACTCTCTCCTTATAATGTAGGCTATTTGAAAAGGCAGTATCACGAAGCTCCTCTAGGGCTCCTAACTCTACCCTCCTCTGATCTCCTACATGCTCTGGATCCAAAAGTATATATGTAACAGCCCAAAGTGACCTATGTCTTAGCTCAACAGGTAAATGGCATGGCTTGCCATAAACGAGGCAAAAGGGAGATGTACCCAAGGGCATCTTGAAAGACGTCCGATATGCCCACAAGACCGAGTCCAAAAGCTGTGACCAATCCTTTCAGTCAGGGCGGACGACTTTCTGCAATATAGTCTTGATCTCCCTGTTCGACACTTCAGCAAGACCATTCATCTGAGGGTGGTATGGAGTGGCAACTCGATGGTCTATGCTGAACTCGCTAGCAAGGGCCTCTACCTTGTCGTTTACGAAATGAGACCCCCCGTCAGATATCAACACTCGAGGAACCCCAAATCGTGAAATGATATTCTTCCTCAAAAATCTTCATACAATCCTAGCATCTGCGGTTTGGGCGGGGATGGCCTCAACCCAACGACTCACATAATCCACGGCCAACAGAATGTACTCAAATCCCTGACTCTTAGGGAATGGACCCATGAAATCGAAGCCCCATGCGTCAAAAACCTCACAGAAGTGTATGGGCTGCATCGGCATCATATCACGCTTTCCACAAGTGCCCATCCTCTGACAGTCAGTACACCTCTTCACGAACTCATCATAGTCCTTGAAGAGAGTAGGCTACCATAGGCCGGATTGGAGCACTTCCTGTGCTGTTCTCCTCCCTGAGTGATGTCCTCCTACCTCAAGCTTGTGGCAGTAAGTAAGGACGTTGTGATGCTCCTCCTGAGGAATGCACCGACGTCAGATACTATCCCCTCCCTCATGGTAAAGGAAGGGATCCTCCCAATGGTAAAACTTGGCCTTCGCGAGGAAGGTCTCAAGTTTCTGCCTGGGCCAATCTTGTGGAACTTTCTTGGCGACAAGATAGTTCACAATATCGGTATACCATGGGAGCGAGGCGATAGCAAGGATCGCCTCATCTGGGAAGGTTTCACAAATAGGCTCAATATGCTCAGAATCCTCAAGATACTCCAGTCGGAAGAGATGATTCGCCACCACATTCTTGACTCCAGGCTTATCCTTAATCTCTATATCAAACTCCTGGAGTAGAAGGATCCATCTGGTCAATCTGGCTATGGCATCCTTCTTTGCCATGAGGTACCGGATGGCGTTATGATCAGTATAGATGGTCACTCTAGATCCAATGATATAAGATCCGAACTTATCTAGGGCGAAAACTACGGCTACCATCTCCTTCTCAGTGACGGTATAGTTCCGTTGCGCAGCATCCAATGTACAGCTAGCGTAGTGAATACCGAATGGGACTCCATCCCTCCTCTATCCCAGCATGGCCTCCACGGCAAAATCGGAGGCATCCGTCATGATCTCGAATGGGATAGACCAATCGGGTGGCTGGAGAACAGGAGCCTCAACAACTCGACTCTTGAGAGTCTCGAACGACGATAGACACTAATCATCAACAAGGAACTCGGTGTCTTTCGTCAACAGATCAGTCAACGGTCGGGCAATCCTACTAAAATCATGAGTGAAGCGTCGGTAGAAACCGACGTGCCCCAGAAAAGACCGTAACTACCGCAAGTTGGATGGTGGATTGAATTTTCTAATGACATCCACCTTGTCCGGATCAACCTCCATGCCCCTGTTGGAGATGATATGAAGAAGCACCGTCCCCTGAGTCACCATGAAGTATCTCTTCTCCCAAGACAACACAAGGTGAACCTCTATGCATCGTTGAAGGACTCGGTCTAGGCAGTCAAGATAAGAATCGAATCCGTCGCCGTAGACTGAGAAATCATCCATGAAGACCTCCAAGCACTCCCCCACCATGTCCGAAAAGATGGACAGCATGCATCTCTGGAATGTCACCGGAGCGTTGCACAATCCAAATGGCATGCGTCTGAAAGCATATGTCCCGAAGGGACAGGTGAAGGTAGTCTTGTCCTGGTCCTCTAGCGTAATGGCCACCTGATTATATCCGGAGTATCCGTCCAAGAAGCAGTAATCGCTCTTCCCTGCCAGCCTCTCAATAATCTGATCAATAAAGGGCAGGGGGAAATGATCCTTCTTGGTGGCCTGGTTCAATTGTCTGTAGTCTACACAAACCTGCCAAGAAGTGGGTACCCGGGTAGCGATCTCCTCTCCAGACTCACTGACAACTGTGGTGATGCACGTCTTCTTGGGCACCACATGCAATGGACTGACCCACTTGGAGTCGGAGATGGGGTAGATAAAATCGACGCTCCACTATTTCGAGATCTCCTTCATGACAACCTCTCGAATATTCGGGTTCAGTCACCGTTGGAACTCACGCGACGGCTTTGCCTCCTCCTCGAGATAGATATGGTGGGAGCACAGAGCCGGACTTATCCCCTGGAGATCATCTACACTCCATCCTATCACCTTGCGGTTCTTTTCAAGAACCCCCATCAGACGGGATTCTTGCTCTCCAATCAGATCAGCGGAGATAATGACTGGGTACATCTCATGCTCACCCGCAAGGAACCTATACTTCAGCGACGACGGTAGCGGCTTCAGCTCTGGACAAGTAGGTGCTGGCGGATCTAGCCTCTGAAAGGTTTGAGTAAACGCTGCCAAATCTGTATGGGAGAATGAGAACTCTCGCTCACAATCTAAATATGGAGAAGGCTGCTCTGCTGGATTGTCTCTACTCTGCACGGAATCAACCTCCTCCTTACTTGCAGGCTCTGTGGAAGTCAGACATGGTATCGGATCATCGAACTCTGCCCAGTAAATATCTAACTCTGAGGGATCTGTATTAGACTCACAAAAATTTAGCTCGCAGTCAGGAACCGGGTCTGCTTCCTGAAAATTACCTGGACCAGGAATGCGCTCTCCAAGCTCTCCTCTGCTGGCGTCTCTACATCAGCGAACTCTGAAGGTGAGAGGATGGCATGTGCGACTGGATCCGCCCAAAGTGACTCGTCATTTGTAATCACAAAATTGCAGTCCTGGTGGATGTCTCGCCCTGCCTCTGTCATCTACTCTGAATCAGAAGTTGGCTCTGAGCAAGATGAATCTCTGTCTCTAGTCTCCTCGACTGTCTCTATTTGTATACTCTCTCCCTCGATGCGAAAGTACACCTTCCCATTATCATGGTCGGACACTGCATTGGCTGTGGCCAAGAACGGGCGTCCTAAAATGATCGGGGTATCAGTCACACACCCAGGGATCTCCATGTCCAACACAACGAAGTCCACGGGGAATTTCAGGCCCTGAATCGTGACGACAACGTCCTTCAGCAACCCCTTCGGCCTCTTGATTGATCGATCAGTGATAAACACGGAGGTCGATGGTCTTAAGTTCAACACAAAGCGTGAACTCAGTCGAAGTGTCGACCAATCAAAATCCGAATTTAATCAACAATTAACCCACACTAAAGATCAACAAATTAGAACTAATGTGGAGCTAAAATTTATTTTTAACTCTGCACAAATGGTGTATAGTGTCAAGTATGCAGAGAGTTCGAACACAGGGAGCAAACAGGGTAGTTCAAGCAAATGTATGCACGAATGTGTGTGTGTGTGTAGTGTCTACACTAAGCAAGCAAAGAAAGGAATTTTTGTGGGTTTTTGATTTTTAATTTTTTTATTTTATTTTAATTTTTAATTTTTGTATTTTGAGTTTTAATTTTCTGATTTTTATATTTTATATTTTATATTTTTTTTATTTCTTTTTCAATATTGGAGAATAAAGACAATATAATAAAAGGCAAGCTAAAATATTTATAAAACTAAGTAAAAATCACCAAAAATTCAGAAATTAAATGTTTTTAGTCTTTTTAGGATTTTTTACTGTTTTTGTGATTTTTGGGGATTTTTCAAGGAGTTTTTGGTATTTTTAATTACTGAATTAAGGCAAAACAGTGGAAATAGGGCTGGCTGTGACTAAAATGCAAGTTAAAATCAACAAACAGCAACCAAAACTTTTCACACTATTTTTCAAATAAAAATGACAAAATAAGGAACAAACAGGAACTGAGTTTTTGATTTTTGGAGTTTTCTACTATTTTATATATTTTTTTGAAGTTTTCGAGTGTTTTTAAATTTTTAGTGTTTTTCTTTTGAAATTTTTAATGATTTTTGGACTGACACTAAAATATGATAAAATAGACACTAGGTAATTTTTTTGGAATTTTTAGGGGTGTTTTAATATTTTTTTGGTATTTTCTAAGCTAGACAGTGCACAAAAAGCAAGTTTTTGATTTTTAATAAATATGAAAATAAAATAAAATCAAAAACTAAAATTGTGGCGTGGAAGTACACGTGTCCAGGTGCTTAAGTCTATTTTTGTGAAATTTTTGGAGTTAAAATGATCATTCAAATAAATACAACAAGCATTCAATTAATAAATAAACCTGGCAGGGGTTGATATGCAAAAACACAAAATTCCAGGGGCCTAACTGCAATTTGCACACAAAATTTGAACTGAAATAAAATACTTTCCGGGCCAAAAACCAATACCCCAAACCGCTAGGGCTTCTATGCAAAATGTCCACCCACGCGCGTGCAATGCACGCGCCTGGGGAGGACCTAAATGCAAAATCGCAAAGGTCAGGGGTGTTCTTACAAGTTATCCACAAAATGTATAGCTTAATAAAATACTGCTGGACTGAATATTAAAGGCACAAGATACGAGGTTATATCCGCAAAATTCCCAAGAAACACGTGCCAGAGCACGTGCGCCTGGGAGGATCGTTCTGAAATATTACAAAAGTCGGGGGGGCTAGATGCAAATTCCCCTAAAATATATATACGCAGATGAAAGTTTAAGAGTTATTTATAAATACAAAATATGCCGGGGCTTACGATGCAAAATGCCCAGTCAAAGGCGCGGATGAACGGCGGATCGCACTTCACTAACACACGTGTCACGCGCCTGGTGCCCGATACCCTTTCGCGGTAGATGGTCGAGATTAGATCAAGCGTGGGCAATCAACGGCTGAAGCGGACTTCATCCAACGATGGCTGTAGCGCTGGAAGAACAGGCGGAGATCGGACGGTCCTGGGACGTGAGGGAAGAACAGCCGAAGATCTCGGCTTGGATGAACTTCAGGCTTCAAAATCTCAGCGTCCGGTGCCTCCGACTCCTCCTCTGTGGCCACGAAAGCCTCCTGGAAGCGTCCTTTAGCAGCTAGCGGTTTCAAAAATGGCATGGAAAGGCCAGCAAACCGTTGCGGCGTGGGTGGTCGGGGACTGCTCCAGGTGGTTGCGACGGCAGCAAAACTCGACTCCAGTTGGAGTCTCTCTGACTCTGGGACCTGCAGTAAACACAACAAAGCCAATAGATGGTCCAAAGACAGAGGCGCGATGATGGAGTGGCGTATGGTGCAAAAAGGGAGCTCGCCGGAGCAAGCTCCGGCGAGGTGGTAGATGGTGTCGATTCAATCGATGAAATGGTTAATCAAGGACGCGAAATGAAATCTGCACGTACCAGCAAACTAAATGACTAGAACAAAATAGGAAAAATACAACCTCTAAGGCTATAGAACCCGAGGAAAGAACCTCGACGGTCGTACGGCCGGAGGTGGTGGAACTCGGCGTTAGGTGCTCCGCCGCACCTCGCCTGAGATGGGGGAGGACTCCCCTGTCACTGGAGATCAACCCTCAACCCTCACCCGGAGGATTTTGGCGCCCAAGCCGGTTCAAAAGGGAAAAGGAAGAAGAAGGGGCTGGTTTTGAAGATGGTCGACGGGCGAGTTTCGAGGATCGATCACGGGCGAAACAACGACCCAAGGGTCGAAAAAATCCGCTGGCGTGATTCATCTATGACCGAGGAACAACTTCGAAGAAGACGCCATCATGAAAGGAGTAACGGAGTGGCCTCGATAATTGGATGAAAGTGGGTCAACGTCCACTCCTGACACAGCCCAGACCTGGGGCAGAGAGTTGACCTGCGGTCAACTGCTGCTGCCCCCTGGTTGGTCCACGTGGACCAACCAGAAAAAGGCCTGAGGAAAAAAAATGGAAAATTAATTAAAAATAGATAATGATTTTATTGATTTTTGGTTATTAAATAAAAAATATTTATTATTTTATAAATTATTTTGTTATGATTTTTATTTATTTTTATGAGACATATTTTTACAAGTTTGCATTTATACCCCTATAGGTATCTATATCTATATATATAAGTATTTTATTTTTATTTAGGTATTTTTAATTTATTTTATTTTGGTTTTTATTTTCTAAAATTATAAAATACTTTTATATACATAAATATATTTTTATTTTATTTTATTGATGTATTTTGTATATTTAATAAAATACAAGTATGTTTTGTATAGGTATATGTACAGGTTATGTACATATGTATTGAATATATACAAGCATTTTTATTTGTATTTTAATTATGTTTTTATTCTGATTTTAATACACATAATTATTATAAGTAATATTTACAACATTATAAAAATATAAAAATGAATAAATAATGAATAAAGAATAAATTGAATATTTTATTCAGTACAAATATACAATAGGGGTCCAAAACTCAACTTTCAAACCGTAGCTCCGCCAAATGCGAAACCACCGCCATTAGATAGATTATTTTATTCTATATACAATTAAAGGTGAGTTTGATGCATTTGGAGTTGTCGTTTGTGAGATACGGGTCTAAGAAGTTGGGATTCTGGATTTTTATTCAGACCATAACTTTTTATCTGTACATTATTTTTTTGTGAAATCAATTTTGTATTTTTCTTTATTAAATTATCTACAACTTTCATGTACAAAGTTTCTTTATTTGATGTACAAAAAGTGGAACCAAAAATAGGTCCCAAAATGAATAAAGAATGAATGGAATGTATGGGTATTTTCTCTGTATTTCTGACCTTATCTCCCCCTACGTTATTCCTTGTCGACCTATTCATCAAGATGCCTAGGTCTCGGGGGTTTTGGGTTATAAAATATTTACAATATTTTATTCTTTTTCTTTTCTCTATTTATTCTATAATTTTGGCCTTAATTACAGTATTTTATACACCATTGTGATGCACATGCATGAATGCTAAGATGCTTGATTTAAGGCTATTTACGGGCATTTGCTAGGGTTTTTAGTGCCAAAATGATAGAATAAAGATGATGAACTGTGGATTCATCATCCCCCTATACTTTACCTTTGCTAGTCCCTAGCAAACACTTATGCAATAAGTGCAAAAAGAAAAGAAAGAAAAGAAAAAGAAGAACTTGGATTTTATTTGATTGTCAAACTTGTCTTCACAAAATCAAAGTTTGGAGCTTAAGTCGGACCTTTGGAATTTTAGTGCGGGCGGAACCTTAGTGAGAACCGTGTTTGTAGTTCAACAGTCCTTGAGAATCCCAAAACTCTGTCCAAGTCTCCTCAATAGCCAGGTCAGAAATACTTCAACTCATACGCAAACTCTTACGACTATGAATCTGACTCGTACAGTGTAAGTGATGGTGGCTCTCCCCAACTAGAATGACAAAGAAACTGACTTCTCCAGTACGACAACCCAATGATTCCCCAATCCAGCAACTCCATCCTCGAGGAGCGGGGTATTCCCTTCTAAGTTCAAGTGGCAACCAGCTCAAGAGGAGGGGGTGAAGAGAAGAATGGACGGTAGCCAGTGTAGCTACCTATCCTTGGATGCAAGACCAGTGTAGTCAAGTCATCCTGCTGCAGGCTCACATATCTGACTTTGGAACTCAAGCTTGCTTATTGACTTTACAACATATGTACATATTTTGCAGGCTTTTTATTTTTGTACATGCCTGAACCTTTTTTTTTTTTGAATACTATATACAGCAGCATTTACATGAGGAGTTTTTCCTCTTGAGCCAGTAGACTATCCCTCTTTTGAAGCTTTATCGCAACCCACAGCCTCCTGTCTTTAGACTTCCTAATCACTGGACGGGTTGGGGTGCACTTCCCTCCCTAGAGGAGGACAAGTGTTTCCACTTGTGTGCGTCTCATACCGGCAAATCCAATCCCCTCACCACTCCAACTGAGTTGAGCCATGTGAAAGGTGCAAGTGTCCAAGTGAGGTCATTATCAACAAGAGTCGTGCGTGTGCTCCGAAATACTCTACTTAGGCAGTCAAGAATCCATTGAACCAAGTCCTGTGATCCTCAAAGAATTAAGTCAACTAGACCTGAAGTACCTCAAATCCAGTTCCTATAAGGTTCCTGTTATTAGGTAGATTATAAGGTCTAATCAAGCTCCAATCTACGGATTTTACTTAGACTTGTTCAACTATCAAACTCAATCCGAAAAAATGCTCATGCTATGCAATGCAGAATGCAGAAAATATTTTTGTGATGCAATTTTCAAGATTTTGAACTTTTTATGGATTTTTGAAAAGATGATGATGATGCATATGCAGATGCATTTTTTTGTGTTTTTCAAAGATTTTTCAAATATTTTTGGATTTTAATTTTGCAAATGTTTTTGGGAATTTTTGAAAACAAAAAGATTTTGGCTGAAAACTAGGTTAAAATATTTACACGGGAGTGCTTCTTATATTTACAAGAAGTGGATTTTAAGGATTTACAAGGGTAAGTGGTCAATTTTATACATATGTATATAGTGAATTTTAGTGTGATGTGTATATTCCTCAAACTTATTTGAAAACAATTTACACACAATTTTTGAAAACTATAGTCCAAAATAGTTTTTACAAACATTTTACACGCATTTGAAAACATTTTGCAAAGGCTTTCAAAACAGTATATATAGGTTTTTCAAATCATTTTTGCAACCATTTTTCAAACCATTTGCAAATCATTTTTCAAACATTTTATTTCACACAAAGAAAAGAAATTTTTACAAACCACACATTTTTACAAAGGTTGAAAACATGTAACAAAATATTTTCAAAATAGTTTCAATAGATGTTCACAAAGTTTTCAAACTATTTTTCAAACATTTTGCAAAAAACATTTTCACCTGATTTATTAATCAGTAAATATAAAAAGAATCTGAGGAATAACCACATCTTTTTATTAAGGATTTTTGATGAATTTTAAAGAATTATTAGCCATATTATTAGGAAAATACGAAAGTACGAGTTATGGCTAAAGTATATACGTAGTATATACGACCCCCCTATACTTAGCTTGAGCTATGTCCTCATAGATCGGAGAGAAAAGAGAAGACATAACTCGTACTAAGTATAGGCAAGTTTAAAGAATAAAGAAATGAAGCAATGAATCAATGAATGAGAAGTTGACCGTCCCCCCTATATTTAGGATCAAATAATCCTAAGTATAGCAGACTGTACACAACGCAGGGAGGGTCAAGGGTGGGAATGAACAGATCGTACTCAGATCGTCTCCCCCTATACTTAGGGTAAGATATCCCTAAGTATAGACAAGAAGAGGAGACAATGGAGAGGATCGAAAAGAATAGAAAAACTCGGGGTGCACGCCCCCCTATACTTAGGACAAAGTACGTCCTAAGTATGGAAAACTGTCTGCAAGGGCGGCACCTTTTTGATGGATAAAGAGGATAGAAGAGGAAAAGAAGAAAAGAAGAAAAGAAGAAGAGAGATGAAGATGGAAGAAGAGATCGTGAGGATGTACACGTCACTCCCCCTATACTTAGGGTAAAAGAAGCCCTAAGTATAGGCAACAACAGGAGTGATCAGACGGACGAAGAAAGAACACTCAACTCATCTACCCCTCCTATACGTAGGACAAAGTACGTTCTAAGCAAGGCAAACACGAGAAATGGGTAGACGAGCAAAAACGGGAGATGGAACGAGTCACAAGAGAGAATCTACAACATAAAAGGGTGATCATCAGAAGGTGGAAAGCAAACCTTCTTGCGGGACCGCTGAGGGATAGATCTGATATGGTGTATGTCGACATCAGGGTCCACAGTGGACGGAGGCCGATCAGGGTCGACACGGTGGAGGCCCTCAGTGGAATCAAAACGGAAAGGGACGAACTGATCGATGGAAGCAGTATGGCTCAGTTCTCCCTTGCTGGTCCTATGGTGTGAAGGCACAGACGGGTGAGTGGAAGAAGTACGACTAGGTCCGGCCTTGGAAGTCTCACAGATGTCAAAGTGAAATGGGACAAACTCATCATCCTCGGAAGAAGTGTAATCGGAGTCGTCCTGCGAGTCCTCATCCAGGTCAAAATCAAAAGGAACGAAATCATCAGTGGAAGTATACGAACTCAGATCGTCCTCAAGACTCTCACCTGAATCCTTGTCTTCAATAAGAGGTCTGAACTTATCAAAATAAGTAGCAGCATCATAACCGACCTCAATCATCTTGACCTGTGAAGGGCCAGGAACGGATTTATCAGTGGAAGTAGTCAAACTAGGTCTGTCCTGTCTAGTCTTACCTGGGTCATTTGTTGCCTTATGAGGTCTCTCAAAGTAATGGGCAACATCATAAGCATCCTCAATTATCTTGGTATCTGCCCCCTGATCAAATGGTTCAATCACATAAATACTCTGGATTTCATCAACACATCGCCACACACCAGAAGGAGGATCAGTGAGGTCCATGCTTTCCGACTTCCTCCCCTTTCGGGGGATCCGTCGGGGCTCATCAGGGATCGCTAAGGAAATATCTCTAGTATCATCAGATCTGTCATGGGCCCCAGAGTCAGCTATGATCGGTGCAGGTGCATCAGGTGCAGGTCTCTGGTCAATTGTGGGTGCGGTGATCGACACTTCGTTCCCGTCAACAGAACGGAAGCGAACCTCTCCTGATCCATAGTCAATAACGACCCTCGCAGAGGCGAGGAATGGTCGTCCCAGGATGATTGGAGATGGCTCCCTTGTGGAGTTCTCCATGGGCAACACGACAAAATCAACATGGTGGCTCGTGCCCTGAATAGAAATGACGGCGTTTTCAAGGATACCCTTCGGCCTCTTGATTGATCCATCAGCAAACTGAATGATCATCCTGGTCTTCTTGAGAGGCCCTAAGTGAAGAGACTGTACCAGCGAGAAGGGTATAATGCTAATCGAAGCACCGCCGTCTAGGAGAGTGCAATCACAAGTATGGTCAGAGATGGTGCAAGTGATGAAAGGTGTAGCTGTGTTCTTCCTCTTGGGAATGGGACGGTGTGTGATGGCGAGGGCAGTGGCCATGGTCAGAATGTGACGCTCAGATCTGCTCCTCCGCTTTCTCTTCTTGGGAAGAGGAGCAGATAATTGGGTCATGGCCTGCTGAAGTGGGGCACGGATAATCTCATAAATGGCAGCCACCACTTCGGGTTCAGATAACATCTTTTTGAATTTTTGGACTTCCTCCATACAAGGGAAGAAGTCAGAATCAGCATATACACGAGGCATGCCAAGAGCAGTCTGTACAGCGGCATCCTCGGGGTCAAAGGTGGGACTGGATGTGAATGGGTGTGTGGTCCAGGGTTCTGGCAAGTGGACTCTCTCCTCATAATCTTGATCAACCAAATGTCTCCCGAAATCTTTTTGGATTTTTAAATTTTTCTCATTTTTTTGTATTTTTGGCGATTGCAAGCTCCCATGATCACCTACAAGTGAAGCCGTATTCCCGACGAAAGGAGCATTAATCTGATTGTTCCTCAAGATAGCAAGATTATCATTCAACAAATCAATGCGCTTTGTCATCCGATTCAAGATATCACTCATAGAGATCGAGGGAGGTGACTCCATCAGGTCAAACTCGGGTGGATGTGAAGGTGGAAGCGGATAATATACAGGTGGGGATGGAGGTGGGTGAAAGTCCGAGTCGTGATACTGTGGCTGGGGCGGATATGTACAAAAATTAGAAAAAATAGGAGGAGGATTCTCCTGATAAAAGGGAGATGGACCAGCTGGAGCGAGCGAGGGGTCCGCAAAGTCCGGATAAAATGCACTCCAGGGGTCCATCTCGATAACAAAAGGAAGTGATTCGGGGGAGCACGAAAGTCAAGTCAAGAAAGTGAAGAAAAAGGCGCAAATGCGTAGAGGAGATCTAGGACACACAAAAACAATCACAGACAAAAAATGAAAACAAGTCAAACCCTCAATTCACCTACTCAACTCGGTGAAGACCACAAATGCGGTATCTTGTCTGTTTTAGAGTTAGGCGAGAAGTCAAAGAATTTCACACACACTTAGGGGGCTAAAATGGGATTTGGGCACTAATCCTTAAGGTGTGCGTGAGCAAATAAAAGCGAAGACAATGAGGGGATTACTCGCCCCAAGAGAATATTTTCTTTTTGGTCGATTTTAGGGTCAAGTAATATTAGCAGTCCCAATTTTATTGGTTATCACTTTTTTTGGATTTTTAGTAAGAAATGCACGTGCCTAACGAGGACTCAATTCCTTTAAGATCCTAGGTTGGCAAAATCAGAGGTAGAGATGCGGAAAAGCAATGCAAGCGATCAAAAACGATGATGGATGCTAAAGCGTAAATGCTCACCTTGCCTCCAGCACTCTACATGCAAGGATGCTCAGCAGAATTGAAACCTATCTATATGCAAATGCAAAACCGATGAAATCGCCCTAAGTTGCAGAAATTGCTATTAGCGTGAAGAACCACAAGCTGAACGCCAATCTTCAACCCAAGAGTCCGGTCTAGGCTCACCCCTCCTCTGCTCAACAAATTGAGGGTAGGAGAAAGCGCTTTGCGGGGAGAGCTCGCGGCGCGGCGGATCGAAGATGATGAACAACTGTTTAAAATTTGACTAAGTCCAAAACGAACTATAGGAGCATGCAAGGTATTAGGTGTTTGGCCTTAGTCTATCGCAAGCAATCCTAAAAGCTAAGGGCTCAATCACACAAAATAAATAAAATCGAAAAACAAAACAAAATAAAAGAATGCGAGAAAAGCCGACAAAACCGCGGCGAGCCCCCAAGTGAACAATCACTTGGAAATTAGGCTCGAATGTCCAAGTTCGGGGGTACCTGTATTATTACAAATTAAGGAGTCTCTCTCTCACTACGAATTACAAAATAAAAACAATGCAAGAAAATAAATGCTAAGAAGTTGTCTTGCAAAATCCTCCAAGTCTTTCTTTGTGCAAAGCTAAAGCCGCTTCACGTGCGTGCCAAGGTGCTCCAAGAGGGGCTCCTCCCTCGATCCGCGTACCTCGCACGAAAGTCAACAAAGAAGAGGGATTAGACAGCTCAAGAGATATATCAAAAATTAAGGAAATAAAACAGCGAAAAATAAAAGCCGCGAAATAGACAATCAATCACAAACACAAACAAGACCCGAACTACGCGTTGTTGCTCCCCGGCAACGGTGCCATTTGATAAACACGGAGGTCGATGGTCTTAAGTTCAACACAAAGCGTGAACTCAGTCGAAGTGTCGACCAATCAAAATCCGAATTTAATCAACAATTAACCCACACTAAAGATCAACAAATTAGAACTAATGTGGAGCTAAAATTTATTTTTAACTCTGCACAAATGGTGTATAGTGTCAAGTATGCAGAGAGTTCGAACACAGGGAGCAAACAGGGTAGTTCAAGCAAATGTATGCACGAGTGTGTGTGTGTGTGTAGTGTCTACACTAAGCAAGCAAAGAAAGGAATTTTTGTGGGTTTTTGATTTTTAATTTTTTTATTTTATTTTAATTTTTAATTTTTGTATTTTGAGTTTTAATTTTCTGATTTTTATATTTTATATTTTATATTTTTTTTATTTCTTTTTCAATATTGGAGAATAAAGACAATATAATAAAAGGCAAGCTAAAATATTTATAAAACTAAGTAAAAATCACCAAAAATTCAGAAATTAAATGTTTTTAGTCTTTTTAGGATTTTTTACTGTTTTTGTGATTTTTGGGGATTTTTCAAGGTGTTTTTGGTATTTTTAATTACTGAATTAAGGCAAAACAGTGGAAATAGGGCTGGCTGTGACTAAAATGCAAGTTAAAATCAACAAACAGCAACCAAAACTTTTCACACTATTTTTCAAATAAAAATGACAAAATAAGGAACAAACAGGAACTGAGTTTTTGATTTTTGGAGTTTTCTACTATTTTATATATTTTTTTGAAGTTTTTGAGTGTTTTTAAATTTTTAGTGTTTTTCTTTTGAAATTTTTAATGATTTTTGGACTGACACTAAAATATGATAAAATAGACACTAGGTAATTTTTTTGGAATTTTTAGGGGTGTTTTAATATTTTTTTGGTATTTTCTAAGCTAGACAGTGCACAAAAAGCAAGTTTTTGATTTTTAATAAATATGAAAATAAAATAAAATCAAAAACTAAAATTGTGGCGTGGAAGTACACGTGTCCAGGTGCTTAAGTCTATTTTTGTGAAATTTTTGGAGTTAAAATGATCATTCAAATAAATACAACAAGCATTCAATTAATAAATAAACCTGGCAGGGGTTGATATGCAAAAACACAAAATTCCAGGGGCCTAACTGCAATTTGCACACAAAATTTGAACTGAAATAAAATACTTTCCGGGCCAAAAACCAATACCCCAAGCCGCTAGGGCTTCTATGCAAAATGTCCACCCACGCGCGTGCAATGCACGCGCCTGGGGAGGACCTAAATGCAAAATCGCAAAGGTCAGGGGTGTTCTTGCAAGTTATCCACAAAATGTATAGCTTAATAAAATACTGCTGGACTGAATATTAAAGGCACAAGATACGAGGTTATATCCGCAAAATTCCCAAGAAACACGTGCCAGAGCACGTGCGCCTGGGAGGATCGTTCTGAAATATTACAAAAGTCGGGGGGGCTAGATGCAAATTCCCCTAAAATATATATACGCAGATGAAAGTTTAAGAGTTATTTATAAATACAAAATATGCCGGGGCTTACGATGCAAAATGCCCAGTCAAAGGCGCGGATGAACGGCGGATCGCACTTCACTAACACACGTGTCACGCGCCTGGTGCCCGATACCCTTTCGCGGTAGATGGTCGAGATTAGATCAAGCGCGGGCAATCAACGGCTGAAGCGGACTTCATCCAACGATAGCTGTAGCGCTGGAAGAACAGGCGGAGATCGGACGGTCCTGGGACGTGAGGGAAGAACAGCCGAAGATCTCGGCTTGGATGAACTTCAGGCTTCAAAATCTCAGCGTCTGGTGCCTCCGACTCCTCCCCGATGGCCACGAAAGCCTCCTGGAAGCGTCCTTTAGCAGCTAGCGGTTTCAAAAATGGCATGGAAAGGCCAGCAAACCGTTGCGGCGTGGGTGGTCGGGGACTGCTCCAGGTGGTTGCGACGGCAGCAAAACTCGACTCCAGTTGGAGTCTCTCTGACTCTGGGACCTGCAGTAAACACAACAAAGCCAATAGATGGTCCAAAGACAGAGGCGCGATGATGGAGTGGCGTATTGTGCGAAAAGGGAGCTCACCGGAGCAAGCTCCGGCGAGGTGGTAGATGGTGTCGATTCAATCGATGAAATGGTTAATCAAGGACGCGAAATGAAATCTGCACGTACCAGCAAACTAAATGACTAGAACAAAATAGGAAAAATACAACCTCTAAGGCTATAGAACCCGAGGAAAGAACCTCGACGGCCGTACGGCCGGAGGTGGTGGAACTCGGCGCTAGGTGCTCCGCCGCACCTCGCCTGAGATGGGGGAGGACTCCCCTGTCACTGGAGATCAACCCTCAACCCTCACCCGGAGGATTTTGGCGCCCAAGCCGGTTCAAAAGGGAAAAGGAAGAAGAAGGGGCTGGTTTTGAAGATGGTCGACGGGCGAGTTTCGAGGATCGATCACGGGCGAAACAACGACCCAAGGGTCGAAAAAATCCGCTGGCGTGATTCATCTATGACCGAGGAACAACTTCGAAGAAGACGCCATCATGAAAGGAGTAACGGAGTGGCCTCGATAATTGGATGAAAGTGGGTCAACGTCCACTCCTGACACAGCCCAGACCTGGGGCAGAGAGTTGACCTGCGGTCAACTGCTGATGCCCCCTGGTTGGTCCACGTGGACCAACCAGAAAAAGGCCTGAGGAAAAAAATGGAAAATTAATTAAAAATAGATAATGATTTTATTGATTTTTGGTTATTAAATAAAAAATATTTATTATTTTATAAATTATTTTGTTATGATTTTTATTTATTTTTATGAGACATATTTTTACAAGTTTGCATTTATACCCCTATAGGTATCTATATCTATATATTTAAGTATTTTATTTTTATTTAGGTATTTTTAATTTATTTTATTTTGGTTTTTATTTTATAAAATTATAAAATACTTTTATATACATAAATATATTTTTATTTTATTTTATTGATGTATTTTGTATATTTAATAAAATACAAGTATGTTTTGTATAGGTATATGTACAGGTTATGTACCTATGTATTGAATATATACAAGCATTTTTATTTGTATTTTAATTATGTTTTTATTCTGATTTTAATACACATAATTATTATAAGTAATATTTACAACATTATAAAAATATAAAAATGAATAAATAATGAATAAAGAATAAATTGAATATTTTATTCAGTACAAATATACAATAGGGGTCCAAAACTCAACTTTCAAACCGTAGCTCCGCCAAATGCGAAACCACACCATTAGATAGATTATTTTATTCTATATACAATTAAAGGTGAGTTTGATGCATTTGGAGTTGTCGTTTGTGAGAGACGGGTCTGGGAAGTTGGGATTCTGGATTTTTATTCAGACCATAACTTTTTATCTGTACATTATTTTTTTGTGAAATCAATTTTGTATTTTTCTTTATTAAATTATCTACAACTTTCATGTACAAAGTTTCTTTATTTGATGTACAAAAAGTGGAACCAAAAATAGGTCCCAAAATGAATAAAGAATGAATGGAATGTATGGGTATTTTCTCTGTATTTCTGACCTTATCTCCCCCTACTTTATTCCTTGTCGACCTATTCATCAAGATGCCTAGGTCTCGGGGGTTTTGGGTCATAAAATATTTAAAATATTTTATTCTTTTTCTTTTCTCTATTTATTCTATAATTTTGGCCTTAATTACAGTATTTTATACACCATTGTGATGCACATGCATGAATGCTAAGATGCTTGATTTAAGGCTATTTACAGGCATTTGCTAGGGTTTTTAGTGCCAAAATGATAGAATAAAGATGATGAACTGTGGATTCATCAATCAGCAAACTGAAGGACCGTCCTGCTCTATCAGAGAGTGCCCAACTCGAAGCGGTCGAGTAGGGCTGCTGGAAGTAGGTTCATCGAAGAACCGCTATCTAATAGAGTGCGGTCGAACCTCTTCTCATGGATGTGGCATCTGACATACGGGGCTCCTGCATCTGGCCTCTTGGCTAGCAGACGGTTTTGTATCGCGAACATGTGGCACGAGTAAGCACATAGATCTCAGACTGATGGTTCCTCCTCTTCCTCCTAACTGTGGTCCTGTCTCTGAGTGATCTATGGAGTAGAGGTATGTGCTCCAAGGCCTCCTGTAGAGTCAGCTGAATATGGAATCTATCTATCATCTGCTGGCTGAACTCTATCTGATGGTTCTTTTTTTATTTTCTATTTTCTTCCCCTTTGACATGTGAAGTGCTCGTGGAAAGGGGATCACAAGGTCCATCTCAGATGAAGGATTAGGAGAGGGCCTGGCATGCTCACGAACAGCAGAATCCACACTAACATCATCAGGCAACATATGTGGATCCGAAAATAACAAACCCTTTCCTTTATTTCCAAAAACATCATGAGATACATGTACAGACAGAAAGATAATAGGACTAGAAGAAGTATAAATGATGGCCTCAGTACCACCCTCGGCATGTCGACTTGCGTCATCAGTACCGTGCTCTGGCTCAGCTACTGTGGTGGCCTCTGTACCACCTCCTCTCTCTGGTGAAGCGACGACCTCAGTACCGTCAGCTGGATCAGCATCCTTGGTGGCTTCAGCACCACCGTCATCATCTCTTGCGGCCTCAGTACCACGCTCCTCCTCGCCTGGCGCTCCTGTAGTGGCATGGGATCGTCGTTCAGACGAGGCGCTGCCTGCTGGCATCCTACCGCTCCTAAGTGTAACAAAATCAGCATCAAACATGTATGCAGACAAATCACCAAATGAATCACTAGGAGTGGTAATCTCTGTGAACTCTACCTGCTCAGACTTCCTCTTCAGGTTGTTCGGATTCGGCTCAATCTGGGCAGAGATGGCGGCCTTCCCTCCCACGATCTCTCGCATTTCCTGGCGGAACTCATCCATCTCCCGTCTAAAGGTAGCTTGTTGCTCTGTCATGAGGCGGGCTAGGTCGTCTAAGGCGGGCTTCTCATAGGCTGGCCCATGAGAACCTGACGGGTGGCCTCGCTGGTAGTGAGGCTGCTGTTGCTGGTGCGGGTGAGAGGGGTACTGCTGTGGATGATACTGTTGCTGTGGAGTCTGATCTCGCCTCCACGGTTGTCCCTGCTGATAGGGACAAGGGACATAATGGGATGATTGTTGTTGTTGCTGCTAGTGTATTGAGGGCTGGGGCTGTTGGTGCTCTCACTGATGGCCATACTGGCCACCCTGAACTGGAGGCTGCTGCTGGGAACTGGCACCTCCAGCTGACCAACAGAATTCGGGATGGTCTCGTCGGATACCTGGCCGGGGTCGGTCGTACCAAATCCCGTTGATATCCATCAACGGCTCCGGCTCACGGGGGTGGCGGGAGTACTGCCAGGGGCTGATATGTCTGGTAGACCACCATCTGAGTGTCTGGGGATGGTGGTGACTGGTAGTACGGCTATGGCTGCTGGTACGACTCCGCCTGTACAAGGTGAACCTGTCTAGGCTGACTGGAGCGCTGGGACGAGCTACCCCTGCTTCTTGGATATCCTCGTGCCTGAAGACGGGGCTGAGAAGCCGTCTATACCTCCTAGATACACATAAGCTGTGTCTTCATGTCACTCAGCGTCTGTGCTATCTGATCCATCTGCGTGATGCCCTGGAACTGCTTCTTCTCTATCAGCTCGATCCGGTCCAGCTTCTCGTTGATGATGCCCATGTCTGTGACTGTGGACTCGACCTGTGCGACTGCCGCGGACGAAGTGGAAGGACCGACATCAATCGTGCTATCCTCTAGTACTACACGGTCTGTGGCTGGGGGCGTCCCTGAGTGTAGAGTCGGGTCTAGGACATCACTGTGTAGTTCTCGACCATCTCCTCGTAGATGGCCCGGACCTGGTCCTCATCCTTGACGAAGTAGGAACCACCACAAGAAGCGTTCACCAAGCCCTACAGCTCTGGTGTCAACCCGCAGAAGAAGCTCTGAACTAGGTTCAGCTTCGTGATGTCATGGTACGGGCAGCTGTCGGTAAGCTCACAAAACCTCTCCCATGCCTCGTGGAATTGCTCGCTGGGGAGCATGGAGAAGTTGCTGATTAGGGCTCTTGCTGCATTGGTCCACCTGAGTGGATAGTACTTGTTCAAGTACTCGGTGCGGAGCTACTCCCAGGTGTACACAGATCTCCCTAAGTGCTTCAGCCAGTTGGTTGCTCTGTCGGCCAGGGAGAAAGGAAAAGCAATCATCCTGATGGTGTCCTCGTCCACCTGACGATCATGGACTGTACTGCAGATCATCTTGAACTCTTGGAGATGAAGATGGGGCTCCTCAGTGTCTAGCCCGTGGAAGCGGGGGAGTAGATGAAGTGTGTTCAGGGGGAACTTGAAGTCCCCATGATAGCCGGAAGAACCACCCATCGGTGTGTCAGAGTCGATCCAGGGTTGTGCAACTCCCGCATCGGTCTCGGCTGCTCTGCTGCTGCTGCTGTCTCCTCTGGTTGATCGGGTCCTCTCCGCCCCTCGGCTCGCGGCTGCTCTCGTACGGTCCTCAACCGCTCCATCTCTCTCCTCATCTCCACCATGAAAGCCCCCTGATCTCGTATTTATCGTTGCATGGTCTCAAGGGAGGCTAACATGGTGGTGTTGATAGCACCCTGGTCCAGAACGTATGTGGTCGTCTCTGGCCTCGGACCATTGGTGTGCTCCTTGCTGCTGGCCATTGTCTTTGCAAAGGCAAAAGACCCAAACTCAGGTGTTGAAATATCATCTGTCTGCTGTCTCGCATCTGGCATTGGTAACTCAGGTATAGAAGAAGGGTAGTCAAGGGGGAACAGGGCGGAATCGAACTCGGGTTCGGAGAGCGGGTCTGGGCTCTCACGAACCAACCTAGATGAGTGGGCTGGAGTGCTGAAAAGTGGTACAGCCAGAGGCTGCCTAAGAGACCTCCTGCCCATCATCTTGATCTGGCGAGTCGGGCGGATGAGATCTGGAAACACACAAGATGAGAAAACAAACCCCGGGTTCACCTACTCCACGCTGAGTTGAAGACCGTAAGAGGTCAGTCAATTATGTTGTCAATTTTATTTAGGTGATAATATCAGGATATCAGAGCGGTTACGTGACCTGATAGGAATCCAATCCGCCCATCAGACTGTTCTGTTAAAAGGCCGGTAGTCTTATCGGGGCTCAGATGTGGTTCGAGCCTAGTGTGCGGGTCACTCTCCCACGCATCCAAACCAGACAATGAGGGGGTTGCTCTCCCCAAAACAAATTTTTAGCTGAGGTGTCTTTTAGGGTCGAGTGTGTTTAGCGGTCCCAATTTTATAGTTTTTCTTTTTTAGGTATTTTTCAAAGCAAGCAATGGCTAACGAATTTTTCGGTTCTCCTGATTATTTTAAGTCCAAAAATCAGGGGGAGAAGATGAAAAAGCCGATGCGTGAGAAATCAATGATGCATGCAGAGTAAGAAATGCATACCTGACTCCAGCAGTGTACATGCAGAGTAATCCGCGCATAAAATAAAGACAGAATATAAACTACCTATATGATGTACGAGAATCCGGCCCTAGACAAAGCAATTTCTACATGTAAGCACAGTAGCCGGGTACTCAAGCCTAAGTCCGAAGTCCTACCTTGGGAGCCACTCGGTGTCCGCCACAACGGATCCTGCGCGCGTTGTATGTCACTCCTCAAGGCACGTGGACTAGAGCCTAAGTAATCCGACTATTTCTTTGTGATTTAATTAACTAGGTCCAATTATAGATCTATAGGCACATGCAGATAATTAGGTGTTTGGATCCTAATCAATTACGTCACAATCACTAAAATCCTAAGCTAAGGCCAAAACCGCGTAAATCAAAGAAGCAGTAAATAAACAGTCAGAAATCAAAATCGGCAAAAACTGCGGTGAGGTCCCCTGAGCACACCGATGCTCGGCGAAATAGACCCCGATATCACCCAAGTCCAAGTGTCTGAGTCCTGTATTATTACAAATTAGTAGTTCTGCAAAAAGTAAACTACGCTAATCTACGGCTATGCTACGGTTATTTCGCGGCTATTCCACGACTCCCACACTTCGGCTCTCCTCCTTGCGCTCTCATGTAGCTTCATACAGAAGGAAGCCGCCTCCGAATCCCACAGTTGCTTCCGCTTCCAAAAAAGTCGCCTCCATCCTCAGGCCCTCGCAAGAAAGCAAAACGGAAGTGTGTCAGTCCAAAAAAATATATAAACAATTCAGATAAAAATGTATATACAAATATCTACAGAAAAGCTGCGGAAAGGAAAACCTTGAAAAATCGAAAAAGACTACTAAGCCGTGCTCCCCGGCAACGGTGCCATTCTGATGAGACAAAAATCCCCTCCTAAATCCGAGTGAGGTAAAAAGCACTCTCGGGTCGTTGCGACCCGGATCTCAGAGAATCGGACTGAACAAGAAAAATAAGGAAACCACCAATCAGAAGATAAAACAATGGAAGCAAACAGTGGTCCTCGTTATTTTATTAACCTGGTATAGAGACCAGGGTCGGACTCAAGGAGCACGGGTTGGCCTTACGGCCTACGAAGTAGTCAAAAACTATAAAAGAAAGGAGAAAATATTTTTGGTGGATTTTAATTGTTTTTATTTTTTTGTGTTTTTAATTTTGTAAGAAAATGTAAGAAAAAGCAAATTCAACAATTTATTTAAACACCAAAAAATGCACAGAAAATTCAAATAAAATTGTTTTTGTGTTTTTTATATTTTTAAGTGTTTTTGGTAATTTTCTGGGAATTTTTTAATTTTTATTTGATTTTCTGAAAACAGAGAAAGAGGAAAATAGGAGATCAATGTGCAGCCATTCTTGAAAAACCAATTAAAAATATATAATTGGTCTATAAAAATCTGGAGACAATTTTTATGCAAAATATATACAAAAACTAAGCTACAGAAAAAGAGTTTGCATTTTTTGAATTTTATAGAATTTTGAATGATTTTTATAATATTTTTAGGGTTTTTCAATTTTTATGGGTTTTATAAATCCAAATGAGCTAAAACTTGGATAGAAGGTAGAAAACAACACAACTAACTATCCCTAACCCAAAAAATTAGGGAAATTTTTACGAGCCACGTGTCCAAATTTCACTAGATTTGGAGTTTATTTGCTATTTTATCCAACAAATAAAAAGCTACAGCACACAGGGACCTAAATGTAAGAAAACATAGTTCGGGGGGCTAACTAATAACACGTACGAAAACTTTAGGGTAGAAAGTTTAAAATGCACAAACAATCAACACATGTTCAAATTAAATCACGTACAGGGGTATAACTGCAAATATGGAAAATTCATTTCATAACATAGCAAAAAACCCAAGCCCATACATGCAATTTGTCCAAAGTATCACGTGTCGAAGCACGTGTCACACACAGGCAGGGACTAAAATGCATATAAAATAAACATAGGGTCCCAGATGCAAATTATCCAAAATAAAAACAACGCACTAAAATATTTACAGGACTAACTAACAATAAAAAAAGAGACAGGGGCCTAAGGGAAATTACCCCTTTATTAATGATTGACGGTTGAGGGTGTGACATGTGGAGATCTGACGGTGGAGAAACGTGCATGCCCTTTCACTGGATCGATGCTCTGGATGCGATCCTCAGATGGATCTACGGCTGGAGGCGCTCCGCGGATGGATGGCTCAGATCTGATCTGGCGGAGGAGGGTCGATCGGATGGTAACTGGACGTCCTCCAAGAACACTTCGCCAGCGAAGTTCTCTGGCCCAATGCGTGCGGGTGAGGCGTCCTCTGGAGCTGCTGAGATGTGGAATAGAACAGCCACACTAGTCCGCAGTGGGTGGATAGCTCTAATGAGGTCGGAAACCACCTGAGTGGCCCGGTGAGGAGGACCACCTGAAGCTCCTGCTCCTCGGCTTTAGGACCTCCAGATGAGGCCCTTTTGGCTTCAATCCTGCATAGGAAGCTTTCTGGGTCGAGGGAAAATTGCCTCGACCCGTTAGCGGGTGACAGGGGGGTCGGAATGAGGCGGAGCGGAGGTCTCCGGCGAAGCGACGGCGGAGGAGACTCGGTTCTTGGTTCCGGGGCAAACCAAGGCGATCGGAGGTGCGGAGAAGATGGAGAGGAGTCTCATGAAAATGAATCGAGGGTCCGATGATCGAATGAGTGAGCTGATCAGAGTGAATCAGCCGACGGAGGCCGGCGACGCAAATTGGGCGAAGTGGAAATTAACCTATCCTACGGTGAATCGGGGATACCTGATGGCTACAATCGGCTGGGCTGGGACTCGTAAAGCTCCTGGAATCGTCGCCTCGATGGCTCGTCGGGGCCAAAGGCTCGGCTCGCTCGGTGGCGGAGCACGGCGGCGCAAGTCGCCGGATCAGTGGCTAGGGCCGCCTACTCCTCGCTGCGACACTCTCCTCGGATAGCTGTTACTCTAGGGAGGGGAATGGAGGTCTTGGGATAGAATACAGAGGCCAAAGATGGAGTGAAAAGCGCGGCGGAGGTGATACTATATACTAGGAAGGGTCCGATTTGGAGTCGGGAGAGGTTCTAGGAGCACGTATCTCTAGGAAGATGATTGGGCGTGGATTAGGGATGTTTCAAGGATAATCAGGGCCCGGAGTTTGGCTGATTGGTGATCGGATCATGCTTGGAAAAATAGGCGAAGTCGGGTCGGGAGCAAAGATCCGGGTCGAGTGGTCCAGGGGGGGAGTTGACCAGGGGTCAACAATCCCCCGTGGACCAATGGGATAATTCCAATTTTTTATTCTTTGTAAATTCATTTAAAATTAGTAAATGATTTTATTTTAAAAAAGTTTGAACATGAAAAATGTTTATTATTTTTAAATTATTTTTTAGATATTTTTATTTATTTTTTTCAAAAATAAATAACGTATTTACATTATATTATTATATATAAGTATATATACATATATACTTTTTATTTTTATTTTTAATTATTTATTTTTGTACAATTATTCCAATTTATATTTTATTTATTTACAAAATAAAATTTGGAATAAAAAGGTATTTTTATTTTATTTTTATGATTTATTTACATGAGTTAAATAAATAGTTCTATATACATATGTACATGGTACATATACAAGGTGGAAAATGATTTTTATTATTTTTCTTGTTATTTTGATTTTTCTGATTTTTATTTTATTTTTTATAAATATGTACAAAATATGAGAGACACCTTTTTATTTTTATTTTGAGGAAAATAAAATTATTTATATACATAGGGTTATGTACAAGTGTGATTGACCTTATCTCCCTCTACTTGGTTTCTTTTTCGGTCAGGCCCATGCTGAGCCCTCTCTTGGGATTAGGTCGCTCAATATTTATTTTAAATATTTACCTCTTTTTCTTGTGTTTCTTTATTCCTTTATTTTCACACAAAAACATGTTAATTATGCATAATTACAAGATGCATGCATTTTGATAATTTATGATATTTACACATATTTACATGGCATTTTGCTGAGGTTTCTAGCTAAAATAAAGGAATAAAGAGTGATGAATGGGGATTCATCAAGACCCGCTCTCCGAACCCGAGTTCGATTCCGCCCTGATCGCCCTTGACCACCCTTCTACCAGTCCGGAGATACTAGTGCCAGATGCAAGACAGCAAACAGATGATTTATCGGCACCTGAGTTTGGGTCTTTTGCCTTTGCAGAGACCATGGCCAGCTGTCAGGAGCGCACCGAGGGTCAGAGGCCAGAGACGACCACCTACGTATTGGACCAGGGTGCGATCAACACCAACATGCTAGCTTTCATAGAGACTATGCAGCGACAGATACGGGATCAAGGAGCCTTCATGGTGGAGATGAGGAGAGAGATGGAGAGGCTGAGGACCACGCGAGAGCAGCCGAGAGCCGCGGGATGGAGAGATCCAGATCATCCAGAGGAGCCAGACCAGCCGGCAGCAACAGCAGAGCAGCCGAGGCCGATACGAGAGTTGCACAACCCCGGATCGACACTGACACATCAGTGGGTGGTACTTCCAGTGATCGCGGGGGACTTAAAGTTCCCACTACAGACACTTCAAATTCTCCCCCACTTCCACGGGCTTGCTACTGAGGAGCCCTATCTACATCTCCAGGAGTTTGAGATGATCTGAAACACAGTCCACGATCGGTAGGTGGACGAGGACACTATCCGGATGATCTCCTTCCCCTTCTCCCTTGCGGACAGAACAACCAACTGGCTGAAGCATTTGGGGAGATTTCTTTACACTTGGGAGCAGCTCCGCACCGAGTACTTGAACAAGTACTATCCACTCGGGCGGACCAATCTAGCGATGGTCCTGATCAGCAACTTCTCCATGCTCCTCAACGAGCAGTTTCACGAGGCATGGGAGAGGTTCAGAGAGCTAACCGATAGATGCCCACACCACGACATCACGAAGCCGAACCTAGTTCAGAGCTTCTTTAGCGGACTGACACCAGAGCTGCAGGGCCTGGTGAATGCTTCTTGTGGCGGTTCCTACTTCGCCAAGGATGAGGATCAGGTTTGGTCCATCTATGAGGAGATGGCTGAGAACTATACAGTGATGTCCCAGACCCGCCAATACACTCAGGGACGCCCCCAGCCATAGACCGTGCAATACCAGAGGATAGCACGGGTCGATGCCAGTCCTTCCACTTCGTCCGCATCAGCCACACAGGCCGAGTCTACAGCCATAGACATGGGCATCATCAGCGAGAAGTTGGACCGGATCGAGCTAATCGAGAAGAAGCAGTGCCAGGGCATCACGCAGATAGATCAGATGGCACAGACGCTGAGTGACCTGAAGACATAGCTCATGTGTCTCCAGGAGGCATAGACGGCTTCTCAGCCTCGTCTTCGGTCACGAGGAGATCCTAGCAGCAGTGGTAGCTTGTCCCAACACTCGAGTCAGCCTAGACATGTTTACCTTGTACAGGCAGAGTCGTACCAGCAGCCACCGTAGTTTTTCCAGCAATCACCATCCCATGACACTCAGATGGTGGTCTACCAGCCGGATCAGCCCTTGGAAGTACTCCCCCCACCCACCTACGAGCCGGAACTGTTGATGGATGTCAACGGGATTTGGTACGACCGAACCCAGCCCGGTATCCGACGAGAACATCCCAGATTCCGCTGGTCGACCAGAGGCACCAGTTCCAACAGCAACCTCCAGTTCATGGTGGCCAGTATGGCCAGCAGCGTGAGCAGCACCAACAGCCCCAACCCTTAGTACACCAGCAGCAGCAGTCATCCCTGCACCAGCAGTACGGTCCTCGTCCCTATCAGCAGGGATAGTCTTGGAGGCGTGAGCAGCCTCAGCAGCAGCAGTATCATCAGCAGTACCCTTCTCACCCGCACCAGCAGCAGCAGCCTCAATACCAGCGAGGCCACCCGTCAGGTTCTCATGGGCCGACCTATGAGAACCACGCCTTGGATGATGTAGCACGCCTCATGACCGAGCAATAGGCTACTTTTCGACGGGAGATGGATGAGTTCCACCAGGAGATGCGGGAGATTGTGAGAGGGAAGGCCTCCATCCCTGCCCAGATTGAGCCAAACCCGAACAACCTCAAGAGGGAAGTCTGAGCAGGTAGAGTTCACTGAGATTACCACTCCTAGTGCTTCACTTGGTGATATGTCTGCATACATGTTTGATGCTGATTTTGTTACACTTAGGAGCGGTAGGATGCCAGTAGGCGGTGCCTCGTCTGAGCGATGATCCCATGCCACTTCAGGAGCGTCAGGCGAGGAGGAGAGCGGTACTGAGGGCGCCAGAAATGATGTCGGTGGTACTGATGCCACCAAGGATGTTGATCCAACCGACGGTTCTGAGGTCATCGCTTCACCAGTTGGAGGAGGTGGTACTGACACCACCGTCATAGTTGCTGAGCCAAAGCGCGGTACTGATGCCGCGAGTCCAGGTGCCGAGGGTGGTACTGAGGCCACCATTTCCAGTTCTGTTAGTCATGTTGTTTTCCCTTCCGTACATGTATCTCAGGATATTTCTGCAAATAAAGGAAAGGGTTTGTTATTTTCTGATCCACATGTGTTTCTTAATGATGTTTGTGTGTATTCGGTTGTTCGTGAGCATGCCAGACCCTCTCCTAGTCCTTCATCTGAGAAGGACCCTGTATTCCCCTTTCCCAGAGCACTCCATTTGGGTAAGGGGCAGAAAAAAGAAAATCCAAAAAAGAACCATCAGATAGAGTTCAACCAACATAAGATAGATTCCACATATAGCTGACTCTACAGGAGGCCTTGGAGCACATACCTCTACTCCAGAGATCACTCAGAGACAGGACCAGAGTTAGGAGGAAGAGGCGGAAAAATCACTCAGAAATCCATGTGCTTACTCGTGCCACTTGTTTCGCGATTCAGAGCCGTCTGCCAGCCAAGAGGCTAGATGCAGGAGCCTCGTATGTCAGATGCCACATCCATGAGCAGAGGTTCAACCGCACTCTATTAGACAGTGGTTCTTCGATCAACCTACTTCGGGCAGCCCTTCTCGACTGCTTCGAGTTGGGCCCTCTCCGATAGAGCAGGACGGTCCTTCAGTTTGCTGATCGATCTGTCAAGAGGCCGAAGGGGTTGCTGAAGAACATTGTCGTCACGATTCAGGGCCTAAAATTCCCCCGTGGACTTTGTTGTGTTGGACATGGAGATCCCTGAGTTCGTGACCGATATTCCGATCATTCTAGGATGCCCGTTCTTGGCCCTAGCCAAGGCAGTATCCGACCATGATAGCGGGAAGGTGTACTTTCGCGTCGAGGGTGAGAGTATACAAATAGAGACGGTCGAGAAGATAAGAGCCAGAGATTCAGCTTGCTCAGAGCCGACTTCCAATTCAGATCAGATGATAGAGGCAGGGCGAGACATCCACCAGGACTGCGATTTTGTGATTACAGATGACGAGGCAGTTTGGGCAGATCCAGTTGCACAGGCCATCCTCTCACCTTCGGAGTTAGTTGATGATGAGACGCCAGTAGAGGAGAGCTTGGAGAGCGCATTCCTGGTCTAGAATACATCTCAGGCAGCAGACTTGGTTCCCACTGTGAGATAGATTTTTGTGAGTCTGATACAGATCCCTCAGAGTCAGATATTGATTGGGCAGAGTTCGATGATTTGATATAGTGTCTGACTTTCACTGAGCCTACAGCTATGGAGGAGGTTGATTCCATGCAGAGCAGAGACAGTCCAGCAGAACCGCCCTTTCCAGATTCAGATTGTGAGCGAGAGTTCTCATTCTCCCATGCAGATTTGGCAGCATTCACTCAGACTTTTCAGAGGCCAGATCCGCTAGCCCCTACTTGTCCAGAGCTGAAGCCGCTACCATCGTCGCTGAAGTATAGGTTCCTTGCGGGTGAGCATGAGATGTACCCAGTCATTATCTCCGCTGATTTGACTAGAGAGCAGGAATCTCGTCTGATGGGGTTCTTGAAAAGAACCGCAAGGCTATAGGATGGAGTGTAGCTGATCTCTAGGGGATAAGTTCGACCCTGTGCTCCCACCATATCTATCTCGAGGAGGAGGCAAAGCCGTCGCGTGAGTTCCAGCGGTGGCTGAACCTAAATCTTCGAGAGGTTGTCATGAAGGAGATCTCGAAATGGTGGAGCACCGACTTTATCTACCCCATCTCCAACTCCAAGTGGGTCAGTCCATTGCATGTGTTGCCCAAGAAGACGGGCATCACCATAGTTGTTAGTGAGTCTGGAGAGGAGATCGCTACCTGGGTACCCACTTCTTGGTGGGTCTGTGTGGACTATAGACGATTGAACCAGGCCACCAAGAAGGATCATTTCCCCCTACCCTTTATTGATCAGATTATAGAGAGGCTGGCAGGGAAGAGCCATTATTGTTTCTTGGATGGGTACTCCAGCTATAATCAGGTGGCCATCGCGTCCGAGGACCAGGACAAGACCACCTTCACCTGTCCCTTCAGGACATATGCTTTCAGATGCATGCCATTTGGATTGTGCAATGCTCCGACGACATTCCAGAGATGCATGATGTCCATCTTTTCGGACATGGTGGGGGAGTGCTTGGAGTTCTTCATGGATGATTTCTCGGTCTACGACGACGGATTCGATTCTTGTCTTGACTACCTAGACCGAGTCCTTCAGCGATGCATTGAGGTTCACCTTGTGTTGTCTTGGGAGAAGAGTCACTTCATGGTGACTCAGGGGATGGTGCTGGGCCATATCATCTCCAACAGGGGCATGGAGGTTGATCCGGCCAAGGTGGATGTCATTAGAAAACTCAATCCACCGTCCAACTTGCGGCAGTTACGGTCTTTTTTGGGGCACATCGGTTTCTACAGGCGCTTCATTCATGATTTTAGTAGGATTGCCGACCGCTGACTGATCTGTTGATGAAAGACATCGAGTTCCTTGTTGATGATAAGTGTCTATCGTCATTTGAGACTCTCAAGAGCCGTGTTCTAAACGCTCCTGTTCTCCAGCCACCTGTATGGTCTCTCCCATTCGAGATCATGACGGACGCCTCTGATTTTGCCGTGGGGGTCGTGCTGGGACAGAGGAGGGATGGAGTCCCATTTGCTATTCACTATGCTAGTCGTACATTGGATGCTGCCCAGTGGAACTATACAGTCACTGAAAAGGAGATGGTAGCCGTAGTTTTCGCCCTAGATAAGTTCAGATCTTACATCATTGGATCTAGAGTGACCATCTATACTGATCATACCGCCATCAGGTACCTCATGGAAAAGAAGGATGCCAAAGCCAGATTGACGAGATGGATCCTTCTACTCCATAAGTTTGATATAGAGATTAAGGATAAGCCTGGAGTCAAGAATGTGGTGGCGGATCATCTCTCCTGATTGGAGTATCTTGAGGATTCTGAGCAGACTGAGCCTATTTGTGAGACCTTCCTAGATGAGGCGATCCTTGCTATCGCCTCTCTCCCATGGTATGCTGATATTGTGAACTATCTTGTCGCCAAGAAAGTTCTAAAAGATTAGCCCAGGCAGAAACTTGAGACCTTCCTCGTGAAGGTCAAGTTTTACCACTGGGAGGATCCCATCCTTTATCATGAGGGAAGGAATAGTATCTGGTGTCAGTGCATTCCTCAAGAGGAGCACCACAGTGTCCTTACTTACTGCCACAAGCTTGAGGCAGGAGGACATCACTCTGGGAGGAGAATGGCACAGAAAGTGCTCCAATCCAGCCTATGGTGGCCTACTCTCTTCAAGGACTCTGATGAGTTCGTGAAGAGATGTACTGACTGTCAGAGGATGGGCACTTGTGGAAAGCGTGATATGATGCCGATGCTGCCCATACACTTCTGTGAGGTTTTTGACGCATGGGGCATCGATTTCATGGGTCCATTCCCTAGGAGTCAGGGATTTGAGTACATTCTGTTGGATGTGGATCATGTGAGTCGTTGGGTTGAGGCCATCCCCGCCCGAACTGCAGATGCTAGGACTGTTTGCAGATTTTTAAGGAAGAATATCATTTCACGGTTCGTGGAAACTCGAGTGTTGATATCTGACGGGGTGTCTCATTTCGTCAACAACAAGGTAAAGGCCCTTGCTAGCGAGTTCAACATAGACCATCGAGTAGTCACTCCATACCACCCTCAGATGAATGGTCTTGCTGAAGTGTTGAACAGGGAGATCAAGACTATATTGCAGAAAGTCGTCCGCCCTAACCGAAAGGATTGGTCACAGCTTTTGGACTCGATCTTGTGGGCATATAGGACGTCTTTCAAGACTCCTTTGGGTACATCTCCCTTTCTCCTCGTTTATGGAAAACCCTGCCATTTACCTGTTGAGCTGAGACATAGGTCACTTTGGGCTGTTACTGATATACTTTTGGATCCAGAGAGTGTAGGAGATCAGAGGAGGGTAGATTTAGCAGCCCTGGAGGAGCTTCGTGATACAACCTTTTCAAATAACCAACATTATAAGGAGAGAGTGAAAGAGTGGCATGATTCTCATATCAGCCACAAGCAGTTTGAGACAGGACAGATAGTATGGTTGTTTGATGCTAGGCTTCATTTATTTCCAGGGAAGCTACAGAGCAAATGGAAGGGACCCTATTTGGTTAGAAAGGTACATGACAATGGGAGTATTGATATATCTGAGTTGTCTTCTGATGTTACCTTTCGTGTTAACAGCCAGCGGCTCAAGCCATATCTAGATCATGAGCCGCGGGTCATTGACGTTGCCCCGATTCACTTTGCGTGAGATGTGGTCTCTTGACTCACATCTATTACATCTCACACCTGATTGACACTGTTCTTCCGACTTGTATAGATCCAATTGTCCATATCACTCTATTCTTTAGTCCCACACCCCTTTTCTTATCTTATGATTATGCTATACTTAGGGTGTACTCTACCCTAAGTATGGGGGGTGTAGGACTCTCGGGTATTCTATTCATTCTTTCTACCTCTATTTTGTTGCCTATACTTAGGGATATTTTACTCTAAGTATAGGGAGGGTAGACCCTGTACATCCTTCCACTCGGATTTTCCTTCATGTACAACTTACTATACTTAGGATTACTTGATCCTAAGTATATGGGGAAACACCGAGTCATCTCTATTCTTTGATTCGTCTTTGTATATACCATTCCTTTTCACTTCCCTATACTAAGCACGAGTTATGTCTTCTTCATCGCTCTTGATCACTCTGAGGACATCGTTCGAGCTAAGTATAGGGGGTGTCGTATATATTCCATATATACTTTAGCCATAACTCGTACTTTGTGTGAGTGTGTTGATAAATAAAATGGCTAAAAATCCATAAAAATTAAAAATTTTACCTTGTACATAAATTTCTTCTCGCACATACCTATTTATTTATAAAAATTATTTTTGTACAAATGGTTGTAAAATCTTTTTGTGTAAATAGCTTGTAACTATTTTCATAATAAAATTATGTATATAGTACAAATTTTTTGTAAAATGTTCTGAAAATCAAAAAGTTTGCAAAAACCTTGTGTAAATTTTTGTAAATATTTTGCAAAACTTCGTATTCATGCACACATCCATGTTTTCAAAAATTTTGCACATGTGTAAAAATTTGTAAAATTGTATCTTTGTAAATACTTGCACAGTTTTTCCAAATCATAGTTGACATTTAAACTGGACTGAAATTAAATTGACAAATGGAGTTGGTTAAGACCTTAATCCACCTAATCATAAGAGGAACCTTATAGGCTTTGGATTGAGACTTTTCAGGTCTATTGGGACTTAATTCTTTAAGTCCACTAGGTTATGAGCATATGCCATCTTGATGAGCCTAAGTAGAGCACTTAACAACACACGCATGACTCTCAGAGACAATGGCTTTACTTGCACCAGCACTTTACACATAGCTCTCCACGGATGAGGTGGTGAGGAGGCAGTTTGCTTTGGCTTGGGGTAGCATATGAGGGTAGCACTTCTAGGCGGAACCTCTCTTCTTCTTATAGTGAAGGAAGTGCGTCTCAACTTGGTCTGGTGGTTATGAAGTCTAAAAACAGGAGCTGTGGGTTGCAATAAAGCTTCAAAAGAGGGATAGTCTACTGGCTCAAGAGGAAAAACTCCTTATGTATATATGTTGCACCATGTAGATATGATGTACAGATGCACATGAAAAAAAATGTGCAAAAAGGAAAACTCCAAAAAAGTGGTGGGTCGGATTGAAAATTTAATAATCCCACCGGAGTGTATATAGTCAATAAAGCAAAGCTTATGTTACCCATGACCATCTCATGAAGCTTGCAGCGGGAGACTCAGCTACACTGGTTAGAGCTCCCAAGGATACATGGCTACACTGGTCATGGTCCATTCTCTTCTTCCCCCTCTTCTTGAGCCGGTTGTACTTAAACTTAGAAGGGAATACCCCGCTTCTTGAGGAAAGAGTTGCTAGAACGAGGCATTAGAGTTACCAGGTTGAGGGAGGTTGTTTCTTTATTACTTCTGAGGTGGGGAGCTACATATCACTTACACAGTACAAGGAACTACCATGCTCGATAAATCTATTGCATGGACAGTCAAAAATCCATACTCCCTCATCCAAGGAGAATAATAATTACGGCTAAACTCCTTGTGAGGGAACATCATTGACATAAGAAAATGTCAATTACAAGCATACCTTCAGCCCATAACTTCATAGTAATGCTATGAAGTGCAAGGGAGAACTTGTTCTGATGCAAGAGAAAATTCTGAGATTTTACTCATGAAAATGTGAATAACTTTTCATTAAAAAATGTGCTTATTCACATATGGAGATGCTTGTGAGCTGAAAAACTTCGTATAATACCAACCTAACCACCACTCTTATGCCTTTACTTGCAATCGACAAAAGATGGGAAAGGAAGCCTGAAAGACTATCAGCAAAATGTTGATTATCACCAACAGTTTGATTGAAATCCAGTACATATATTAAAAGGATCCCGACCTGATTAAATTCCTATATATGTATTCTGGTAATGTAAGGGCATGTGCTCAGTAAGGTAAGGGTGTGTGTTCAAGTAGCATTTCTCGTAACATTTTCAAACATCAAGTTGCACATTTTCTTCTTCATAAAGTAGAATCACTCTTTGCATGTAATTTTCCCTGTATACTCCAGAGGAGTATTCATGTAAATTCATGTACTATTATTATACGAAACGAGTCGCACCGACCGGTGGAAGCATGCTGTAAAAGAGTGTACGACTGAACCGTTACCGAAAACATACATGGCAATTAATGAGCAGAGATAATATCAAATTCAAATAAAGTCTATTAAAAATAAGAGTTCCATTATTAAACTCCAACTGAGGTATTTTTGTAAAAATTACTCTAAGAATTAAATAACATCTCAAATGTTCCCGTGGGCATAAAGATATCCTCTAAAGCTTCACGAGTATAATCATACCATGTCAGGATCTTGAGGAGTCCGTATTACGATCCTAGATATGCAATCTAACCATATTCTTCACATTGACAAATATGATTTTTTCATGAGTCTAATGTCCGAGATGTAGCGGGGTCCATGCACGAGAATTCTCACAGTCGTTTAACTCGTTATATTACATGCACTAGAGTTTCCATTGAAAAACATCATTACATGCCTAATTGTTCCCATGCATGTCTAGTTCGTTCCCTAACATATGTAATTTTAGCTTCTTTCATAAACATGAATATACATATTTAATATGCATAGGAATATATAACATATACTTCTTTCAATTTGTGGGGAATTTCCATAAGATTCATGGCATATAAAGTTTATTTTATCATATAAATCACTAACATGTCAGCCCCTTTAAGATGAGATAATTTGCATGATTTTTGATGGTGTGCTTTATTAAACCAATTCTTATATGATATTTAATGGTTTATTATTTTATAAAATCATTTTCTTACATAACATGTAGTGGTTTAATTTATAAACCATTTCCTTACATGCTTATAATGGTTTACTTTTATAAATAATTTCCTTTCATACTTATAATGGTTTTCCATTATAAATCATTTTCTTGCATATTTGTAATGCTTTACCATTATAAACCACTTTCTTGCACACTTGTAATGGTTACCTTTATAAATCATTTCTTACGTACTTGTAATGGTCTACCTTTATAGACCATTTATTCGCATAACTTTCATGTACTTATCTTGTTACATTTTCAATCGTTGGCACTTGTGGTCCATGGCATGACATGACATTGTAGCTACAATTGTAGAGGACTTAGTTTTTGCCTCTGTGATTTCTTACAACCATACACCCTTGAGGCGTTGCTGCTTGGGCTAACACGACCCCTTGTAGTCGTCCATATGTCTCTTTATGAGTCTGTGTCTTAATCTTATTAAGGTTATAAAACGAATATTCTTTTATCAAGGTCTTGGCTCCATCTTTTAATTGCATACATTAATGGAGATACAAATCTAAGAAGAATACCCTCGTAACATTATTATAACCGGTAATTTAGAATAATAAATACTCATTAAATTACTTTTGTGCAATGGTTAAGATTGCATTATATCTCTCTGTAAGATAACTCCTTGGGTTAAATTCAACATTGTGTTGCATGCCATAGTTTCTTAAATATTAAGATGTGATACTCACATTTTAAGTCATTGCACATTATACTAATCAATTAACAAATATTCATTGGTAACTACTCTATGTTAACCAACAACATGCCATATGTAATATACATAAGAGATATTTACTAGTGTGTCATAGTATTGATTGTTTAAAGATAACCCCATAAATTTAAGGAAAACTTTGACATGGCGAGAACCTAGTCTTGTCTATGATCGACAAAATCTAGTTACGATGTTAGTGTTCATTTTAATACGATCACAACAAAGAAACTCACACATTCATAATTATTAATTAAGCAATTAAACTTATCTAAATATGAGAGATATTGCCATCAATATTATCTATTTATCAAAACAATGCCGTTTTTCATAAAACCGACCATGCCATATGGGGTAAGTTCCTTTTGTCCTAATACTCCATTCACTATACTATAGATGAATTTAACGTAAATATTTCATAAATTTCCCCAACATGTAGTCATAATACTTGTTCTTAGATAAAAAGATTGCCAAGCATTAATTAATTATGGTTTTTTTCTCATAATAAATCCTTTAGTGGTGTCCCATGGATTAATCAAGTAGTACGGTATTGCAAACTGTGGCAAACTTATTTCGTGAATCCACCCATATGCCTAAGGAAAATTCAAGGAATAATCATCTCTGATGACACAACATCGATCCATGTCACCATAAAGGTTGCTTTCTAGAGGCATGTGTATGTTATGGAAATTGATTTGACGAAGATAAATATTTTCCCACCGTGTTATCAATGAAACATTGATAGGTGCACACACACACACCCTTGATTTGAAAGAACTTGGGATCTTAATTAACATTCCTACGGGTTCGGCACATAAACTACATATCTTATCTCGAAATAAGTCATTACATATATACAATGTCCTACGAATCCACATATACATTTAGAAAGTGGTATCCATAAGTGATCGTTGTTCATACAAAATCCTAAACCGATATATACCTCAAGTCTTGATCCATGCACCTTCAAGTCATGCTTACTAATATGAGACTAATCACAGTGTCCATCACCAAGCTCATTTGATGAGTCGTTGTCATCTACTATGAGGAAGGCTAGCTTTTTGGTATTGATCCCCCCTCTTTCTCTCCGCACACAAATTGGAGAGAGTGACATGGGAGGAGATGATTATAATATGAAATCATATTGGGAGAAAAAGTTGCATTCGTTACAATCTACCACCCTTAAAGAAAATTTCGACCTTGAAATTTCTTAGTGAAGGAACATACTAAAGATGTGTGGATCTTTCTTTGCATCTCACTTTCTAGCTTTCAAGGAGACTCCTTCTCTTGATGACGCTTTCAAAGAACTTTGACCATATGAACTATGTGGCGATTAGGTTCGTCGTCTTTTCAATCAATAATCCGTACCACTTCTCTTCAAAAGTCAAATCAAACTGAATCAAGTATTTTATGCTCGACCACCTATGAAGGGTTTACGTTGTACTTTCTCACCATAGACACGTGGAACATTTTATGTATCTTCAAGTGTTACGGTTATGATGCATCGAAATAAGCCTATTGTCATCATTTTTAGAATCCCGAAGAGTCTGATAAATCTGGCATTGAACATTTCTTTCTTACTAAATAGCAAGACACCTTTGACAGGGGAAATCTTTTGAAACATGTGCTCTTCAATCATGAAACTCAACTTTCTTATGCAAATATTAGCACATAACTTATGTCTACTTCGAGATGATTATTTCATCCTAATTAGTTCAACATCTTGTTTGCCAGTTCAGTCTTGCTTTGGTTCCAAATTACCAACCAACATACTAAAGCGTGAAAATGATCTTAAGGTATCCACTACAATGCT
The DNA here is from genome assembly GCA_037367405.1 of Ottelia alismoides. Classification (NCBI taxonomy): domain Eukaryota; kingdom Viridiplantae; phylum Streptophyta; class Magnoliopsida; order Alismatales; family Hydrocharitaceae; genus Ottelia; species Ottelia alismoides. The sequence continues at coordinate 51,688 of JAZKJV010005680.1, forward strand.
TCATTGGATGCCATCTTATTGCTTGTATGATAAATGTTATTTTAAATAGACTCTACTAATGGAAGATATCTATTCCATCTATCAGTAAATTCTAGATCAGATGATCACAACATATCTTTCAATGTATGGATGAACTTATTTGATTACCCATAAGTTCACGGGTGAAAGGAAGTGCTATACTTAAACTGAATGTTCGTAGCGTCAAGAAAAGTCTTTCTTTTCTATAGTTGAGATGTGCATCTTTATTTCTTACTCAAATGCAATTGATGATGAGACACCGTGTATGCTAATAATGCTGCTCACTTACACTTCAACTGAACTCACGGTCGATTGACTCAGGAAATAGGTAAAAAGTGAGCCAATTTTGATCTATCATCTATAATCACTCTACTGGAAATATATTCCATTACAATTCTTGTATCTCCCTTGGGTGCACATGGCTTGCAAATTTTTGATATTGAATTTTTATTTCTTAGCACATCAAGCACTTGAAACAAATTCGACAATGTCTTTATTCATCTTTTGCTACCAAAAATCTTGTTGGATATCTTTGTACAATGTTTTCAAGCCTAAATGAATAGCATATATAGAACTATGAACTTCATTTAAGATTTATTGTTGAAACAAAATGTCACCAAGACTCCAAAATCTTTTATGATATCTCACATCTTGCAATTTTTAAAATCTAATTCTTCCTTCCGACCATTTCAATTATCTTTGGGCAATCGACATCTTTTTATACCATCGTGATCCTTATAATTGCCTCAAATTGATTATTATATCGATAATGTCACCAAATTCTTAAAGTAAAGATTATCAATATTAACTTCAAGTCATGATTAGGGAAAATACCCTCTTGTGATTTTGTTGATGTGATGTATAATACTTTCATTATGCATAAAACACACCAATATTTTGTGCCAAATACATCAATGTAAATTGCACATACTGTCGTACATAATGATAAGACCAAGATTGTAGATGGAGTCAATCTCTACTTCAAGTTGGACACATCTTACAAATTCTTTCGGTCATATAAATTTTATGTCCTTTCTAGAGAGCTTCATCAATGATAAGTAGATCCGTGAATTGCATAAATCTTAAGTAGTATACTATGAAGCCTAACATTTTTAGAATTTGTATTCATTTTTCGATCAACTTCCATCGACGTAGATTTCATTTGACTAGATCCACTTCAATCCCATAATTGTTTATCTAAATCATTGGAACATAATAGTAAATATTTATCCTTCATAGTTACCTTATTCATAATTATGTGAAAATTGTGACCTATCTTTCTATTTCAAAAGAGCATAAGTGCTCCTATACGGAAAATATTGAGTCATAAAGATCCCTTATATACAATTATTATGGTGATTGGTTCTTCAATCCCTTAATTTAAGCATGTGCATTAGGAGTTTTCGAAATCAATGGAGTTTTTGGCATAACATCAAGGAATAAATCCACTTGTCAATGAGAATGTAATATCGAACAATCATCTAGAAAGGTATCTAGAAAAATCTGACAACATCTAAACTCTCATTATGTAATAGAGATGATTGTGTACAAAGAACTACCTAAATATGTTATGTAAAACTTAACTAATAACTCACTTGATTCTTATTTGCATATGTCATATTTCATATATACATTTCTCCAACATTGTAACTTGATTGCATACTCTTTTACCACTTTATTACAATATCAAAGGCTTAAGAATTCTAATCTCTTTGAATCATAGGCATTCTCAAGGTTGTAACATTCAACCGAGTTTTCCATAAAATCACTCCACTTAATGGAAGATGTCACATGAAAGAATCAAGTTTTTTTGGCCTTTAGTCTATCACTCCTCTTCCTGACACTTTTTGGTAACAAGTCCTAAATATAATGTTCTTCTCCTTAAGTCAATCTGCAATTTCAATTGACATCTCCATCTCTTATATCCAATTATTAACATCATTCATCTATTGTTTAAGATGTTGAACTTTCTCCATCTCATGTTCACATTCCGAGATAAGTGGTTGTTGTTGTTGTTGTAAATAAAGGTCTTCATGATAAATCCATCAGACTCCAAGTGAGATGTTTTTTCCTTGTGAGTCATCAACTTTCCTCAACTATAGTAATAATTATTATTTATCCATGATCTCATTATTTAATGACGATTCATGATCTCCATTCAATCAGTTCCATGAAAAGAGTATGTCATTCAGGAATACAGAGTGACGACTACTTACATGTAACACAAAAGTCTTAGTCTAGATATATAAGTCTTAGAACGCTATGGTTGTGGATATCCTATACCCAAAGGAACTCTATCTACCATTTGTAATTGAACGAGTCGCGCTGACCAGCGGAAGCATGCTATAAAAGATCGCACGATCAAACCGTTATCAAAAACATGCATGGCAATCAATGAGCAGAGATAATATCAAATTCAAATAAAGTTCATTCAAAATAAGAGTTCCATTATTAATCTCCAACTAAGGTATTTTTGTAAAAACTACTCTAAGAATTAAAATAGCATCTCAACAGTTCATGTGGACATATAGATTTCCTCTAAATCTTCACGAGTTGAATCATACCATGTCAGGAATCCCAAGGAGTTTGTATCACGATCCTGAATATGCAATCAGGCATGTTCTTCACCTGAAATTGACAAATATATTTTTTTTCACGAGCCTAATGCCCATCATGTATCGGGGTCCATTTATGAGAATTCTAACAGTCGTTTAATTCGTTATATTTCATGCACTCGAGTTTCCATGGAAAATCATCATTACATGCCTAATTGTTCTCATGCATGTCTAATTCATTCCCTAATATATGTAATTTTAGCTTTTTTCATAAACATGTGTATACATATGTAATATGCATAATAATATATAACATACACATCTTTCATCTTATCGGGCCATATTTCATAAGATTCATGGCATGTAAAAGTTTATTTCATCATATAAATTACTAGCATATTAGCCCCTTTAAGATGACACGATTTGCATGATTTGTGATGGTTTGCTTTCTTAAACCATTTCTTGTACAACATTTAATTATTTATTATATTATAAAACCATTTTCTTGCATAACATGTAGTGGTTTAACGTTATAAACCATTTCCTTACATGCTTATAATGGTTTACTTTTATAAATAATTTCCTTTCATACTTGTAATGGTTTGCCATTATAAACTATTTTCTTGCATACTTGTAATAGTTTATCATTATAAATCATTTTCTTGCATACTTGTAATGGTTTACCGTTATAAATCATTTCTTGCATACTTGTATTGATCTACCTTTATATACCATTTATTAGTATAACTTTCATGTACTTATCTTGTTACGTTTTCAATCGCTGACACTTGCGGTCCATGACATGACATGACAATGTAGCTACAATTGTAGATGATTTAGCTTTTGCCTATATGGTTCCTTGCAACCATACACCCCTTACGGCGTTGCTTCTTGGGCTAACTTGATCCTTTGCGGTCGTCCATATAACACTTTATGAGTTTGTGCCTTAATCATGTTAAGGTTATAAAACGGTGTTCTTTTATCAAGGTTATAGCTCCATCTTTTAATAATATATATTATGGAGATACCAATCTAAGAAGAATACCCTCGTAATATTATTATAACAGGTAATTCTGAATAATAAATGCTCATTAGATAACTTGCGTGCAATGGTTAAGATTTCATTATACCTCTGTAAGATAACTCCTTGGGTTAAATTTAATATTGTGTTACATGCCATAGTTTCTTAAATATTAAGGTGTGATACTCACATTTTAAGTCATTGCATATTATACTAATCAATTAACAAATATTCAATGGTATCTACTCTCTATTAACCAACAACATACCTTATGTAATATACATAAGAGATATTCATTAGTGTGTCATAGTATTGATTGTTTAAAGATAATCTCGCAAATTTAAAGCAAACTTTGACATGGCGAGAACCTAGTCTCATCTATGATCAATAGAATCTAATTGTGATGCTGGTGCTCATTTTAATACCAAGGCAACCAAAAAACTCCCCACACATTCACAAACCAAGCAATTAAAGTTATCTAAATATGAAAGATAATGCGACCAATATTATCAATTTATCAAAACAATGCCTTTTTCATAAAAGCCAACCATGCCATACGGGGTAAGTTTTTTTGTCCTAATACTCTATTCACTATACTATAGATGGCTTTAACTTAATATTTCATAAACTTCCCCAACCAGTAGCCATACATGTTTTTAGATAAAAATATTGTCAAGCCTTAATTAATTATGATTTCTTTTCTCACAATAAATCCTTGTAGTGTTGTCCCATGGATTAATCAAGTAGTATGATATTTCAAACTATGGCAAGCTAATTTCGTGAATCCACGCATATGCATAAGGAAAATTCAAGGAATAATCATCTCTAATGACGCAACATCCATGTCACCATAAAGTTTGCTTTCAAGAATGGAAATTGATTTGACGAAAATAAATATTTTCCCACCCTGTTATCAATGAAACATTGATAGGTGCACACACATGCACGCTTGATCTGAAAGAAGTCAGGATCTTAATTAACATTCCTATAGATTCGGCACATAAACTACATATCTTATCTCGAAATAACTCATTACATGTATGCATTGTCCTACGAATCAACACATACATTTAGAAAGTGGTATTCTAGAAGTGATTGTTGCTCATACGAAATCCTAGACCGATACATACCTCAAGTCCTGATCCATGCACCTTCAAGTCATGCTTATTTATCCACGAATAATAACGACAATAGTCAACGAGCTTCATTGATGTGTCATTGTCATCTACTACGAGGAAGACTAGCCTTCTAGTAAGGATCCTCTCTCTCTCTCTCTCTACACACAAATAGGAGAGAGTGACGTGGGGGGAGAAGATTATAATAGGGATTTCATGGACATCAAAAGGAGGGATTAGTGGACCAATAATGTCCATTCAATTAGTAATAAAATCCCTCTGATGGTCATTCCATTTTTGCTTGTCTTGATTGTAATGATTGAAGAATAAGGAACCCATATTGGGAGCAAAAGTTGCATCAGTTACAATTATGGTTTTACTGTTTTGCAGACTACTTGTTCACGAGTTGATTTCCAAAACTTGTGTATTCACTTCTCAAACTTCAAAAACAAAGATCAATTCAAGTACTATGTAGATGTGAATGTATGAATGAAAGGTCTAAAAGATCCATGGTCAACACAGAATATTTGGGCACCATCTTCCATTCATCATGAGAATTGAGTATAAAACATCAAATGTATGGGTTATATAATAACCAAAATTAGATACACAAGATGGGCATGGAATGGTGCATTTCCTGCTATACTTTTTAGTATTTTCAAGTACTTTGGAGGGAACATGCTTGCCAATCTAAAAAAGTTTGGAACCTCAAGACATTTTTTGAGAGGAACCTCAAGACATTTTTAACCAACTGAATGCTGATTACTCACATTTAAGTATAAACGACCACTTCTGTAGAACGCTAACTAATTACATTGACATAATTCACTGTGGCCTAATCCTCTTTTTGGGTCTGTCCAGTTCACTGAAGGATTGCAAATCCACACCAACATCCTCATCAAATTCTAATCCAAGTTCCTCCTGCAAACAAATCCAACAATCAGAAGAGTTCAAGGGGCGGGGCATCGAGGAAATGCATACAAATAAATAAAACTAACTTTGAATTCCTTTAGGTCCTTGGGTAATGTTTCGGTTATGGCATTCCAAATTTCCTTGAATATTCTTTTCCGTTTCCGCCACTGATTGAACTTCTCAGCAAATGTATCCTCAACCTTCTTTCTGTCCTCAGGTTTAACCAGCGTAGCCCCTGCTTGCAATTTTAGCAACTTTTCTTCCATTTCATGCACCTGGTAATCAGCAAGCACCATCCGAAAACACAATTGATGGAAAATAGTGGACAGTTCATCTTGGGAATCTACCATGCATATTATAAAAAATGACATAAAAAAACCAGGAACAACATGGTATTTCAAACGTAATTCAGCAATTAGCTTCATGTGCTCCACCTCAGCTTTCAGTTTGGCATCTTTCTCTGTTATTTCTTCCATTGTCAGGTTTGATTGCAGAGCTCGAATTTCTGCAAAACAGTAACAGCCTTTCAGTTCCATAAATCTTAGCTATATTACACTCTTGAGCTTATATGTACAAAGAAAATATACATTAGATACTGATCACATGTTATAGAGTTTACCTGCCTCGACCTCACTTATTGCCTTCTTTTGGTCCCCAAGCTCCTCTTGAAGTTGTTTGTTGTCTTTCTTCATCTGATCAAGCTCATCTGCATTGGGAATGCTAAACTGATCCTGTCGAGCAAGGTACACCTTCTGCTTCCCATATTCCTTAAATAGGATCTGTCCACTATCAGTCAAGCTATCCAGTGCTTTCTGGACAGCAGTCTTTTTGAGGTTGTACTTTTGTAGAGCATCAGCAACATTCTGGGAATTAAGAGGCCTGTTTTGCTGAAGAAAAGCCCATATAGTCAACACAAATAAAATAAGATGAAACAATAAGGAGATGAAGTCAAGTAGACACTTATTCAAAAAACAAGAAGATACCACAAAAGGGAAATAAAGGCCTACATTGCACTGAGCAAGGCCGAGGACATCACAGCATAATTGTGTGCATACCATAGTAGGCCTGCAGGAACTGAGAACAAGCCTTTTCCAACATTATTCAGTCAGCTTGATGTCTCCTTTGCTTCTATATATATTTTCGACGTGGGTGATAATACTCAAGCTTAGATTTGAATAAGTCATACTGTTTTCAAAAACTTCCTTCTATGGTTTTTTTAAATCTTCCATGCATGCTCTTACAAGGCATTTTTTTCTACTTAAACCTTTAAAGATTCAATCTGGAACATCATGAGCCTTCTTTGCATACGTCCAAACCACATTAAACATGATTCCCTAATATTATCTACTAACATAACCACGTCATATTTTTATCAATATCTCGATATAGATTCCTTTCAGTTTTTTCAGAACCTCGGGCTGAAAATGATCACACAGGGACAAAAAATTATTAGTCATATGCAACTTAAATGTAGATATCCATCCTCTTTAAAAACAGTGCAGACAAACAATGGATGTGAGCATTTATTTGTATCCCTAGAGGACACACCTATCTTAATATCTCTATCTTTTCAACAAGCACCCTTGAAATTTTTGCAGCTAAGATCAAGTGGCTAATATCTTCACCAAGGGAGCTTCCCATGTCTAATTTTTTCGAAGAATTTGGGCATGTAAAATCTCTATGCCCAACTTGAATGGTGTTAAATTGTTTTTCTTACAAGTAAATGGATCATGGTGAGGTCCATTTACCCACTTAGTTACACTTGTGTAACTCCACCCTATATACGGGAAAATTATCTGCATTCATTTTGTGTCCTCTCTGGCAAGGTTTTAAAAACCGGATCGGACATTGAACCGGTCTGTCTTCGGTTTGGTCCAACCGGGTTGAACTGTCGGTCCAAACCGGTCGGACCGGTGATGACGTCAGCATGACATCATCATTCTTATCGACTCGGAAAAAACCGGACCGGGCTCAATTTACTGGTCAGACCGATCGAACCGGTTTTTTAACCAATAAAATCGGATACATATATGTAAGTATGTATTTATATATCAATGGAATGATCGTTAAAAATTTTAAATCTTTAAATAGAATAACATGATTTCTTATTTTGAGTAAAACTCTACAAAGTTAGTCGTATTTTCTATAATTATAAATGAATATAATATTGTAATCATTTATTTATAGTTATTTCAAGAAAATTACTCTAAGAAAGTATTGACATATCATATATTCAAAAAAGAAAAGGACATACCTTATATCACAGAAGTTAAGAAGGGCATACATGATAATGGGCTATAATTTAAACCTTTATTTTTTAAAAATTACCAAACCATCAAAATTGGGTCAATCCGGGTCAACCGGTCCGACCATCCGGGTCAATCCGGTCCGACCGGTTTTTAATTTTTTTAATTTTTTTGAAATTAATTACAAAGAATCGGACGAACCGACCGGGTCGGGACCGGTTCCCGGTCCGACCGGCCGGTACGGTCCGATTTTTTAAACCTTGCTCTCTGGACACACATCTACCTTAATATCCCCATCTCTTCAGCAAGCACCCTCTATATGTATGCCTTATAGTATGAAAGATCTCATTGCAGCTCTATGTTTTCTAATGAACGTTTTCAACAAATGCTAGAAATGAAGACACGAAAACTTAGGCAAAGTTACATAGAAATTGATGGGAGACGGGCAACAAGCTGCGCCGCCAATCCCTTTTGAATGGCAAATCCAATTCTTCGAAATACAACATTCATAAAGATGGATTGAGTTCGACTGGACATCCAAAAGTAGACTTCCTATCTATGAGAGAAAGATTAGATGCATGCACCTATACGAGATAATTGTATTCCTTACTTTTCTTGTCTCCCCAGTTAGGATATTTCTGCAATCATTTTGAACCCTAAACAAGAGGGGTCTACGGTCTAATGATAAATCAAGACTCGTATCCTCCCACATGGTATTGTAGCAATAAAACTAGATCAGTGTTCTTGTAACCCACATACCAAAAACCCTAATAACCAACATACCAAAAACCTAAAAACGTTAAAAAAAAGACACGAGTTTTTGTTTACCTCATTCACGAAGTTTAGAACGATGCCTGGTATCACAATCAAGAATAGAGGAAACAAACGTCAGAGAAAACCCTACTAACCCCATTCCGTATATCATATGTACAAATCGAAATGGGAAATCAAGTTAGGTTTTAGCTGATTACCTTCAGAGCTCTCGGATTTGGGCGGCGCCATCGCCGAATTAGAGATCGCTCGAGTCGATAGAACACACTCTCACTCGTCACTGGCACCGTGAACGAAGGAAAAAATGGAAAATGGATGGGATTTGGGTTTCCCTCCAAAAAAGAAAACGCGCGCTTAGTAGGGTTAGGCTGGGTACTGTTCACAGGCATACCCCTCCTCACATTTTACTATTCACCCGGCCCTGTGAATAGTACCCAACCATGCGCAACCCTACAACTAAACTAACCCTTAAGGCCTGTTTGGTTGCAGGGTTGGGTAGGGTTGGGTAGGGTTGGGTTGGGTTGGGTACTATTCACAGGAGTACCCCCTCCTCACAGTTTACTATTTGCCCAGCCCTGTGAATAGTACCCAACCCTGCTCAATCCTACAACCAAACGAACCCTTAAGGCCTGTTTGGTTGCAGGGTTGGGCAGGGTTGGCCCAACCCTGATTACTATTCACAAGGGTACTTCCTCCTCACAGATTACTATTCACCTAGCCCAACCCAACCCTGGTTATTATTCACAAGAGTACTTCCTCCTCACAGATTACTATTCACCCAGCCCAACCCAACCCAACCATGCCCAACCCTGCAACCAAACAAGCCTTTAGGGATTGAAACTAAAATATTGATTATTTTGGGGATAAAAAATAAATCAACGGAAAAAAAAGTTTTTTTTGGTAAATTACAGAAAGGATCCCAAGTAAAGGTGCAAAAGGATAAGGATATATCTATATACGATCCATCACTATATTCATTTTATATAGATTTTGACATCCGTATTTGTATCAGTTCGCAAACATCATTGTATTTGCATATCCATTTTCCTATATAAACATAATTGTAGATTATTTTTAACCATATATCATATAATTTTGTATAATTATTACGACAAGCATCTAAGCTCGAGAATGACTCAAGATAGGTCTAAATGGAGGCAAATAATCTATATAACCGATTCTACTTAATGTGGAAAAAGGCTATATTGTTTGTATTACGACATAAGCACATTTAGTATATCTTTATCATGTATATTCCATCAAATACATGTATATTTATTCTTTTCCGCATGTGATCATTATCTGTTTTACGCGAGTGTCTATTTTTTTATGATATGATAACATCATTTTTCATATATGTCAATATCTGTATCTGCATCCGTATTCGTATTTAAAAATGTAAGAATATTGTAACACTTATATTAATATTTATGTATGTTCGTTTGCATTCCTAAGGTACTAAACATTCAGCTTTAGGATTTAAAGTTAACATAAAAGGATCACTGAAGCTTACATAATGGTGTGTGCGAGAGAATACCATATCTCTCTTTGTTATATTTCAAAATGAAGCTCGTAATATAAACTGAGACACATTTGGAGCTCTATTTTGCAATTTACCAAAGAGTTTTCATGAGAATTTATGACAAAATTCACAATCTTTAAAGGAGGATTTACATTAAAATTGAAAAATGGGGGAATTTTCAAACTTAGGTATAACCCATAAAGTATCCCTAAGCTACTTTATGTTAAGAAACGATAAATTTCGACCCAATAAAAAATGGATGATGATTAATGACTATGGTGATGACAATGTTCTAAAAAGTCATCAGCTGATACCAATGGGTTAAGATAACAACATCAATCACATCACTGAGCTATATCTCATTTGTATTAACAAAGTCTAAATATACTTTCCCCCCTCGATAAAACACTTTACTAATAATACATATTGAGGGTCTTCGACCATAATTACAGATTAAGGATGCAGATCAAAAGCAGAAGCATAATCGGCGACGTCGCCGCCTCTCCTCGTAGATGGTATCATCGTCGGGTGCGAGCTCGCCATCGAGGTTTGCATTCTCAATTTTGGTGTCTTTATTGTTGTTGTTGCCGTTGATGTTGTCATGGACAATGTCTACTTGCTTGATGTCAAGGATCTCGACTCGTCTGTTGATCGCCTTCCTCATCTTCTTCGCGACGGCTTGCGGGACGAACTCGCCGCAAACACTGATCCTGCATTGTTGCCTCTCTATTAAGTGACTCTCCAGCTCTGCATTCTCCAAAGAGATGAGAATGGTTGTTAAAGTTCCAAACTACAACAAATATAGGGGTCTTTGAACAAATGTCCCTTTAAAGTAACTGTATTATATGAGTGTTCCCATAAGCTCCATATTTAAAAAAAAAAAGAAAAGAAAACTTCTGTGAACCTATTGATTTAGAAAATAAAATTTATGTTTAAAAATATTTTTGTTAATTTCTCTGTTTCACAACAAATTTGCTGTAAACTTCTCCATTTTACATATAATACACTAAAAATTGCATTTTTGTAAGATGGAGAAGTTTATATAGGTATTTTTTGTAAAATGATGGTGTTATATTGCAAGTTTAGGGGGATTCATGTAAAATTCCAATAATTGTTTGAATGTCATGGAACTGAAAAGAATTTTATTGATCATTCAATATTTCTAATCTTGAATCACATCAGTTCAATACCAAATTTAAATAATTGTTAAAGATCGAGTAAGACGTTGTTACTTTTTGAGGTCGGGCGCAACGTTGAAATTGAGTGTATTGCTCGTAGCATGGTTCCAATTTCATAAGTTGGTATTTGGTAGGGGGCTGGAGAAGCTGCACCCGAGGGTGTAGCCAACTAGCTGCACTCGATCATTTTTTCATTGGTTTTTTGTGTTGTTTAAATGAAACCTATGAGGATTTAAATCACCATATATCACCATGGTCTCATGTCAAATTCAACTAAATTCGACACTTCTATTATCTCCATCAAAACTATTGCATTTTAACGGTCTCAGAATCGTTGAAATTAACCCTATCGAAATGGCATTAAGAATGTTTTGCATAAAATTTAAAACACATATTCCACTCAATAAACTAAGTAAATCCCCATAGCTTTCCTTCAAAAAAATCAAAAAGCAATAAGAAAAATGGACGAGTGTAGCTAGTTGGTTGCACCTCTGGTGTAACTTCCCTTTTCCCATTTGTTAGAACATAGTTATGAATTTTATATGAAATTCATTAATCCTAACATGTTTAAACTAGAATAATTATTAAAGAAAATATCTTACATAAATGCTTAAGCTAAAAAAATGCAAATTTTATGTGAGATTGTACTTTTATAAGATTCTTTAGAAAAATGTCTCCATTACCCAAAATATGGATTATTTTTTATTATGCATACCCTTTCATAAGAAAATGATTATTTGAGCAAAAATTACTCCACTTAATGTATGTATTTAAGTCAAAAATCAATAAAATCACCTTTTTTACTTAAGAAATGATTAAGCTTCGCAAAGTTGTAATGCTTACGGGTTGTTCAGTTTGGGAATAAGCAGGAATAAAGATGGAGAATAATGTGAATAATGGTCTATTCTCCTTTCAACTGGAGGATAGGAATAGGGAAAATAAGGTGAAATAAGGGTAGATAATGTGGGATAAAGATAGGAATAATGGTGAAATAAGATGGAATAATGAGGAATAGTTGTAACCACTGGAAACCGTGTCGGGAAGAGAATTAGTCCCTTATTACAGGGTCAATTCTCCTGTTGAACACACCCTTAGGGTATTGCCTTGATATTGATAAGAATTTTTTTATTAGTTAAACAATCATGATATGCTAGTGACAGCATCTGAAGTAACAAAAAGGTATAGCATAAACTATACACTCAATATCTACGTCATACTTCAACTTTAAAACGACAAGTATCAAATCTTTAAATTTTTGTTTCAATATGGTTTTGGTCTAATGTAATTTAAAGAGAGAACGATAAAGATAGATATAATTCCTTCACTCATGTCCCATACTGAAACAAATCTTAAAGATAAGATATTCGGGCCATGAGCTCTGATTTTGAGCGGCGTTTCACCTCTAACCACAACCCATCCGCTTATTTTTCAATATTAGTTGGTTCGGACCTCCACATAGTTCATTCCAAGCTTCATCATGGTCGTGGATATATCACCTAGGTTCATGTCCACAAATAATGACAACTGCCCTATGAAGACTCGCTTTTGCTATGGCTCTGGTGGGTGCCCTAACCAAGTCACTGTCAATGAATCGTCGACTCATTCTTCAATAGGCACACGATCAGAGAACATATTATCTTCACATTGCTTGGAAGTTCACGGTTTCATGTTATATTTCACTCCCCCAATAAGGGTTATTTTCATCTTTCCCTTACGGTATTCACACAGGATTCCGTGTACCACATGCTACTTTTCTCATAGCATAAACTAGTGATGTTTTTTGTTGTTCTTAGTTCTGCTTCGTCTACACCTGCTTGCATGGAACGATCCCTTACTGATTTTTTTACGTCACATAACTTCGTCAGGCTGCTTAGCCTCGGTCATCTTCAACTCAAGAGTGTTCGATTGGCAAGTTAATACACACCCTTTCTACGTTGGTTGCTTCTAGGCAAACCTCCTACTTGTCTTTGTGTCCCCTACCTCTATTATCATTGAGCGGTCATTTAGGGGTCTTATCTAGGTTGTTTCCCTCTCAACAATGACGCTTATAATGCATCATCTCATTGGCCGGCTTAGACCCATGTTTGGGATCTATCCAGTATTCAAAGTTTGCCTTGATTTGGTACTGCTTTCACGACTACATTTTTACTTTTATGTAATTTTTTACCCTTGTGGCCCACCGAGATTTTCCAATAACACTTTTGATTCTTTTTTTTTGCATTTACACTTATGCACATATATACTTACAAAACTAACAGCAGTGTCCTTCCATTAGTGCACTGCAGGGGCACCAGTATAAAAATCCCTAAAAAAAGATAATTAAATGATGTGTATTTACCTTGCATCTTGAGCAATGTTCTTCTAAGCCTTTTGTAGCAGCAGTTGCAGTCGATATTTACTCTCATAACCATACAATAGAACTGCATTTCATAAACAAACGTCTCCCATTTTTATTCCAATGCATTAAAAAGTAAAAACTATTTGGTACACTTTTAAAAAATGGACTTCAAAAACAACAAATTTTCCCTCTTAACTACACAAACACCATATGATATTATTATATATAACAAGGGAAAATGGGACTGCCCTCTAGGGGAGCTAACTCAGCTCCTCCGCCCCATTTTTAAAAAAAAATAAAACTGTAGGTTTTCATCATTATATTTCTATATTATGTCATTCAAGTTTCGTGAAAAAATGGAGATCTTACAACCTCCATCCAGACAATCATTTTTTAAAGGTAACAGAATTGTTGAAATCGACTCCGTTTGGATGGAGACAGTAAGAGTCTCTGTTTCACACGAAACTTGAATGACATAAAAATCAATGAAAACTTTAGGGACAACTCCATTTAAACCATATAACAAATAAACTCCTATTCAAGGGTTGTGATACGAGTTAGTAAGATTACCATCCCAAACTTAAATAGTTGTTCTTTTAGCAACCAAATATGGAAACAAAGACTATTTTAGGAACTAATAGTAACTACAATTCTAGAGAGAGAGAGAGATTTAGAGAGAGAGAGAGATCTAGAGAGAGAGAGAGAGACCTTCTGTGACATGAGGTGATCTCTTGGAAGGAGCTGTTGGCCAAAAGCTCCAAAGAGAATGCAACATACAGGTCTTGTGCAGATGTGGTGATATTATTACATTGGAAGTGTTGCCCTAAAAAGGAGGGCCATGAATTATAGTTGGAAGAAGACGCCCTTCACCTTTTTCCCACAAGGGAAGGGAAGGGCAAGGCATCAATCACCTTCCTTGCCTTTCCTCCTTGCCCTCAAACCTTCGACGAGAAACTAAGAATATTTCTTATTGTCGTATTAATTTTAAAAATTATAGCCATCAATTTTAAGATGCCTTGAATTTTTCAAAAGGATGCCCCTAGGAACATTCAATATTGCACTAGCACTCTCCTCTTCTATGTACTCTTTCATATATTGAGGTCAATTTAAAAAAATATTTAAAGTTTGCAGTAGATATAAAAAAAAGATCTAATAAACTATTTGGGATCAGGATTTTAGCGTCTAACACTTTTCCAAAGGCATAACATCTGCCGCTCCTTTACAGGATGCAAATATCTGAGAGATAAATATGAGTTGATATCAATCATTCATAGATTACTATGCCTTAAAATGTGATTAAAAGAAATGATACTAAAAAATTTAGAGTTTGTAAATCATGATATAACCGATCATATCTTGAATATGTTGTCACTATGAAAATAATACTTGTATTTTTTATCGTAATAATGCTTGAATAATCAAACATGAATCCATGTGGCCATTTAAAAAAAAGCAAGAGCAATGTTTTTTTTTAACGTCAAAATTCTTAACATCACACAATTCAAGTAACAATTTCGTTAAATAAATAAATTTGAGACTATAACTCAGAGGGCATCTACCATTCATGTCCGAAAATCAGCACCAAGATAGCATATCTTTATGAGAACTGTCGAACCAGTCATCGTGCATCTTGATGTCGAGCATTTTCTAACCAGAAGATCTTCAGCCAGGTTGGCCACAAGACTTCGAATGCGATGAAATCTTAAAGGACACAGTTTTTCATATATATATTTTTCAGAGGAGAATCCGATAAAGGATGCACGTTCCGTTAAAACACTCGAAAATCGTAGGCTTTCACTCTGGAACCCTCTTTCAGATATCAGCTCATCCAGATAACCAACCAAACTGTAATCCTCACATTGCAACAAAACCAAGAGAAAAAGACTGATTTGTAATGTTAAATCAATGTATATTGGCTGTTGGATCTGTTACACGCTTCTTTCGACATTTTGACTTTTTTTCAAGGTAACGGTGAGATCACACACTATCATACAGTATAGACATCTGCTGTCGGGTTATCTAACCCCTGATCTACAAACTGTCGGGCACGGGCGCTGCGATACTGCAGCCGCTGGTGGAGCGCCTCGGACATCTGACTGAAGAACTCTGCATCCCATCTCTGAATCAGTGATGGGTCCTCTGCATAGCAGATGTAAATTGAGGTAACTGCGCTCTCCACAACCACCACCGCCAAGCCCATCTGAACCGGAGAAAGGAATACAACGTAACTTCTTTAAAACGACTACAATATACGCTACAAACTGTTAGGTTTCTCTTGTGAAGACTGATTGGTGACACATAATATACAATGGGTATATTTTGTGCAAGGACCCAATCACAAGCAGAGAAAACGATCGATGCATAAATCACGCACAAACTCACAACACAGATTTTAGTGGTTCAACAATTTGCCTACGTTCACTGCTTACATCAGGCTCTCTTTTTGTGTTCTCAAATTTGTTCTTTGAGTACAATGAGAGGCTACCATCAAAGGCTTACTTATACCGCAACTCTACAGTTAAGGTTACATGAATGGTTATATAATTAGGGTTACATGAACAATTATATGAAGTTGGATCAGTGAGGTTAATTTATGCATGTACGTCACTAATCAGTCTTCACAAGATAAAACCTAACATTATATAGTAGTTTCTAGTTATTTCTCGTAACCCTGAGACCCTAACCCTAAGAATGCAGTATAAGAGATTCCTTGGGGGAATCAGCTCATCGTACTCCCACATATTATTTCCATGAAAGAGATGAGAGACTAGTGTGAGCAGTGGATATAGCCATGTTGTCGAACCACTATATATCAATGTGTTGTGTGACTGTCGTGTTTTCTTTCTTGATCGTTTTCTGATCGTTTTCTGCTTGTGTGTTGCTCACCAAATTTGTTCCTAACAGAAATTAATCACTATACTACCCCAATATAAGCATTGTACAGTCATGATTGAAACGAAACCGCTGCTAAGAACACTTACCAAAATCATACCCATTAACGTCGATGTAGTCCCGACCATCATGAACCTATCCCTCCACTTGTACCATGTATAAACAGCAGCGCAGGTTCCCGTAACCAGACCACCCAGAATCGTGCCCATGAGTAGAACAGCACCTGAACAGTCATAGGCTATGAGGGCCTCGACCCCTGTGGACTGGAACAACTCCCATGCATCCCTCGCGGAATGGTTGAAGTTCTTCCCGTTGACTGCTATCTGCAGAAGAAAAATTGCAATGCATTGCAGAAGAACAACATAACCAGACAGTAGATGAAAATATCAGACGTGTCCTGAGAAGACCCAAAGATTCACCAATAAAATCCCATAAATCTTGACCAGTTGAGCTAAAGTTCCTGAGAGTTTGCCAATTAGAGTTATGTTCATCTCAGCCAGTTGAGCTAGAGCCAACGAATAATTGGAGGTGACTCACGTTGCTTACCTCATCTTATCTATAATCAACCAGCTTTTGCTCAGGTCAATGAAACACCTACAAACCACCAATTGAATGGAGCAACTTTATATACGACGAACAAGCTGCTGCTTGCCCATTACAATAAGCTTAAGTACATAAAAAATGATTACAACATGCCTATTCCCGTTTCCTTTTTTAGGTTCATCTGTTGGCCCCATGCAGTCATGCTCTTGATTTACAATCAGATTGTACTGGAGAGGCTATGTAAAGTCCCTGGGCATATGGTTAGTGCTAAATAAAATGGTTTTTTTAAATATGGGATGAACCTCCTGTAGAGACCCATCCAAGACCCGCACCTGCTACCAACAGACCAGTCGCCCGATTCAAATAAAATGTTTTTTGTGATCAGTTGTTTCTAAACTCCATATAGTGAATGACAATTTGCCATTAGCCTCACAATTGCTTAGACTTCATTATCATTGGTTGAAAACCACATTCATACTCCTAATTTGAAGTGATGGATTTTTGTGCTTGTAATAACAAGAACACGTGATTCAATAGAATAATATACCTTTTTATAGAAAACTCCTAGCATATTACACACACACACAAATATATGCATACATATATACATACATATATGTACACATACATACAGAGGGATTATCCAATGGACCATGTGCAGTCTAGAGATGGGATGAGCACACATCATTAGCCATCGGATGTGAATCATGTGATTCATACGAATTCCAAATTTAGTGCTAATTTGTACTGCTATAACAACTCCCTCTGCATTCTCCTCAAGGTTTAATTTTCATTTTTGGATCCAATTGCATCTATCATCATCACAACATTCTCATTTCCAAAAATGCAATAATCATCTCCTTTTTCCCACGGCGATGACAAAATTACTATCGAGACACCCCTTATTTGCTTACGTAACCTATTTAATTACTTATAATGCGTCGAGTGTAACTGATAAAACACGTAAGGTAATTCTCTTGCATTTTTCAAATAATTACTCCTAGTTGCTGATTCGCACCCACTCCAATGGCCTGGTGGTAGTGTAGTGTGCCTACCACCCAAAAGATCAGGATTCAAATCCCCCGTCGTAGAGGTTGTGTTAGGTACCAATGTAAAAAATAGTCAGATCTTTCAACATGGAATTGAGCAAGAATCCATGTAGCCGACCCTACTTAAATTTTTAGAAGGCTTCATCATTTTTTATTCCCAGTTACTGATTCCATTGCCTTCTTTTACTTTCAATTTGTTACGAGTTACTGATGCTTTTCTCAATCTTACTGATCTATTCTCTGTTTTGAATTACTATCGAGTCACCACTTATTTACTTATGTAACCTATTTAATTATTTATAATGCGACAAGTGTTACTGATAGCAACACATAAGTTGATGGTCTTGCATTTTTGTAACTATTCCAAGTTACTGATTCAATAGTCTTATTTTACTTACAATTTGTTACGTGTTACTAATGTTTCTCTCAATCTTATTGATTCCGAATAATTACTTAGTACTTCTGAATAATTACTAGATAATTGAGTAGATAAATTACCAATGTTTATAGGAACAATTAATGGATATCCATGTCCATATTACTGACTTAGTGTGATTAGTTACTGAAATTATTGTTACACATCAATTATTTATTCGGTGTACTGTATTTGTTAATTACTTCTTGTATTGGTTATAGAATGATTAGTTCTTTATAATATTTTCAAAGATGTTCTTCCCGTCTCTTCAATAAGGAAGCAATGCATCGATCATCAATGCCTCATTAGTTCACATTTTCATCCACAAAACATAAGTATTCAGACATCTAGCATACTTGATATAAAAGATGAATTGGTAAACCATTAGCTGTGAGTTGTAAGAATTAAAGAGGAAGTGGTAATAACAAAACCTCGATCTTATGAAACACTTGAATATAAAGTGAAAAAAATGAGAAACTTAATTTCAAAATATGCATAGAAGTAACAATGGCAATAGTAAACTAAAAATGTTGTATCAACAAATAATTAAATTTATCAGTGACTCGATATATTTTTAAAATAGCGTACCTCTTCTAAGTAAATTAAGAAAATACATCGGTAACTAAGCAACGGAAATAATTAAATTGAGTTGCAACATGCATGAATAAGAAATTCCTTGTTAGTAATACTTGAATAAGCTATAGTGATATAAAATGAATTCTTAGTAAATATCATAGCTGTAATAGGTAATACACTGATCAAGATCAGTAAATTTACGAGTTGATTAAAACTGTAGTTTTCTATTATATGAAATCAAAATATCTTCAAAAAAAACCATTTAGGACTATAAATTGTATATCAAAATGAAGAAAAAATGATGATAAGAACACCACATTCTCATATTTCAATAATACTTCTCGAAAAAATTCTCGAAACTACAGTTGAATATTAAAAAAATTTATTTAAATGAGTCTTCTGAGATGATCTTCTCATGGTCCAAATCCAATCCCAAATCATCTATCATCATCGTCTCACTCTTTTTGATCTCAAGTCAAAGACTGCTGATAGAGACAAAAAATCGTTAAAATAACAAAATTATGATAAAAATAAACGATTAAAACATCAAAACGAATAACATATCTTTTGCCTTACGTTGGAACAAAACAATCACCTTGAGTTGGAACAAAATGATATGTTTTGACAATCATACGCATATGCCTTCCACTTTCCAGAAATGCAAATATGTATATTTAGAAATGTTTTAATTTCTGATTTTGTTTTATTTTCCATTACGAAAATCGATTCCTATTTGTTCGAGATTGAATCTTGTAGATGGACGTTTGGAATCAGGGGCTCATCTCATCCTTAAACGGCACATGACACAATGGATAAAAAACCTATATATATATATATATATGCACACACACATATATATAAACATATATATATATAAAACTCGGTCTGTGGTTGGTCTTTTAAACTCATCATTGTTGGTCCCACCCCCGGATAAATGAGAGTTGCGTTAGGTAGTTGGCAACCAACGTAAAACGGTTGGATCTTTTCAACATGGATTTAAGCAATCATTTGGATTTCAATGAGGCATTCCCTACTAGCTATAATTACATCGTCCCAATGCAATAAGAAGTTGGCAAGGGCTGCTACATCGTTGCATGGGTGTAGTTCAGAATTTGCAAGATTTGTCGCATTAGAAACATAAACGAGTAAATAAGCTAGTTCTGTTGCATTGTCCCTCAAATGCAGTCCAAAATTTGCAAGGATTCTCAAATGACGGACACATGCGAATAATAAGTTAGGTCGCAAAAGAAGTTGTAGATATATAGATGGAATATCAGCAGTTTGAACGACAAATCAATAGAGGTGGCAGATACAATGGAAAGAATGAAGATTCATATATTGTCTCCAAGAGATAAAATGGGTTTGAGAGAAAGTATGGGAGATTGATAAGACATGCTTTAAATTATGATATTTGGATAAAGAGAAAAGTAAAAACGGTGTTGAAGTGGTTATTCATAAGGATTTGAAGGATAGTGTGGTCGAGATGGAAAGCTTTGGGGTCGGATTATTTTGTTAAATTGGTGCTTGAAGAAGAAATCAAGAACATCATCATCAGTTTATGCACCACAAATTGGTTTAGAGGAAATTATTAAATAAGATGAGGCCTGAGGGTGGTTGATTGGGTTGACTTCAACAATGTACCATGGCGGGGCGATGGGCGATGAGGGTGGTTGGACATGGGTCGAAACCAAGAGGCAAGGTTCGGGGATGAAGAGGGCTCAAATGCGGGGGTCATCGAGAAGAGATGACCGCGGGGCGGTCGGTGAAGGTTTCTTCCGAGGCAGATGTCTAGATGCGGAGGTTGGGGACATCGAGTTGCCGGCTACCGAGACCCAGTGCGGTGCTTCGCATGTGGTGGAAACGGACATCGTAATTTTATAGTTGTGGTCGGAAGCGCAAGAGGGGAGTGGAGGCTGGTGGGGCTAATGCGCCGGGTCGTAAGTCTGTTGCGCAAGGAGCGGAAGGAGATGCTGGCTCGGTCTTGGTGGGGGTTTGTCATCGAGAGGGTGATGCAACACAACATTAATAAATATGGCCGATTTTTATCCGTTAATTTTACTTACGTTTATTCGAGTCATCGCAATATTTATTTAAATAAAGAGATCGCGTGTGATCTCGAAATTAATTAGTCAGTTTTAAATTTGAATTTCGAATTTTGAATTAGAGTCAAATTAGGATAAGGTAGATTTGAATTTTGATTCAAATCAATTAAAGTCAATTAAGATCGAGTCAGATTTTATTTTTGATTCACTTTCTATTTTTGTAATTCCACTTCTACTATATAAAGAGGTTGGTAGTCTATTGTAAAAGACAGTTCAGTTGATATGAAAAATCGAGTTTATCTCATTATCTCTCCTTATCTCTCTTTCGTTATTTTTCTCTCTCAACATGATCTTCATGATTCATCTCCAAAACCCCGCGTAGCCTACGCGTTTTCAACTTCTCCCCCCTCTAAATTTCTTCTACCAAAAATTATATTTTTCCATCATTGGATTTTTCATTTGCATCGGAAGGCCATGTCTTGCCGGAAGCTATGGAAGATATAGGAAGTGCTGCTAGACTGGGCTTCAGATGGGACGTAGTTCAGCTAGATGGGTCAACTATATGCGCACGTGGCATGTCAGTAGAGGACGATCGGAAGCTTCTCGAGCATTCACGCAGGGAGGTGAGTCGCCTACATTGGTGGGCCCCTCTGTTGTGAGAAGGCAGCGTTAATCCGAGGCAGGAGAGGGTCTTCTCCATTCGAGGTGCTTTGCTGGTTGCTCAGGACCTTGGGGTTGTACGATCTACACTGGGTTCGATGCTCAAGATTTCGTCGGTTGTCTCCAGCGGCCTTAAATGTGGTCAACCATCGTGGTTGGTTGTGAAGGGGTGGGACTGGCGCCATCTTTTTCGTGTTTCCATGAGACGACGTTCAGGGCGAGGCCTTCTTCATGGAAGTGACTACGGAGGGGCTGCAGGCGGCGGAGGGCGAACGACTATGAGCGGTGAAGGCGTCATGGTCGGGGAAGACGGAGACAGAAGGGGAAACACAGCATTTTGGGATTTTCCAAATCTATTTCCCATTTCGAAAAAGAGGGTTACGTGCGCTGCAAGTTTTGCATCGGACAACAGACGAAGGATTTAGAGGACCTCAGGAATCGAGGGTGATGGTCTCAGGCAACGGTCCCTATTTACGAAGGTTGTAACTGGGTCTGCAGATCCCCTAGATGTGAGATCCGATTGTGATTGGCAGATCCATGATGAGGGGCGGAAGGTGAAGAACCCGATTTTGTCGAGCGAGTCGGTAGCGGCAGATCTGTGTTGGTTGGGCGGGTCGAGTAAGGTGGATATGGTTTTGCTTGCCGGGTATATGGTGGCCGAATTGACATTCTCATTTGAAGGTGGTCGCAGTCGTCGGAACGAGTTGACTAAGGCAGAGGGATGGGTGCCCCCCGAACCCGGATTGATGCGACGGACCAGCTGGCACTCTGAATCGGATGCTGGATGGAGAATCCATCCGGTCTCAGGGAGACGACCCCAGGGTTGAGGCTGGTGGCACGGGTTTAGGGGAGAGGCTGGATCCTCTAGGGATGAGGTTCTTGGCGACGGTGTCTTGGCCTCCCGCACTTCATGTTGGGGACGCTAGCAAGCATCTGTAGTGGCGTGCACCTGCACGGGGGCGCGAGGGGCTCCTGTCGGCAGGCTCTTCTCTACAAGAGGAAGGTTTGCTGGCGGAGAGGGCGGCTGGATGTTTTGGGAAAAGCTCCGTCAAGTGCGGTCTTGCTGAGAAGAGGCAGAGGCAGAGGGCGGAGATCTACAGGAGAGGGGAGGGCCTGGGGGTTGCAGTGCTCTTCGCCGTCGTTGGAGGATTGTGGAGGGCTTGGAGGATCGGAGCTGGAGATGGGGGGGTTAAGTGTATGGGGGTTGAGGGCTAAGGGAGGAAGGCGGAGCGGCGGGAGGAAGGTGGGGGGCTAGTTTGTGTGGGTGGCGGGGTATCGCAGGGGGTGGCAGCGGGCGAGCATGTTGGGCATTTCGAAGGAAAGGCTGGGGGCGAAGGCAGTTTTTGGGAAGGAAGGCTTCTGCGGGGTATGGAGAGAGAGATACTCCAGTGCATCGAGGTGGTACCACCTAAGGGGTGTTCTTTGGTTCCTAAATGAAGGTGTTGTCCTAGAACATCAGGGGGTTTGGACAGGCGGAGAAGAGATTGGCAGTGGGAAGGATGGTGAGAGAACATGGGGTAGACGTGGCGGTGTTTCAAGAAACCAAAACCTCAAAAGGCTTGATGGGTGTTGTTTAACCTAAAAATCGGTGATCTTAATTTCCACACAAGGCGGGAACTCAGTCGCTGAATCGACCACACAAAATCCGGATTAAAACAACAATTAACCCACAACAATCAAATAAAGCACTGAAGGTGAATGTGGAGTTAAAATTTATTATAACTCTACAAAGGATGTGTATAGTGTGCAAGCAGTGTAGAGGTCGAACACAGGGAGCAGACAAGTAGAACGGGGCAAAATGCTCAAAATGTGAATGTGATGATTTGTTTATTTATGTTATTTTTTGTGGGTTTTTATTTTTATATTTTTTATTTATTTTTGATTTTATATTTTTATATTTTGATTTTTTTAATTTACTGATTTTGTATTTTCTTTTTATATTTTATATTTTTTTATGTTTTTAGAATAAGATATAAAGTTATATAGAATATAGAATATAAGAGAGATAAAAGAGAGATAAGAATAGGAAAAATACTCAAAATACAGGAAATATAATATTTTTGTGATTTTTATATTTTTCTAATGTTTTTGTAATTTTTATAGATTTTTCTGAATTTTTTTTGGTATTTTTAAAGTCAAAAATATTAAATACAGTGATAAAATAAAGATCTGAAACTAAAATGGAGAAATAAAATAGAAAACAGTAACAAAAATTCTTCAAATTAATTTTAGATTAAAGATAACAAAATAAAGAAATTTCAAGAAAAGAAAACACAATTTTTACCTTTTTGTGAATTTTATAAATTTTTATGAAGGTTTTTAGAGTTTTATAATTTTTAGGAGTTTTCTTTTATATTTTTTAATGATTTTTGGACTGAAGTTAAAAGACACTAAAAGACACGAAATATTTTTTTGGGAATGTTTTAAGAAGTTTTTATATTTTTTATGGATTTTATAATGCAAACAGTGAATAAAATGCTTGTTTTTGAAATTTTATAAAATTAAACTGCAATAAATATGCAAAATAAAAATATGACGTGGAACTAGAATGCAACAGGACCCTATGGTATTTTTTGGTAATTTTTGGGATTTTAAATAAGCATGCAATAAATAGATACAATAAATGGAAAATGGACCCCTGGCAGGGGTATTTTTGTAATACGCGAAAAGTCCAGGGGCCAAAAACATAAATTTTCCACAAAATTATAACGTCTACAAAAAGTTACTGGACTAAATGAAAATTAATAAAGCCGCAAGGGCTTCTCTGCAAAAAAACCCACCCACGCACGTGCGACGCACGCGCCTGGGGAGGACTGAAACGCAATATTCCAAAAACTCAAGGGCTTACGTGCAAAATGCCAAAAATATATTAACAGCAAATGAAAGTTTTGGAATCAAAAAATAAATATGCAAAGTCCCTGGGTGTCTTCTGCAAAATGGCCAAGTCACGTGCGCAGAGCACGTGACCTGGCAGGGACGAAAATGAAGTTTCACAAAAACCGGGGGGTAATGTGCAAATATTACAAAACTAAGTTAACGGGAGAGGAAAGTTCAAAGCCTTATAATTAAATAACAAAAACGGTTGGGCTAAACTTGCAAAATGCCCAACCTCAACGCGATCCGACGGTTCTGAATGTTTCACTAATGCCACGTGTTAGCTTCAGATCGCTCGATGACGGTTCAGATCAGACGACGAGGATTAGATTATCTCCAAGTGATGAACGACCCCTGTGCGTCTGATCCGACGGTATCTGGCAACGCTGGAGGAACAACGCGTATCCAACGGCACGGAGGGTCGGTGGAAGAACAGGGCTCCTCCTCCGGCGAGGCGAGTTTCTTCAGGCACGCTCCACCTCCTCCGGTATTCTTTCACGGCACAAAACAGTCTCCAACGTTCCTGGATGAGTTCTCGTCCCGCAGGTGGAGCCAAAATGGCTCGTCGAGCCTCGATGTGCCGTCGCGAGATCCGGGAAGAAAATGGGTCCAGGTACCATGCTCCCAGCAAAATGCGACTCCAGATGAAGTCGCTCGACCCCGGGGACCTGCAAGGAAAGTACAAAAACGACAGTAGATGGTCCCAAGGCAAGCACAAGTGATCGGAGGGAATAGGTGGCTGAAATAGAGCTCGCCGGAGCAAGCTCCGGCGAGGGTGTAGCGGGTGATGGATTAAACACAAATCGAGCTAATAAAAGGCTGAAATTGAAGATGGCACTACAGCTAACCTACAGCAAAGAAAATGCAACTAAAAGCAACCTCGACCGGCTAAGAAAATCGGGAAATAAAACCTCACGGCCAAGCGTGGCCGGAGATGGGTGGAGACCACTCTACGGCCACCAAATCACGCCACCAGGGAGCTGGAGGTCTCCTGTCACGAGCTCTAGTCCAGAGCTCACCAAGGGGAGAGAAGGAGACGGTCAAAGAGGGTTCAAGGAGCAAGGAAGTGGCGGGTGGTTTTTGAAAGAGTGATCGGGGTGGCTCAAAGATCAAGGCGTATCAAGTGAATCATCGATCCAGAAACCAATACAAGCACTGGGCGTGTATGCTGGATTCATGGGGAGAAACAATGCAGAAGGAAGTATCACGAAATAGTGAAAGGCGACTCCTCGAAAAAATCGTGAAATCGGCCAAAAATGCAAGTCTGACACAAAGCCAGACCTCGATCAGAGAGTTGACCGAGGTCAACCAAGGGACAAATCTAGTTGGTCCACGTGGACTAACCAGAAAAAACCTTGGAAAAAGGCTTATAAAATCAATTAAAAATAGTTATTGAATTTTTTAATTTTTGGTTTCAAAATAAAAAATGTTTATTATTTTGTAAAGTATTTTATGGGGATTTTTATTTATTTTTTTGAGGTATTAATTTACAAGTTACCTTTTATAGCTTTTATATGTATATTTATATATATGTTTTATTTTATTTTTATCTTGTGAATTTAATTTATTTATTTTTGTTAATTATTTTATAAATTTATAAAATATTTTTATATACTTAAATATATTTTTATTTTATTTTTCTGAAGTGTTTTGTATACTTAATAAAATAAAAGTATTAATTATACAGGTGTATATACATGTATTATACCTATGTATATTATATACAAGTATTTTATTTTTATGTTTTCTTTAGATTTTAATTCTGATTTTAATGTACATATATATTATAAATAATATTTAGAAAATTTTAAAAATATAAAATTACAAAAATAATGAATAAATAATAAAATGAATATTTTAATCTGTACAAGTATACAATAAGGGTCCAAAACTCAACTTTCAAATCGTAGCTCCGCCAAACGCGAAACCACCGCCATTAAATATCTTATTTTAAATTATATACAATTAAAGGTGAGTTTGATGCATTTCGAGCTTTTATTAGGGAGACATAGGTATGGGAAGTTGGGATTCTGGAATTTTATTCAGATCATAACTTTTTATATATAAATTATTTTGGGACATTTACACCCATAACCCTGAGTAATCTTGTAATTAACCCAGGAACCCTCAATAATCACGAATTACATCCAAAATCCCGAGTAATGGTTAACCTTTACATGGCATAACCCTGTGTCAACTTCTGTCTTATTTCTCAGTTAACTCTAACGGAAATAGCCAATTTTACCCCTCCAAACCCATCATATTTACAACAAGATGCCATTCATCAAAACTGTAATGAAAAAGTCAATTTTGTCCTTCCAAACCCATCATATTTACAACATGATGCCATCCCCCCCCCTCGCTCGCCGGCAAAGTCTCCGCTACGAGCTCCCCCACCTCCGCCCGCGAGCTCCCCCCTCCTCCCGCCAGTCGCCTGCAAGGTCGAGCACCCCTTCCCAGCGTGCATGCGCCCAGCTCGAGACCTGGCCGAACCCATCCCACCCCACCCCCCCAACAACCCATCGCCCGCAAGCTCCCCCCTCCTCCAACAATCCATCGCCCGCGAGCTCGCCCCTCCTCCAGCCGATCGCCCGCCCGAACCCACCCCCCAGCAACCCATCGCTCGCACGCCGCCACACACCCCATCCCCCCCCCCTCGCCTGGGAACCCATCCGACGGGGGTCCGAGCTCTCCCACCTCTGCCTGCGAGCTCCCCCCCCCCCCCCCAGGAACCCATCGCCCGCGCCGCCAAAAAACCCAATCACCCCCCCCCCCGCCTGGGAACCCATCGCCTACACCGCCTTGGCTGAGAACCCATCCCACCCCAACCCCCTCGCCTGGGAACCCATCCCCAGGTCGCCCGAGCCCCGCCATGCTTGGGAGGGTTTCGAACTTCAAATGGCAGGCGGTTGGGTGCAGGGGTGCTGGGGGGTTCTTGCATTTGCAGGCGGTCAGGCGGGGGGCTCTTGTGGGGGTGGGGGTGCCGGAGCGGAGCTGCTTGCTGGTAGTCAGGAGCGGACGGGGGTGCGAGGGGATGTGTCTCACAGGCGGTCGAGGCAGGGGTTACAGGGAGGGGGTTGCAGGAGGGGGTACCGGAGAGGGGTCGCGGGGTTTGCAAGGGGCTCTTGCGGGGGTGGGGGTGCCAGTCTTGCAGGCAATCGGGAGCGTTGCAGGGGTAGGGGGGCTTCTTGCTCTTGCGGGGGCGAGGGTGCCGGTCTTGTAGGCAATCGGGGTGTCGGGGCGGGGTCGCGGGGGAGGGGGAATCCTGCAGGGGTTGCAGGGAGGGGGGTGGCGGAAGTAACGAAGAGGGGTCGCGACAGATAGGGGTGGGCATGGGTGCGGGGCCTCTTCCAGGTAGGCAGGGGTGGCAGTCAGGCGGCATCGTTCACCTGCTCACCTCAATCCCACGGCGGCATCGTGCACCTGCTCACCTCGGTCTTACGGCGGCTTCGGTGAAGGGGCGGGGGCTGGAGGAGGAATAAGGAAGGGGGAGGTGGTTGGCAGGGGTGGGGCGGGTGGGAGGAGGAAGAAGGGAGAGGGGGATGTGCTGGAGGAGGAAGAAGGTAGGGCGTGGGTTTATTTATTTTTTTATTTTTTATTAACATCAGCTGTTAGATCTAGGATTGGTTAAATTAACTCATTACTCGGGTTGAGTTAATGATCAAAACTAACGGAGGGTTACGTATGTAAAACGGAACACTTATTCAAGGTCTTGGATGTAATTCGTGATTATCGAGGGTTTTTAGGGTAATTATGAAACTAATCAGGGTTATGGGTGTAAATATCCCAATTATTTTTTAGTGACATCAATTTTGTATTTTTCTTTATTTAATTATCTACAACTTTCATGTTCAAAGTTTCTTTATTTGAAATATAAAAAGTGGAACCAAAAATAGGTCCCAAAATGAATAAAGAATGAATGAAATAAAAGGTATTTTTATTGGTATTTTGGCCCTTATCTCCCCCTACTTTATTCCTTGTCGACCTAGTCATAGAGATGCCTAGGTCTCGGGGTTTCGGGTCATAAATATTTACAATATTTTATTCTTTTTCTTTTCTTTTCTTTATTCTATAATTTTGGCTTTAAAAACCATATTTTATACAATATTTACACAATGATGCATGAATGCAAAAATGCATAAATTACCAGTATTTACATGCATTTACTAGGGTTCTTAAGGCCAAAATGATAGAATAAAGATGATGAAACGTAGATTCAGCATCCCCTTATACTTGCCTTTGCTAGTCCCTAACAAACACTTATGCAATAAGTGGAGAAAAGAAAAATAAAGAAAAGAAAAAGAAGAACGATGGATGAAGTTTAATTATCAAACTTGTCTTCACAAAATCAAAGTTTGGAGCTTAAGTCGGACCTTTGGAATTTTAGTGTGGGCAGAACCTTAATGAGAATCGGATTTGAAATCCAACAGCCTTCGAGAATCCCAATACTCTGTTCACGTCTCCTCAATAGCCAGGTCAGAAATATTTCAACTCATACGCGAACCCTTACGACTATGAATCTGACTCGTACAGTGTAAGTGATTGTGGCTCTCCCCAACTAGAATGGCAAAGAGATCGACTTCTCCAGCATGACAACCCAATGATTCCCCAATCCAATAACTCCTTCCTCGAGGAGCGGGGTATTCCCTTCTAAGTTCAAGTGGCAACCAGCTCAAGAGGAGGGGGTGAAGAGAATAATGGACGGTAGCCAGTATAGCTACCTATCCTAGGATGCAAGACCAGTGTAGTCAAGTCATCCAGCTGCAGGCTCACATATTTGACTTTGGAATTCAAGCTTGCTTATTGACTTTACAACATACTTTTGCAGGCATTTTATTTTTGTACAGGCCTATCTTTTTTTTTTTTTTTTTTTTGAAATACTATATACAGCAGCATTTACATAGGGAGTTTTTCCTCTTGAGCCAGTAGACTATCCCTCTTTTGAAGCTTTATCGCAACCCACACTCTCCTGACTTTAGAATTCCTCATCACTGGACGGGTTGGGGTGCACTTCCCTCCCTAGAGGAGGACAAGTGTTTCCACCTGTATGCGTCTCATACCGACAAATCCAATCCCCTCACCGCCCCAACTGAGTTGAGCCATGTGAAAGGTGCAGGTGTCCAAGTTAGGTCATTATCAACAAGAGTCGTGCATGTGCTCCGAAATACTCTACTTAGGCAGTCAAGAATCCATTGAACCAAGTCCCGTGATCCTCACAGAATTAAGTCAACTAGACCTGAAGTACCTCAAACCCAGTTCCTATAAGGTTCCTGTTATTAGGTAGATTTTAAAGTCCAATCAAGCTCCAATCTCCGGATTTTATTTAAACTTGTTCAACTATCAAACTCAATCCGAAAAATGCTAATGCTATGCAATCCCCTCACCACCCCAACTGAATTAAGCCATGTGAAAGGTGCAGGAGTCCAAGTTAGGTCATTATCAACAAGAGTCATGCATGTGCTCCGAAATACTCTACTTAGGCAGTCAAGAATCCATTGAACCAAGTCCCGTGATCCTCAAAGAATTAAGTCAACTAGACCTGAAGTACCTCAAACCCAGTTCCTATAAGGTTCCTGTTATTAGGTAGATTTTAAAGTCCAATCAAGCTCCAATCTCCGGATTTTATTTAAACTTGTTCAACTATCAAACTCAATCCGAAAAATGCTAATGCTATGCAAATGCAAAAAATATTTTTGTGATGGAATTTTCAAGATTTTGAACTTTTTATAGATTTTTTGAAAAGATGATGCATATGCATTTTTTGTATTTTTCAAAAAGATTTTTCAAGTATTTTTGGTATTTTAGTTTTGCAAATGTTTTTGGGATTTTTTGAAAACAAAAATATTTTGGCTAAAAGCTAGGTTAAAATATTTACACGTTAGTGCTTCTTATATTTACAAGAAGTGGATTTTAAGAATTTACAGGATAAGTGATCAATTTTATAGGTATATATTAGGTGTGATGTATGTATTCCTCAAACTTATTTGAAAATCATTTTACAAACAATTTTCGAAAACTATAGTCCAAAATAATTTTTACCAACAATTTTACAATCATGTACACACATTTGAAAATAGTTTTGCAAAGGTTTTCAAAACAGTATAAATAGATTTTTCAAAAAAAATTTGCAATCATTTTTCAAACCATTTACAAATCATTTTTCAAACATTTTATTTCACACAAAGAAAATAAACTTTACAAACCAAAATGTTTTACAAAGGTTGACAACATATAACAAAATATTTTCAAAATAGTTTTCAAAAGATTTTTCACAAAGATTTTCAAACTTGTTTTCAAACATTTTGCAAAAAACATTTTCAACTGATTTATTAATTAGTACATACACAAAGAATTTGAGGAATAATCACATCTTTATATTAGGGTTTTTAATGAATTTTAAAGAATCATTAGCCATAATTATTAGGAAAATACGAAAGTACAAGTTATGACTAAAGTATATATGCAGTATATACGACCCCCCTGTACTTAGCTTGAGCTATGTCCTCATAGATCAGAGAGAAAAGAGAAGACATAACTCGTACTGAATATAGGAAAATCTAAAGAATAAATAAATAAAGGAATGAATAAACGAACGAGAAGTTGACCGTCCCCCCTATACTTAGGATCAAATAATCCTAAGTATAGCAGACTGTACACAAGGCAGGGAGGGTCAAGGATGGGAATGAACAGATCGTACTCAGATTGTCTCCCCATATACTTAGGGTAAGATATCCTTAAGTATAGACAAGAAGAGGAGACAATGGAGAGGATCGAAAAGAATAGAAGAACTCGAGGTGCACACCTCCCTATACTTAGGACAAAGTACACCCTAAGTATAGAAGACTGTCTACAAGGGGCGACACCTTTTTGATAGATACAGAAGATAGAAAAGGAAAAGAAGAAAATAAGAAAAGAAGAAAAGAAATAAAAATGGAAGGAGATAGAGAAGGATGTACACATCACTCCCCCTATACTTAGGGTAAAAGAAGCCCTAAGTATAGGCAACAACAGGAGTGATGAAACGGAACGACGAATGAACACTCAGCTCGTCCACCCCCTATACTTAGAACAAAGTACATCCTAAGCAAGGCAGACATGAGAATGGGTGGACGAACAATACGGTAGAGAGAATCGAGGTACACACAAAAGAATATACAACAGATATGAATGTACACTGGATCAAGAAGGTCGAAAGCGAACCTTCTTGCGGAACCTCTGAGGAATAGATCTGGTGAGGAGCAGGTCGACATTGGGGTCCACAGTGGACGGAAGCCGATCGGGGTCGACAGAGTGAATATCCTTAGGGGCCCTAGGGTGTGAAGGCACAGACGGGTGAGTGGAAGAAGTGTGGTCAAGTCTGGCCTTGGAGGTCTCGCTGATATCGAAGTGAAAAGGAACGAACTCATCAGTATTAGAAGAAGTGTAATCGGAGTCGTCCTGCGAGGTGTCGTTCAGGTCAAAACCAAAAGGAACGAACTCATCAGTAGAAGTAGTCGAACTCTGTTCGTCCTCTATAATCTCAACTGGATCATCTTTCTCATCAAAAGGCCCGAATTCCCGAATAAAAGCTATCAAATCAAATTCGGCCATTGTCTTATTTGAATCTAAGTGAACAAGAGCGGACTCATCAGTGAAAGAAGTCGAAACATGTCCGTCCTGTCTAGTCTCTACATCTGCCCTCCGCTCAATGGTATCGATCGTGTAAATCCCGCGGATGTCATCAACACAATGCCAATCACAGGAAGCAGAAACTCCAAGGTCTATGTTTTCCGAGCCTTCCTCCTTGGAGAGTAATTCTCGGGTCTCACCATCGGTCATAAAGAAAGTCTCTCTGATATCCTCATATAGATCATAGTCCTCGGGGTCAGCCAAGATAGGTAAAGGTGCATCAGGTACAGGTCTCTGGTCAGCAGTCTGTGTGGTGATCAACATTTAACTTTCGTCAACAAGACGGAAGCGAATCTCTCCTGATCCATAGTCAATAACGACCCTCGCAGATGCGAGGAATGGTCGTCCTAGGATGATTGGAGAATGCTCTCCTGTGGAGGTCTCCATGGGCAATACGACAAAGTCAACGTGATAGCTGATGCCCTGAATCGAAATGACGGCGTTTTCAATGATACCCTTCGGCCTCTTTATAGATCCATCAGCAAACTGTACGATCATCCTGGTCTTCTTGAGAGGCCCTAAGTGAAGAGATTGTACCAATGAGAAGGGTAATATGTTAATCGAAGCACCGCCGTCTAGGAGAGTGTGATCACATGTGTGGTCAGAGATGGTGCAGCTAATGAAAGGTGTGGCAGTGTTCCTCTTCCTGGGAATGAGACGGTGTGTGATGGCGTGGGCAGTGGCCATGGTCAAGATATGACACTCTGATCTGTTCCTCCGCTTTCTCTTCTTGGGAAGAGGAGCAGATAAATCGGTCATGGCCTGCTGAAGTGGGGCACGGATGATCTCATGAATAGTAGCCACCAATTCGGGTTCAGTTAACATTTTTTTTGAATTTTTGGACCTCCTCAATACAAGGGAGGAAGTCGGAATAATCATATACACGAGGCATGCCAAGAGCAGTCTGTACAGCGGCATCATCGAGGTCAAAGGTGGGACAAGGTATGAAAGGTTGTGTGGTCAAAGGTTCTGTCAAGCGGGCGCTCTCCTCACAATCCGAATCGATCACGTGTCTCCAAAACTCTTTTTGTGTTTTTAATTTTTTCTCATTTTTTTGTATTTTGGGCGATTGCAAGCTCTCATGGAAATCCTCGAGTGAACCCATATCATCAAATGATGGAATATCATGGTGGCTCTTATTGGTACTAGTGAGGTGATCAATCCTCTGTCTCATACGATCCATCATCTGGGTCAAGTGCTTAAAGGTGGACTCCATGAAAGGTGACTCCAACAGATCAGTCTCGGGTGAATGTGAAGGTGGATAATACGGAGGTGGAGGTGGGTGTGGGTAGAAAGCCGAGTCCTGATACTGTGGCTGAGGCGGATGTGTACAAAAATCAGAAAAAATAGGAGGATCCTCCTGATAAAAGGGAGGTGGACCGGCTGGAGTGAGCGAGGGATCCGCAAAGTCCGGATAAAAGGGAGGTAGACCGCCTGGGAATGAGACGGTGTGTGATGGCGTGGGCAGTGGCCATGGTCAAGATATGACGCTCTGATATGCTCCTCCGCTTTCTCTTCTTGGGAAGAGGAGCAGATAAATTGGTCATGGCATGCTGAAGTGGGGCACGGATGATCTCATGAATAGTAGCCACCAATTCGGATTCAGTTAACTTTTTTTTTGAATTTTTGGACCTCCTCAATACAAGGGAGGAAGTCAGAATAATCATATACACGAGGCATGCCAAGAGCAGTCTGTACAGCGGCATCATCGGGGTCAAAGGTGGGACAAGGTGTGAAAGGTTGTGTGGTCAAAGGTTCTGGCAAGCGGGCACTCTCCTCACAATCCGAATCGATCACGTGTCTCCCGAACTCTTTTTGTGTTTTTAAATTTTTCTCATTTTTTTGTATTTTGGGCGATTGCAAGCTCTCATGGAAATCCTCGAGTGAACCCATATCATCAAAAGATGGAATATCATGGTGGCTCTTATTGGTACTAGTGAGGTGATCAATCCTCTGTCTCATATGATCCATCATCTGGGTCAAGTGCTCAAGGGTGGACTCCATGAAAGGTGACTCCAACAGATCAGTCTCGGGTGAATGTGAAGGTGGATAATACGGAGGTGGAGGTGGGTGTGGGTAGAAAGCTGAGTCATGATACTGTGGCTGAGGCGGATATGTACAAAAATCAGAAAAAATAGGAGGATCCTCCTGATAAAAGGGAGGTGGACCGGCTAGAGTGAGCGAGGGATCCGCAAAGTCCGGATAAAATACGCTCCAGGGGTCCATTTCAAAAACAAAAAGAAATGATCAAGAGAATAAGAAGGTCAAGTCAAGAGAGTGAAGAAGAAAGGCGCAAATGCGCAGGGACGATCTAGAATGCACAGAAGCAATCACAAGCAAACTCACACAAAACAAAACCCTCAATTCACCTACTCAACTCGGTAGAGACCGAAAAATGCAGTCTTTTTATCTTATCTGTTTTAGAGTTAGGTGAGAAGTCAAAAATTTGCACACACACACTTAGGGACTGAAATGGGATTTGGGCACTAACCTTAGTGTGTGCGCGAGCAATGTAAAACGAAGACAATGAGGGGATTACTCGCCCCAAGACAATATTTTTCTTCGTTTTTTTGATCTTTTTTAGGGTCAAGTAATATTAGCAGTCCCAATTTTATTTGATTATCACTTTTTTTTGGATTTTTAATAAGCAATGCACGCGCCTAGCGAGGAGTCAATTCCTTTAAGCACCTAAGTTGGCAAAATCAGAGGGAGAGTCGGAAAAGCAATGCAAGCGGCAAATCAATGATGTATGCTAAAGAGAAATGCTCACCTTGCCTCCAGCACTCTACATGCAAGGATGCTCAGTAGAATTGCAACCTATGTATATGCAAATGCAAACCGATGAAATCGCCCTAAGGTGAGAAGCTACTATTAGCGTGAAGCACGTTTTCAGACTTTGACTAAGTTCAAACGAGACTATAGGTACATGCAATGGTGATTAATGTGTTTGAACCTAATACTATCGCCAAGCAGATCCTACAGCTAAGGGCTCAATCACACAAAAGAAATAAAATCAAAACCAAAAAACAAATAAAAAGAAGCGATGAAAAACCGTGAAAAATCGCGGTGATCCCCCAAGTGTACAAACACTTGGAAATTAGGCCCGAGTATCCAAGTGTCCTGAGTACCTGTATTATTACAATAAGATGGGTCTCTCACTCACTTAAATTACAAGAATAAATATAGAGCAAGAAAATTCTACAACTAAAAGACGGAGCTCGGTCTTCAAAAATCCTCTCCTCGTCTCCTCGGTGCTAGGATGGCTAGAGCCGGCTTCACGTGGGTGCATAGGCGCCTAGGGTGAAGCGCCTCCCTCGATCCGCGGTACCTCGCACGAAATCAACAAAGAGAAGGTTAGACAGCTCAACAATATAGATCAAATAAAAAACAACTAAAGAAAACCGTAAAAATTAACAAACGATCACAAGCACAAACAAAAACTCGAACTAAGCGTTGTTGCTCCCCGGCAACGGCACCATTTGTTTAACCCAAAAATCGATGATCTTAAGTTCCACACAAGGCGGGAACTCAGTCGCTGAATCGACCACACGAAATCTGGATTAAAACAATAATTAACCCACAACAATCAAATAAAGCACTGAAGGTGAATGTAGAGTTAAAATTTATTATAACTCTACAAAGAATGTGTATAGTATGCAAGCAGTGTAGAGGTCGAACACAGGGAGCAGACATGTAGAACGGGGCAAAATGCTCAAAAATGTGAATATGATGATTTGCCTATTTATGCTATTTTGTGGGTTTTTAATTTTATATTTTTCTATTTAATATTTGATTTTATATTTTTATAATTTGATTTTTTTTTAATTTACAGATTTTGTATTTTCTTTTTATATTTTATATTTTTTTTATTTTTTTTAGAATAAGATATAAAGTTATATAGAATATAAGAGAGATAAGAGAGAGATAAAATAGGAAAAATACTAAAAATACAGGAAATAAAATATTTTTTGTGATTTTTATATTTTTCTAATTTTTTTGTAATTTTTCTAGATTTTTCTGAATTTTTTTGGTATTTTTCAAGTCAAAAATATCAAAAACAGTGATAAAATAAAGATCTGAAACTAAAATGGAGAAATAAAATAGAAAATAGTAACAAAAATTCTCCAAATTAATTTTAAATTAAAGATAACAAAATAAAGAAATTTCAAGAAAAGAAAACACAATTTTTAGATTTTTTGTGAATTTTATAAATTTTTATGAAATTTTTTAGAGTTTTGTAATTTTTAGGAGTTTTCTTTTATATTTTTTAATGATTTTTGGACTGAAGTTAAAAGACACTAAAAGACATGAAATATTTTTTGGGGGAATTTTTTAAGAAGTTTTTATATTTTTTATGGATTTTATAATGCAAACAGTGAATAAAATGCTTGTTTTTGAATTTTTATAAATATTAAACTGCAATAAATATGCAAAATAAAAATATGGCGTGGAACTAGAATGCAACAGGACCCTATGGTATTTTTTTGGTAATTTTTGGGATTTTAAAGATACATGCAATAAATAGATACAACAAATGGAAAATGGACCCCTGGCAGGGGTATTTCTGTAATATGCGAAAAGTCTAGGGGTCAAAACATAAATTTTCCACAAAATTATAACGTCTACAAAAAGTTAATGGACTGAATGAAAATTAATAAAGCCGCAAAGGCATCTCTGCAAAAAGCCCACCCTCAGCGCGATCCGACGGTTCTGAATGTTTCACTAATGCTACGTGTCAGCTTCAGATCGCTCGATGAGGGTTCATATCACACGACGAGGATTAGATTATCTCCAAGTGATGAGCGGCCCCTATGCGTCTAATCCGATGGTGGCTGGCAACGCTGGAGGAACAACACGTATCCAACGGCACGGAGGGTCGGTGGAAGAACAGGGCTCCTCCTCCGGCGAGGCGAGTTTCTTCAGGCACGCTCCACCTCCTCCGGTGTTCTTTCACGGCACAAAACAATCTCTAATGTTCCTGGATGAGTTCACGTCCCGCAAGTGGAGCCAAAATGGCTAGTCGAGCCTCGGTGCGCCACCGTGAGATCCGGGAAGAAAATGGGTCCAGGTACCTTGCTCCCAGCAAAATGCGACTCCAGATGAAGTCGCTCGACCCCGGGGACCTGGAAGGAAAGTACAAAAATGACAGTAGATGGTCCCAGGGCAAGCACAGGTGATCGGAGGGAATAAGTGGCTGAAATAGAGCTCGCCGGAGCAAGCTCCGACGAGGGTGTAGCGGGTGATGGATAAACACAAATCGAGCTAATAAAAGGCTGAAATTGGAGATGGCACTACAGCTAACCTACAGCAAAGAAAATGCAACTAAAAGCAACCTCGACCGGCTAAGAAAACTGGGAAATAAAACCTCACGGCCAAGCGTGGCCGGAGATGGGTGGAGACCACTCTACGACCGCCAAATCACGCCACCAGGGAGCTGGAGGTCTCCTGTCACGAGCTCCAGTCCATAGCTCACCAAGGGGAGAGAAGGAGACGGTCAAAGACGGTTCAAGGAGCAAGGAAGTGGCGGGTGGTTTTTGAAAGAGTGGTCAGGGTGGCTCAAAGATCAAGGCGTATCGAGCGAATCGTCGATCCAGAGACCAATACAAGCATTGGGCGTGTATGATGGATTCATGGGGAGAAACAATGCAGAAGGAAGTATCACGAAATAGTGAAAGGCGACTCCTCGAAAAAATCGCGAAATCGGCCAAAAATGCAAGTCTGACACAAAGCCAGACCTCGATCAGAGAGTTGACCGAGGTCAAGGGACAAATCTGGTTTGTCCACGTGGACCAACCAAAAAAGCCTTGGAAAAAAGGCTTGTAAAATCAATTAAAAATACTTATTGAATTTATTAATTTTTTGTTTCAAAATAAAAAATGTTTATTATTTTGTAAAGTATTTTATGGTGATTTTTATTTATTTTTTCAAGGTATTAATTTACAAGTTACCTTTTATAGCCTTTATAGGTATATTTATCTATATGTTTTAATATTTTATTTTTATTTTGTGAATTTAATTTATTTATTTTTGTTTATTATTTTATAAATTTATAAAATATTTTTATATACTTAAATATATTTTTATTTTATTTTTCTGAAGTGTTTTGTACACTTAATAAAATTAAAGTATTAATTATACAGGTGTATATGCAGGTATTATACCTATGTATATTATATACAAGTATTTTATTTTTATGCTTTCTTTAGGTTTTAATTCTGATTTTAATGTACGTATATATTATAAATAATATTTAGAAAATTATAAAAATATAAAATTATAAAAATAATGAATAAATAATAGAATGAATATTTTAATCTGTACAAGTATACAATAAGGGTCCAAAACTCAACTTTCAAACCGTAGCTCCGCCAAACGCAAAACCACCGCCATTAAATAGCTTATTTTAAATTATATACAATTAAAGGTGAGTTTGATGCATTTCAAGCTTTTATTTAGGAGATACAGGTCTGGGAAGTTGGGATTCTAGAATTTTATTCAGATCATAACTTTTTATCTATAAATTATTTCTGAGTGAAATCAATTTTGTATTTTTCTTTATTTAATTATCTACAACTTCCATGTTCAAAGTTTCTTTATTTGAAGTATAAAAAGTAGAACCAAAAATAGGTCCCAAAATGAATAAAGAATGAATGAAATAAAAGGTATTTTTATTGGTATTTTGGCCCTTATCTCCCCCTACTTTATTCCTTGTCGACCTAGTCATAGAGATGCCTAGGTCTCGGGGTTTCGGGTCATAAAATATTTACAATATTTTATTCTTTTCCTTTTCTTTTCTTTATTCTATAATTTTGGCTTTAAAAACCGTATTTTATACAATATTTACACAATGATGCATGAATGCTAAAATGCCTAAATTAACAGTATTTACATGCATTTACTAGGGTTTTTAAGGCCAAAATGATAGAATAAAGATGATGAAACGTAGATTCATCAGGTGTGTGGAGGAGGGTGGTCGGGGAGGAAGGCGAGGGGAATTCAGGGAAGTTGTGACGGTCGGGGCAACGGGGGGTTTGGTGACGGTATAGGACAGAGAATGTTTTTAATGGAGGGGGAGGAGATGCGTGGTCAACATTCTATCTCGATCATGCTGATACGGAGCATGGATAGTGTGTGTTTCTTGGTAACCAATGTTTATGGCCCATGTGGTGGGATTGGTGTTGCAACGCTGGTGGACGAACTGTGCGTGCTAAGGGCGGGGCACCCTGATGTGTCGTGGATAATTGGCGGTGACTTTATGGTTACGTTGCTCCCTGAGGACCGTCCGGGCGGCCGAAGTGGAAGAGATGCTGGCTCAGCAGAGTTGAGAGGACTACTGGATGAGATGGGGCTAGGGGTGTTTGATGTGATGGGATGTCGATACACTTGGCGGAATTCCAGAGCGAGACCTCGCATTGACAAATTTTTGTTGTCCACGAAGGCGGCGTTGCAGTTTCCTTTGGTGGAGGTCCGAGCGCTACCCCGGACACACTCGGATCATACACCTTTGCTGTGGGCATCTGGGAGGGGGCCGGCAAAGATCTTTCTTTCGATTCGAGAAGGCATAGTTATTTGAGAACAGATTTCAGGAGGTTGTGGCGGATTTTTGGAGAGGTACTCCGGAGGGGTCTGCGTCGCAGGCTGGCCAACAAACTGGGTGCGCTCAAGGTCTTTTTTACGGGGCTCAACAAGGACATACGTGTGTAGCATCGAGAGGGGAGACAAAGGGGGCAAGAGGAGGGGACTCTCGGCTGGATAGGTTGGAAGATGAGCGGCCGCTTTTGGAGGAGCTAGTGAAAAGAGGGAGCACCTTGTGGAGATCATCGTGAAGATAGGAAGGAGGAGGTTTCGTGGAGGCAATGGGCCAGGCAGCGTTGGGCGAAGGAGGGGGATGCGAATACTTGATTTTCCCATGCAATGGCTAGTGGGAGAAGGAGATGGAACCGCATACACTCGATTGAGGCCGTCGAGGAAAGTTTTGAGGGGGACAAAGAGGTAGGGGCAGCCTTGAGATTGCATTTTCAAGCTTTTGGTCGTAGGCGCCCGCGCAGCGGATGGGGTTGGTAGGGGAAGGAAGTGGCGCTAATTCCAGAGGATGAGGCAGAGTTGTTGGTGCGTGAATTCACTGAGGAGGTGAAGCGGGCGCTACATGACTTGAATGCGGATGGGGCACCCAGTCCGGACGATTTTCCAGTTTGTTTTTTTAGGAAGTTCTGGGAGGTGGTGAAGGCATAGGTGTTGGATGTACTAGCGGAATTCCACGAGGGAAACCGTAGTTTTAAGAGGCTGAATAGGGCGCTCATCTGTTTGCTCCCGAAGAGTGCGCCAATCAAGGTGGAGGACTACATGCCCATTGCGTTATCAAATGCTATTTATTTGATTATCTCGAAGATCCTGGCTAACAGGCTGAGGGGGTGTTGGATCAGATTGTTTCTTTGGAACAGTCGGCATTTGTGCTTGGGAGAGGTATGGCAGACGGACTGGTGACAGCATCTGAGGTTGTGACGAACTGGAAGAGGTCCAAGACCAAGGGTGTGCTGTAGAAAGTTGATTTCTCAAAAGCCTATGACTGTGTGGATTGGAGATTTTTGTGGATATCTCTATGAAAGAGTGGTTTCCCTATGCATCGCCTGGATCAAGCGGTGTGTTACGACGACCTCGCACGTGATATTGGTCAATGGTCGCCGGAAGGGGGTTTCTTCAAACCCCGTAGGAGTATCAGGCATGGTTGTCCTTTGGCGACATTGTTATTCACTATCGTGGCCGATGCGTTGGCAGTGATGGTGAACTTGGCGACGTCTGATGCTTGGTACAGGATACATGAGAAAAGAGATATCCATTCTGTTGTTGTGGTATGCTGACGACATGGTCATGTTTATGGGGGCTAATGTAGAAGGGATCAGAAGGGCTTCGCGCATTATGGATGTGTTTGGTGACATCTCGGGGCTGCATATTAATAGGGATAAGTCTATGGTGGTCCCGTTTGGAGGTGCAGGAAGTGTTGGAGGCGTTGGGTTGCACAGTGGCCGCCTTGCCGATCACTTATCTAGGGTTGCCCTTGGTGGTTGGGAGGTCGAAGACAAAGGACTAGAGATCGTTGATGTAGAGACTGAAGGGGAAGCTGACTGGGTGGAGGGCAAAGTTGCTTTCAAAGGGAGGGAAGCCGGTGCTCCTGAAGCATGTTTTTCCATGATCACGATCTTCTTCTGCTCTACGAGAGTCATGCCTGAAGGGGTAGTGACGAAGATTGAAGTTATCATGAGGAGATTCTTCTGGTCGGATGGGAGACTAACAAGAGGGGGCATACATTTGGTTAATCGGGATAGGGTGGCGATGCAGAAGAGGAAGGGGGTTTGGGAGTCAGGAGGCCGGGTGAGATGAATAAGGCTTTCATGGCTAAGTGGGAGATGTGCATATTGGGGAAGTCAGGGGATCTGGTATGCAGGTTGTTAAGAAAGATCTATGGGGTGTCCATATCATTGGAGGTTGAACTGGGACGCGTCCCTTCTTCTTTATGGAGGGGTGTATCACAGGTGGTCACGGAGTTGGCGCTCAAGATGAGGCCTTTTTCGGGGAGTTGGGGGGGGAGGGATTTTGGTTCTGGTCGGATGGTTGGACAGGGGAAGGGGCTTTGGGGGAATATTTCCCGAGGTTGTTGCGGATGGTGACGGATAAGGCGGTGAAGGTGCGAGAGGTGTGGGGACAAGGAGCCTAGTCTCCAACTTTTGTGGCGGAGCTATCATATCATAGGGTTGAGGAGTTCTTGGAATTACAGATTGGGTTGGCGCGCGAGGAGGCACCTACGACGAGTAGAGATCATTACGTCTGGAGAGATGGCATATTTTCGTTGAACAAGGCTTATAACTTTTTTGTGGCAAACAGGGAGGAGGTTGGGGAAGAGGAGAGGGTGGACCTGCGCTTGATATGGAGAAGCAAGGTGCCAACCAGGATGAAGGTATTTCTGTGGTTGTTCAGGATTGGGAGGATTTTACGAAGGAGCGCCGGAGACGCTTGTTGGGGGTGGAAGATGTTTTATACGACAGATGCGGCATAGCGGTGGAGGACGTTGATCACTAATTCTTCTCTTTCTCGTACTCGATGGAGGTGTGGAGCAAGGCATCCGTCACTTGGCTTGGTGCCCAGGATTGTTCGTGCTTCTGGAGGGACACCCGATTTGTTTGTGTGTTCGGGCATGAGAATAATGCGCTCCCCTTCGTTGTGGTCTGGTCTATTTGGTGTGTGCGGAACGACGTGATCTTGAGGGGAAATAGTTTTTATTCTGAGAATGTGCTGGAGCATTGTAAGGCATTACGTAGATCTTGGATACTGTAACAACCTGTAGTTATATGACTTATAAATATAATTCTTGTGGTGAGTCCCAGCTTGGGAGGTCACCCTCGTTTCTCTTCAAAAAATTAAATAAGATTTTTGGGAGGATTTGGATTATGCATGGAATCCTGGAAAGAAAGATGATTTGTATTAAAATCTAGAAATGTGGAAGCAAATTGATAAACAAGAAAGAATAAAACATTGAACACTAGGGATTTACATGGAACCCTACTTCGTGAGCGAGTGGGATGAAACTACGAGAGGACTCAAAGGATCAGATCGTCTATTGTAATCTCTCAATAAGTACAAGGGGTGAGGGGCTCCTTATATATCCCTACAGACAGATCGGAGTCCTACCACTCATCCATGTGGGACTAAACATGAGTGGAGGTAATTGGATCTTGGAGAGATCCAATTACCCATCTATTACATACTTCAATACTCCCCCTCAAGCTGGAGTTGAGAAAGTTGCACCTTGCAACAAAAAGAAAATGTACACAACTCATCTTCACTTGATACATCTGAGAGAGGCGGGGATAGAGAAACCCCATTTGAAGAGGTATTGCTAGTAGAAGACCTTGCTCGAGAGCTGGTCTGCGACTTTTAGGTCACCAAGAAAGAGCCTCAGTCGTGCACATGGAAGGCCATATCCCGATATATTGGCGATATATCGGTATCGATAGGTCACCGATATATCGTCGATATGTCTGATATCGGGTATCGACGGGCAAAAAAGGCAAGTCGAATCCCGATGTCGACGATATGGGATCGATATGTCGCTGATATATCGGCGATATATCGGTATCGACATGATACCGATATCGATACCGATATCGATATGTCCTTCCATGGTCGTGCATGTAGTAGTCGATGAAGGTTGTGCCTAGAAAAGAGTCAATGTAGAAGAAAAAATTCCAGCACATAGTAGTAGTCAGGGATAGAAACACCTCGACGAAGTAGTCGATGCTCGGTGAAGAAGGTTGATAGCAGTAGCAGTATAGAGTGCTGGTCTGTCAGTCGTGAACGGGGCAGTAGAAGCCATGTAGATACATCTCAAGAAGAAGAATGTGCCCTCTCACTCATCCTTTCTCCCATACTTGATAGAATAAGAGCCCATATCAAGATGAGAGAAATCATAACAAAACATGTATTTTTTTCCTTTTTTATATGCTTCTTTTTTCACAAATCATTCTATTTTTTATAGTGGTTTCCCCTTTTTCGTGGCTACTCTCTTTTTTTGTTTTTTGAATGGCTTCATTTTGTATGATGGCCATGTTTCTTCATACAGCTTCTTTTTTGTACGATGGAGATTTAGATGAGGGAGGACTTTGCACAACTTCTGTAGTGAAAGATGACCGAACCAAAGATGTCACAGGTACGAGA
This sequence comes from Ottelia alismoides, assembly GCA_037367405.1. Classification (NCBI taxonomy): domain Eukaryota; kingdom Viridiplantae; phylum Streptophyta; class Magnoliopsida; order Alismatales; family Hydrocharitaceae; genus Ottelia; species Ottelia alismoides. The sequence goes on from JAZKJV010005680.1 coordinate 95,792, forward strand.
AAAATGGTCCACTACAAACCCCCTTGTCCATGAGTATATCCTGAAACACAGAGGGGTCAAAAATGGCACGGCAGTTTTGCTCCTTAGTAAACTTATGGACAATAAATTCATAGAAAATTTTGAAGCATGTAAAACATGTTATCGACGCATGGACGGCATCGTCTGGATCTCCCCATGTTCATTGAAAGGAGAATGTCGCCCATCAACGATGATGTCAAACCGAGCATGGGAAATGGTGCTATAAGATGTAAATTGTTCTTCGTTGCCATAGAGATAATGAAATACTCCTAAGTCCATTATCCATTTTATATTTTCATCTATGTAACATGTGGTAAGAGCATAACCAATACCTAAGGTGCTTGTGGAAGCAACAATATCAAACAAGGCAGGAGGAGGAGAGCCAAGAGTATCAGCTGAAGGTCACATGGTCTCCCTCAGATGGGAAACAAGATCATTATACGTCTACATAACATAGACAATAATGGCCTAAAAATATTCAGCAACATGAGCAAAGGTAGGACAACCATGCTTCTAATAGCATGTGTCCTTGAAATACTCCATACGATTGCAGTATGTGTACTAAGGCTAAGGACGATCACTTTCCTACCATAGATACCACGTCCTCTGAATTGAGATGACCCCCTTGCATCATGACACGTAGACCTGGCCAGTGGATTGGGGGCCCGCCCGCCAATGAATCGGGCTTGGGCCAAGAAATTTTGTTAATGGCCGGTCCGGTCCGCTTCTTGGCCCATCCGTCAACTGGGAAGGTCATGGACATGCCACAAAGCCTAACCCGGCCCGGCCCGGCCAGCAAAAATGGTAATATGCATTTTAAAAATGAGATGTTATATGCATTTAGTATAACATATTTCAAGTTTTTCTTTTACATTATCAATATTACATTATATCTCGGAAGTGCATATATATATTTTGATGTGTACACAACAAATAAGTGTTGGAATAATATCTCATTTTTATTTACACCGGTGTACATAAGTTATGTATTTTAACCTTACTTCTTTAATTGAGAAGACCTCCACTACTTCTCGGATTCTGTGCATTTACAAGAATGTAAGAAGGAAGCTGATGACTCTATAGAAGTCATAAATCAACATTTAATGGGAATGAGAAGCATACTGGAAATGCCTTGGGATTTTTGAGAGGAAGTGCACGTATCCATCTAGGACATGTGCAAGGAAGATAAGTCTTGCATACTTGATCCTCTTATCTGCTTTCATTGAATTTGTACTTGAGATTATCAAATATCTCAGAATCTTGGAGAACTAATTCCAGTTTGTACTAAATGAGGGGGCAGGAAGGATGGAGAATGCTCTATTGCTTCTCTTATTAAGAAAAGTCAAAAGATAACTTCATTGCTGCTCTGCTTTTCTATGGGAGAACAAGACATAAATTGGAGTCAATTCTGGATTCTTAAAAGCTACTGAAGGTGATTTTCTTGGAGATTATCTGGATATCTGATGGTTGCTGAATTTCACCTCTGTTGGTTGGAAGCTGCTATTGAAAGGATTACTTAACTGAAAGAAAAGTGCACAATTTGGTTAAGGATCAAAATTTTGGTCAGGGAGATGCTTACGGTATCTTTCTCTTGATATCCTATGTGCCGAACAGAATGACCAATATGTGATCTGTTCTGAAGCAAGGATGCTGGATATTCTCTCGTGCTAAAAAGAACTTGGATTCTTAAATATGGTTGGCAAAGGAGATAAAGACCAATTTTTAACTGTTGCGTTTGACGAAGTCTGTAATGATGAATGGGCTTAGTCAGGGAGGCAATGGGATCGACCTTCATTAATTTGAGTCACATTGCTCGAGGGTCACATTGCTAAACATTGAAACACAAAACAATTAAGGGTTTTTATTACTTGTGCCCCTCCGAGATATCGCAATTTCAGTTATGCCCCTATCTTTTTGGTAATATCAGTTATGCCCCTCACTTCTTGCTAATCTATCACTTGTGCCCCTCGGGTTAGTGACCGTCCATCCACAATGCAAACGGGCATTAACTTTGAGGACATAAGCGGAATTAATTTTAAAAAAAAGGGTTAAACGGTCATTTGACACCCTCTTCCTCATCCTCTTCTTCATCCTCTTCCCCCATCCTCTTCCTCCTCCTCCCTCTCCGCCCGGAACTCCTCCCCCACCCCCGGCCTGCCCTCTTCCTCTGCCCCAACTTGCCCCCTTCTCCGCCCCAGCCTCCCTCCACCCCAGCCTCCCCCCGCCCCCTGCCCCAGCCTCCTCCCGCCCCCTGCCCCGACCCCCCCCCACCCCCTACCGCCCCAGCCTCCCCGCCGCCCCGACCTCCCCCCGCCCCCTGTCCTGACCTCCCGTCACCCCCTGCCACCCCCCCTGCCCCAGCCTCCCTGCCGCCCCGACCTCCCCCCACCCCCTGCCGCCCCTCCGCCCCAGTCTCCCTGCCGCCCCGACCTCCCCTCACCCCCTGCCACCCCGACCTTCGCCCTCGCCTTCCTCTCCCGCGCGAAGGCCCGCGGTGGCGAGGCTCTTGCGACGTGGCGCCCCTGGAAGGAGATGGTCCACCTCCAGGCCTTCTCCCCCGGTCCCGGTCCCTGTCCCGCACGCCCCGCCCCGAGCTTCCGCACCCCCCCTCCACCGGCCCCTGTCCCGCAACCCCCGCATCGAGCTTCCGCACCCCCCTCCCCTGGCCCCTGGCCCGCAACCCCCGCTCCGAGCTTCCGCACCCCCCTCCCCCGACCCCTGTCCCGCACGCCCCGCCCCGAGCTTCTGCACCCCCCTCCCCCGACCCCCTGTCCCGCACCCCACGCTGCAGCCGCGCACCTCCCCCGACCCCCGCCCCCGCCCCAGCCCACACCTCCTACCGCAGCACCTCCCCCGACCCCCACTGCCCCGCCCCAGCTCGCACCTCCTCCCGCAGCACTTCCCCCGGCCCAACCTCTCCAGCCCCATGCTCTGACCCTCCTCCCCAGATCCTCTGATTTTATTCTGACCATAATACCCTTCTTAACCACACCATGGTTTGAATAAACCATGGTTGCTTTAATTTTTTGACCGTCAATCTGACGGAAGGGCACAAGTGATAACGGAGAAAGAAGTGAGGAACACAACTGATATTACCAAAAAGATAGGGGTATAAATGAAATTGCGATATCTCAGAGGGGCACAAATGATAAAAACCCAACTATTAATGTTGAAGCTGGCCTCCATTTCATGTGGATTTGAAATATTTGGAAGGAATTTTGATGGTTCAAGAACAATAAGCCTACTGGTTCTGATTTACAACATTCTCGGTGATATGCTGAACTGAATTTTACTCCAATGATTAAAGGAATAGGTCTACATGAGCAATCATGTGCAAGATGCTTTGTCCTGATAAAGTTACACATTTTCATGTTTAAGTTCTTCAGAAATTTGAATCACTCAAAATTGTTGATTCTCTTACTTTATACCTGAAAAATACTTTACTCAAAATTTGGATCTTTATAAATTAAACAGATTAAGAAAAAAATATTTTGAATTCGGCCCATGGGCCGGCCCGGCCTGGGCCCTGGACAAGGGGTTTTGGAACCTCGGCCAAGTCTAATGACACGGCCATAGCAGAGGATGTGTGAGATGTAGGATTGTGAGGTACCGCGAACTAAGGCATCTGAGAGAAGTTGGCTACGTTATGCAGGTAGCAAGAAAAACACCCACCATTGTGTTATTGTAGATCAACTATTGATCAATACTAACACTCACGGAACATGAAACTATAGAGCTTCTCGAACACGCCTCTTAAACTGGAATAGAAGGCATGGAGCGAATGACCAACCTGTTTTGTTGTGAAAATATCATACTAAAACTGAATAACCATTGACTAGTTTCTGGTCTAAGAATATACATTAGAAAGAATATCCTACATCGGCTTTGACGTGGATTGATGCGAAATGTCACTAGATAACTCCGTGGTGACAGTACCAAAAAGCCATGCATGAGCTCATGCATTGTCATATTTCCATGAAGCATTAACACCACTTTTGTTGATCGATTCGGGGTCCATTAGGATGTACTCTTTAGTGCAACTTTTCCATGATGCTCACTAAAGACATCGCCTACAACTCATAGATCGTCCCATCTATCATGACAATTAGACATTGACCTTTGAATGATCCTAGGGATGGAGTGACATCAACCTTGTTTTCTACCATGACGGAAGACAAAAATGTAGGAAGGGCAAGACTAGGAGAAATGTTTGTCGTGTCTACACAATCATTTAGAGAACATGTTATGTGCACACCTAGATCAAACATTCCCCATCACCTTTGTTGGCGCACTAGAGCTAATTGGTTAGATTTAAAAGATCGTCTCTGACCTGACTGCCCCAAGATCAGCACGCAGAGGACAAGAGAGGAGCACACGAGATGCACACGCAAGGAGCGTGATGCTCGGGAGCATGCTAAGTGCATGTTGCATCGGTATGCGTTGCACGTAAGGCACGTTGTGTGCGTAGGGGCATCGGTGTGTGTGGCACGTATGCACAGATAGGTGTTACGTGTTAGGCGTGTCGTGCGTGAAGGCGTACTGTGCATGGCATGCTTGGCATGAGAGTGTTGGGCGTTGGCGGCTGTGTGCGAGGTGCATTGGGCGAGGCATGCTACGCGAGGGTCGTTAGAGGAATAAGGTCGATGGTAGGTGTAGAGTTATATTTATGTTTCTATATTGTTTTTCCTAATATTCTACTTCTCTGGTCTATCTTATATAATTTATCCATAGGTCTCTCTTGTATATAAGAGAGTCTAAGGTTCATGGAATAAACAACTCTTGATATTTTTCCCAACACGGTATCAGAGCGGGAGATGACCAAAGCACATTATCGGTATAAAGCCAGACTGGTTGCTCGTGGATTTGCTCAAACATATGGCGAGGATACCTAGACACATTCTCCCCGGTGGCTCGTCATTCTACTCTATGAATTCTTCTTTCTGCTGTTGTGGTACGTGACTGACCTCTCTTCCAACTTGATGTTAAAAATGCCTTTTTGTATGGGAACCTGCAGGAAGAAGTCTGCATGCAGCAACCTCCTAGGTTGGCTGTTGAGGGAGAGTATCCGCAAGTTTGTAGACTTCATAAGGCAATATATGGTCTTAAATAGAGTCCTAAGGCATGGTTTCAGAAGCTCTCGGACTTAATTGAGAAGCAAGGGTTTAAAAGGTCGAATGTGGATCATTCATTATTTGTACAGCGATCACCCAGAGGCATGGTAGCTATTATGGTATATGTTGACGACATACTTGTTACAGGTGATAACGTGCATGGGATACAAAGGGCTAAGGAATTTCTGGGCCAACAATTTGTTAACAAGGATTTTGGTACCTTACGGTATTTCTTGGGCTTAGCGTTTACCAAAATCAACAGGGTCTTGTAATGACCTAACGGAAGTATGTGACAGATATGCTGGTTGAGACGGGAATGATTGGATGTCAACCAGCTACCACCCTTATGGACCCTAGTATGAGGCTATATGATGGTGATACAGAGGAAGTTGACAGGAGAAAATACAGATAAATAGTTGGGAAGCTCCTTTATGTTACTATAACCAGGCTGGATATCTCATTTACAGTTAGTCGAGTGAGTCAATTTAAGGAACAACCTTGACAGGTACACATGTTGTATATATGATCTTGAGGTACCTAAAGTCTTCTACATGTGCAGGATTATTATTCAAAAAAGGGGCGACACTATGGGTTCGTTTGGTTGCAGGGTTGGGCAGGGTTGGGTTGGGTTGGGTACTATTCACAGGGGTACCCCCTCCTCACAGTTTACTATTCACCCAGCCCCGTGAATAGTACCCAACCCTGCCCAACCCTGCAACCAAACGAACCCTATGGTCTCTACATGTGATGATGCTGACTATGCAGGATGCCCAAATAATAGAAAGTCCACTTCAAGTTTTGCGGTCTTTGTAGGTAACTCTCTTGTCTCCTGGAAGAATAAGAAGCAAACTGTAGTTGTTAGGTCCAGCGCTAAGACAGAATATATAGGGCTATGGCACAAGCTAGTACGGAAATGATGAGGGTCCAAGCAATTCTAGCAGATTTACATATAGATGTACCTATTCCTCTACAGCTACAATGTGATAAACAGGCAACCATGTTCATTGCAAACAATCCTACATTCCATGAGAGAATCAAACATATTGAAGTAGATTGTCACTATACAAGGGATATGATTCGGAAAGGTCTTATCTCTACCTCTCATGTTAGTTCGAGGGATCAAACTGCATATATTTTCACTAAGGCGTTGCTTAGAGGCTCTTTTCAGAAATGTGCATCCAAGTTGAGCAGACATCTATGCTCCGTTTTAATGGGCGTGTAGAGTTATATTTATGTTTCTATATTATTTTTCCTAATATTATACCTCTCGGGTCTATCTTATGTAATTTACCCATAGGTCTCTCTTCTATATAAGAGAGCCTGGGGTTCATGGAATAAACATCTCTTGATATTTTTTCCCAACAGTAGCAGAATTCTGGTCTAAGATTGTCGCTCTAATACCATGCAGAAAGAAATGAATGACTTCTTTATTATGAGACTATGGGTGCCTTTATGTAGAGGAGAAACCCTAGTGGGCAATACACAGGAAAGGGAATACATAGAAAAGGAAATAACATAAAGAGAGAAATAACTAAATATATATTTCCTATAACACGTGTACAATTTTTTTAGAGCAACGCTTCTAAGAATTCATGGAGATGTTGGATGCTCTTAACCATTGTATCAACAGTCTATGGGTCGTGATCATTGGAAGTGGAGACAATGATCTTTCTCAATAAAGCTAGCATCTCGAGCATTGGAGAGGCATGCGGATCCAATCGATGGAGAGCTGATTCGAGACTGCGTATTCATTTGGGATATGCATATTCCATAGCGAATCAAGATCTTTTTATGGTTGTTAAGGTATGGAACTGGATTTTTCTGTGTGGTGATAACCGAGTGTGTCCTTTGTGGAGTAGATGTGGAGATGATGGAGCACTTATTCTTGGGATGTGAGAAGGCTCGAACCACATGGGCTGAGGTTAAGCTTTCATCCATGGACGATGCTACCTTGGAGTTCTTCTGGGAATCTTTATTCAATGCTAGTTTCGGCATGAAGACGATGAAGTTGTTGCCTATTGTTATTTGGATGTTATGGCTCACTTGCGATGGAGTGGTTTTTTAGATGGGCATTTTCATGTACAAATGCAGTTCATTTAGCTAAGACTCTTCCCAAGACTGGCTTGTGCAAGTATTTTCGTATTTATTCATTAATACTATTCGGGGTGGAAACCTTAACCAGTTTCCCCATTTTTTTCACTCAAAAAATACTGGACTACAGCTGAAATTGCAACCCCATGACCTCCAGTAATAAGTCACCAACTGGATGTATTCTCAACATAAGATCTGGTTGCCTCAGAAACCATCTCAATTCTTTGCAATCATATGGCCCAAATCATAGCCAGGAGTATATAGTGTTTCTCTTTTCATATAAATAGTATATGCACCTTCCTTTCTACCCTCTCCAAAGCCATGCCAAAATGAATCAAAAAGAGGAATTGACCAACCAAAGAATCCCAAAACTCTGATATATCTCCCACTAAACAGTAATTGAAAAAGTGGTCAATGTCTCCCTCCCTGTTGCCGCCAAGTGGAAAGCAACTGACAACCTCAGGAGCTCAATTCATCCTAAATACTTGTCTCTTTTAAAGAGACAAATAAGTATTCTAACCGAAATGGATTTACCTTCTAAATGCACATGTAATCACATAAAGTACCGACATCTGATGCATAAGAAGGGTTGATGGGCTGTAGCTAGGCAACGGACACAGATAATTCCTTCCCATTCTATTAGCAGGAGTCACATATTCCTGATGTGAGCTTATGCACCTGAAGCAAGGAAAGGAGCCACGGACACTTTTAAAATCTAGCATTGGAGAAATTAAATCAAATATGGAACACTGTAATAAGGCGACCAATAATCCGTCTTTACAACTGCATTAAAATCTCTCACAAGATCCACCGGAGGTAGAAATAAATCCCAATCCATGCAACTTTTGTTCAGTCATGTAGCTATAAGGAGAAATGAAAGCCATCTGCCAGTCGCTGACAAGTGACAAGTAGATCAGAGATCTTCAGAATCACATTCACCATCCCTTTGATAAAAATGGATGGATTAGCAGGAAGTATGCCCCTCTCCTTCAAATCAAAGTTGGACCATAGCAGGAAAAAGATCTTCTCATAGAAGCGGTCCTTATTCGAGAACAAATGCAAGACACACATGGAAAACGGTTCATAAAATTATTCAGAAAATTAGTACCGCCAATTTTAAATACCATAAATGATAAGAAATTGTCTTATTTAGGGAGAGCATTCATTCACAAGAATCCAAAATTATAAGGGCATCGCAAAGTCATCCAAAAGAACAAAATCTCCAAGCCTAACATATCCAACCCTAGTGTTTGCCACCGATATGCATTAAACAATCAAATATGGTATAACAATATCTAATGCAATAAAATGGCAGTTACCTGAACATATGCATACTTGTTGAAGAAGCGAACCAATGTCTCCACGAGATGAAAAAAGAAATCTACACAGCAAAGCAGACATTCATTGCTTCCGATTTTTGACCTGATTCCCCTTATCTGGATATAAAATCATCGGCTAACATGTTAAGGCATAAATGATGGAGATACTCCAAACAAAAGAGAAAAAAGTTTGCAATGAGCACAGTGGATCTCTAAAATGCTAACGTTTACCTCCCATCTCAGTGTTCGGATGGCAGCTGTGAAAAGGGATCCATAGCAAATACTGCCAAATGATGTGGTCACAGCATATCGTAAGGATTTCAGAATAGGTCTCGATGGCATCGTAGCACTACCTTGACCGCCATGATTTAGGACAAGAAACACCATGCCAGAGACTATCACATGAACCGTATTGGAGAGTACGGCACCAGTCCAAAATAAACTTACAGAGAAAACCTACGAGCAACAAAGATAGGTGGATCATAGCAAAAACACTGTTTTTATAGTGAGTATGTCTGTATCTTAAACCATGCCAACATTCACAGATGGAAAACAAGAGAAAAAAACTTGCCATCTCACCACAAGGAGCCACCAACGTCCGCCATCCCCAATGCTTGAGGCAACAACACCAGCAGCTCCAAAAGACCAAACTACCAACCAGCAGAGCATGATGCCCATGAAAGCGTAAGCAACACGCATCACCTCAGGAACATTCCACACCATTTTCACTGCCTTTTGCAGTATTAACATAGTAAAGGGAATCCTGTGTGAATGACGCTAGAAGTTCAGACTTGGGGAAGTTCGTTGGTGTGAAGAGGACATATCAAGAGCAGATTCAATAAGGTGCACTGTATAGTCTCAAAGTTCAAATCATCAATTGTGTCTTATGAATATGCAGACCAGTTGTAGGTTACAATAGTTATAATAAGGGATGAGAATTCGTGGGTTATTTTCTACTTTTCAATTGTCTTCTATCCATTTCGGGCAATCGCCAGGCGAAGGGAACTAAATCCCTCCCGAACCATCATAGATTTATAGGTGACAAACCACCACTAATCTTGTCCTTGTCAAGGAAAGTGTTCACAACAGCAATCAAGCAAAAGAAAAAGCAAAGCAACTGAAGGAGTGGGTGTGCATTTATCGAGGCATTTCTAAGATTGCAGTAGTTATAAAGAGAAGTTATTATATAATAAAAAGGTCGCTTATATTGCAATTGCAACGATATAACAACTACTAACAGTTATGGCAAATGCCGTCAGAAATGATGAGGGAGAATGAGGGGGTATTTTTTCAGGATCACAAATAAAAGAAAAAGTAAGTCACTAAAATTATAAAGTTCTGCTAAGCAAAGATACTATAAGATATGAAACAAAGGCCACATCTAATTTACGAGGATCAAACTTGTTCCCAGCTTTCATTTTTTAGGCATTTCTGTCATTTTCAACTTGATGGTTTATATTACTATGATAATTCCTATCAATATTCATCCAAAAGCAACTCAGGGTCGTACCAATTAACTCCTGACACATTCTTTGGGTGAGACCTTTTATCACCCTGAGACTTTATAGTCATTTCTCTAAGACCTAGGGTCAACAGACGTTTAGTTGTTATGCAAAATGTCCAATTAAAAAATCCTTTTTCAAAGAATGCCATTGTCGACTACTACAAGGAAGGCTAACAAAGAGATCCAACTATCTTTTATCCTATTGGAGGAGAGTAACATTCCAGATGAGAGAGCGTGGGAGAGTAGCAAAGAGGGGTCTCGGTCCTCTAATGTACTATCGATGTAAAGAGAGATGCCACTAGACAAGGGACTGCTAAGACACACTGCTCTGTATGGGATGTTGGAAGGTGGGTCATCATCGGATGTCTTGGTCATTGCATGCATAGTTGACGAGTGTGATGGGATAGACAATGGATCGTCTTCATCCATAGATGGACAATGGGGGCTCGGGTTGGAGGGATGGCATAACCTTCTTGAAGTCATGTCTGTTTAATTAGAGTCGAGTTAAACTACGACCAAGTTAATTTTATTGAGTCCAATGCAAACTTTATTTATATTTAAATGACGAGATCACATTTGATCTAGAATCAATCAATTAATTAGTTAGAGATAATTAGAGTCCAAATAGAGTATGTTAGGATTTAAATTTTATTTACTTTCTATTTTTGTAATTCCACCCCTCCTATATAAAGAGGATAGTAGTCAAATGTTTTGATCATTCCAGAGAGAGTTTATAAATTTTGAGATTTATCTCTCTCTCTCTTCTCCCTCCATGCGACCTCCACGGTTCTTCTCCAAATCCCTCGCATTCGGCGAGTTTTCTCTTCTTCCTCCCTTCAACTTCTTCTCCACCAAATTTTCCACCTTAAAAATATTTTTTTCACCGTTGGAATTTTTCTGTTTGCATCAATTACTATCAAAGTGTGGCCTATAGATTACCCTCACGATTTGGTGATCCGTCGAGGGATTCGAGGAGTTCTGAAAACAACATGCTTCATTTAAAGGACCGTGCATGGCATGATGAGGTTAGAAAAACATGCAAGCTTTTGTGAGAGAAATGTGAGATCCGCGAAATATTGAGTCGCTGACACGATAACTAGAGAATGCTTCTAAAGCTGTTGTCCAGGAGGTTTTCTAACCTCTACCACCTCTGTTAGGAAAAACAAAATGACTTGTTCTATTCCATAAGCCCTAGGCTCTCTTATATAGGAGAGTAGCCTATGGGTAAATTACATAAAGAGGACAGCTGAAAAATAAAATAACGAAAGGGTACAGGTACTCTATATGCGTCAACACTCCCCCTCAAGATGGAGCATAGATATCAATCATGCTCAGCTTGGACGCACACTTCTGGAATGGGCCTCGAAGTAACGCCTTGGTAAATATATCAGCAGTCTGATTCTCTGACGTGACGTGAGATGTAGCAATGAACCCCTTCTGAATCATGTCACGTATGTAGTGACAGTCAACCTCAATATGCTTGGACCTCTCATGAAAGGCTGGGTTGTTTGCAATGAACAAGGCGGCCTGATTGTCACATTCCAACATCATAGGAAGCGTTATATCAAGACATAGATCTGTAAGTAAAGATTTCACCCACATCATTTCTGTGCTAGCCAGGGCCACAGCCCTGTATTCAGATTCAGCACTGGATCTGGCTACTACTGTCTGTTTCTTGCTCCTCCATGAGACTAGGGCATCTCCAACATAGATTGCAAATCCTGAGGTGGACTTCCTATCCTTGGGGCATCCCGCATAGTCTGCATCAGCACATGTTGTGATAGAGATCTCCTTTCCCTTCTTAAATAGCAAGCCTGCACCTGGAGATGATTTTAGATATCTCAGTATCATGTGTATTGCATCCATATGGGGCTGACGTGGTTGCTCCATGAACTGACTCACACGACTCACTGCAAATGATATATCAGGTCTAGTGATCGTGACATACAGTAATTTGCCTACCAGTTCTCTGTACCTTCTCTTATCCGCCTCTTCAGTGTCATCATCATAGAGCTTCATGCTGGGATCCATTGGTGTCGTAGCAGGTCGACACCCTAGCATACCTGTCTCACTCAATAGATCTGTAACATATTTCCGCTGCGACATTACTAATCCATATGGATTTCTAGCAAACTCCAGCCCCAGAAAATATCTAAAGACTCCCAAGTCCTTGGTGACAAATTCGGTTCCCAGCCTCCCTTTTGCCTGCTTAATGCCCTGCTCATCATCTCCTGTAATCAAGATATCATCAACATAAACCATGATTACAATGATACCTCTAGCCGTCTTCTGTACAAACAAGGAATGATCAGCGTTGGAGCGTTTATATCCTTCCTTCTCAAAAAGATCTGACAGCTTCTGAAACCACGCTCTGGGGCTCTGCTTAAGGCCATAGATGGCCTTATGTAACCTGCATACCTTGGAACACTCCCCCTCAACAGCAAACCCAGGTGGCTGTTGCATATAGACTTCCTCTTGCAAATCGCCATAGAGGAATGCATTCTTCACGTCCAGCTGATAAAGCGGCCAGTCTCTCGCAACTGCAACCGATAACAGGATCCTCAGAGTGGAATGACGTGCTACAGACGAGAATGTGTCAAGGTAATCTACCCCGTATGTCTGTGTGAAGCCACGTGCAACAAGGCGTGCCTTGTACCTGTCAATGGAGCCATCTGCATTGTGCTTCACTGTAAACACCCATTTGCAGCTCACCGGGATGACATCTGGAGGTATAGAAACCAAGCTCCAAGTTCCTCTGGACTGAAGTGCCGCCATTTCTTCTTCCATTGCTAGCCGCCATCTAGCATCCTGCAGAGCATCATGATGATTTCGTGGAATGTCTGTAGCTGAAAATGCCAAAGCAAACGTCCTGAAGTCTCCAGATAGCCTCTCAAAGGACACGGCTGCTGATAATGGATATTTGGCACAGCTTCTCTTCGGCTTCCGTAGAGCAATTGGAACATCCAAATCATCTGTATTCTCATCAGGCTCCTGCAATACATCCTGCTCAGAAATGTCGTCAGATTCATCAACATTAATATTTTCATTACATACCATAGGCGAGCTAGTTGACGGGTCAGGACCATGAGCTGGAGGAGGCCGCCGGGTGTAATGGAATGGTAGTGGTGAGACAAGTGGTGGCGGTGGTGGTAGCGGTGGTGGAGGTGGCGGTGGTTGTGGCGTGGGTATCTGAGGTGGTGGTGTCATGAATATGGCATCAGGAGGTATAGGTGGTAGCTGCATGTCTCCTGATGCTGAGAAATACATAACAGATTCAAAAAATGTAACATCTGCACTGATCATATACCGCCGACACACTGGATCAAAACACTTGTACCCCTTTTGAGTTCTGGAGTACCCAACAAAGACACACTTGACAGCCCTAGGAGAGAGCTTATCAGTGCCAGGTGACAACTGATGGACGAATGCGACTGGCCCAAACACACGAGGAGTAAGAGCGAACAAATCCTTGTCAGGATAAATGAGTGAGAAAGGGATCTGTTCATTCAAGACAGACGAGGGCATACGGTTGATTAGGTAACATGCAGTAAGAACTGCATCACCCCAGTAGGAGTAGGGAGCATGACTCTGTATAAGAAGAGATCTTGTGACATCAAGAAGGTGACGGTGTTTTCTTTTAGCAATCCATTCTGTTGAGATGTATGGGCACAAGTGGTTTGGTGAATAATCCCTTTTGAGGAGTAGTAATTGGCCAAAATGTTGGTGCATAACTCTAAGGCATTATCACTTCTCACAAGTTTGACAGATGTGGAGAAAACATTTTGAATTTCATTAAGAAAATGGATAATAATATTTCCTGCTTCAGGTTTTTTTTCATGAGAAACACCCATGACACTCTCGAGAAATCATCGACAAATACAATATAAAACCTGTGGCCCTGATGATCGGGAACACGACTCGGACCCCAGACATCTATATGAAACAACTCAAACTTGGAGTTGCTACTCCGACCTGGACGACTGGGAAAGGACGACCTGTGATGCTTTCCCAACTGACATGCCTCACACTGGATAGTTGTGTGAGAGAGACCATAGGGTAGAACTCGACGCAACTTCTGAAGCGGTAAATGACCAAAACGCAGATGCCATAGGAGAGGAGATACTTGTCCAGCAGGAGAGGATGTGGTTCCGGCAAATGGGGTCTGATTCAGACGGTAAAGGCCTCCTTGCTCATAGCCACGACCAATCACGTTGCCCGTACGGATGTCCTGAAAAATCAAAGAAGATGAATCAAAAATAGCTCGACAATGGAGATCCTTTGTAATCTGACTAATCGACAACAGATTCATAGAAAAATCAGGTGCATGTAGGACATTCTTGAGCTGCATAGAAGATGTCAATCTAATATTCCCCTGACCAGTGATGGGGGAATGTGTGCCATTAGCAATCACTACTGTCCGTCCTGGAGGGATCTGAGTGTATCCTGTAAGTAGACTCTGGTCGCCACATAGATGATGTGTAGCGCCCGAGTCCATGATCCGTGGCAGTGTATCAGATCTACTACTGTGGAGTGCAAGTGTACTACCTGAAGTACTAGTAGATGCAGAGGCAGAAGCAGCAGCATCAGTATGACTCTCTGTAGTCGGTGCTGGACCAGATGGTGGGATGATGCCCCTGAGTCGGGCAACTAGATCATCAAATCGTTGATCCAAGGTAGCAGCAGATGGGGGCTCTATCTGCTCAGCGGCTCGTGCAGATGCAGGGAATCCGTGCTTCGAATAGCATGTGTCTTCGTTGTGTCCCACTCGGTGACAGTATGTGCATGTTGGCCTAGTGCGGCCACCCCTTCCACGAGGTCCACGTCCACGGCCCTGGTGATGAAACCCGCGGCCTCTGTTTGCCGCCATGGCTGAGGAATTCTGACTCGCAGCTATTGGAGAAGGAGACCGCCGCAGCAGATCGGAGATGGGCGGCGCCGAGTAGAGAGAGAGGAGAGAGAGAGGCCGGCGGGTGGGGCGGGTTAGGGTTAGGGTTTCGAGAACTCCGGTCTAGGACCGTCGCTCTGATACCATGTTGGGAAAAACAAAATGACTTGTTCTATTCCATAAGCCCTAGGCTCTCTTATATAGGAGAGTAGCCTATGCGTAAATTACATAAAGAGGACAGCTGAAAAATAAAATAACGAAAGGGTACAGGTACTCTATATGCGTCAACAACCTCCTTCAACGTTACAACCGCCCATACCAACCTCGTACCAGGAACCCCAGCCATTCCCACCACCACAATTACCCTCTCCACCAACTACTACGCCTCCATCGACAACCCCCACGTCATCAATTGTGTTGCCACCATCTTCCTAGCCACCAAAGTCCCTCTGCCAACACTGAATACTTTCCCTTCACCACCCCACATGCTCATGTAATGTACCCATGCCACCACCTCCTATCACAATCTCAACCTTGTTGTAGACCACAACGCCAGCACCAATCCCAAACCCACCTTGGCACTACCGACATCAACCAAATCCAAAGTATTGTCGTCGCCTTCTATGGTGCTGCAAGGACAACCGATGCGATAGCCACAGTCGCATTCACACGGACCTCGATCCCAACAATCACCGCCACTTGTGGGTCGAAAGAGCCTACACTCGAGATCGAACTTGTCGATGCAGAAGCTTCCACCATGCGTGCGTCAAAGCCACCCGCCACACCATGCATCGCACGCATCGTCGACGATTTTGCCCCCGTCAATCATGGTGTCGCCAACCACTTTGGATGGTAGGAACCTAACAAGGGTTATGGGGGATTTTTATCGAATCCCACAAAAGGTGAGGCAAAAGGCTTTCAAGGTATATTTCCAAAAAAAAAGCCCCACTCTACAAAACATTTTTTTCCTAACGGTTAAACAAGAAAACAAATGTGGAAAAATGTATTTAAGTGAAAGGGTAGGAAAATTGTGTATACATCCCCAATTGAAAAGAATTACACATATAATGTTGAATTGTGTAAGAAAGATACGAAATTGGAGCACATTATTCAATGAATTCGGCAAGAATTCTTTGGTACCACACCTGAATATCAAACCACTCATCATGAGATGAGTTTTTAGAAACGACAGAGAGTTGATGTAGCATGAAACGAAGAATTAGGGCTCAATTTTCCGTCTATTAGTCAAAGTCTAATTAATTAAGTTAGGATTAAATTTATTTACGAAAAATTTGAGTCTAATTTGTAATTTTATTTAAAATAAAGAGATCGCATATGATCTCGAATTAGTTATTTGGTTAGGTATTTGTAAGGATCTCTATTTTATTTTTTCCCTTTTATTTTTGATTATAATCCCACCTTCCCTCTTATATAAAGGGAGCAAGGGCTAGTGTGTTGGGACATTCAAGATTTAATTAAAATATGAGATTTATCTCATTTATCTCTCTACTTCTCTCTCCTCCCTCCGTGTGATCTCCACGTTTCGTTTTTCCAAATCCCTCGCATCCAGTGAGTATTCTCTTCTCCCACCTTCCGATTTCTTGCATCAAATATTTTCCACCATCAAAAAATACTTTTCACTGTTGAAAATGTTCTGTTTGCATCAATTGCTATCAGAGCATGACCCTCAGATCGTTTTCACAAACTGACGATCCGTCAAAATATTCAAGTTATCGATCGAAAAAAATCATTCAAGGAACCGTGCATGGCGTGCAAAGGACAAGAAGTTCATGTCCATAATGCTCCAGTTTCAGTCGGATCTACAAAAACTCGTCGCGGGATTCCAGAACCTGTTTGTCGTCGGATCAACTCCTCCGGCACCTTCCTCCCCTATATAATCGGCCACGACTTCCCTGACACCACCACCATCCTCCTTCAACAATACAAGCTCGCCACCATCCACCCCATCCCTAGTATCACCCACACCCCCACTGAAACCGCAGCTTCCAGCCCCAACCCCACCCCGTATCATCAACGTTAACCCCAGTCGCAACACCATCTCCACCAGCACCACCGCTTTTGTCGGCCTCTCTCCAACCCCACATCCCATCCAACCACCCACCATCCCCAGCCTCGTCGCCTCTAGTCCCGCTACAGGCCCCCTCCACCGCATAAACATCCATGCAACCACTAAAAACCACCCCCACCAGCCCCCTCCCGAGCCCCGTCAACTTTGCAGAAACCCCCCAACCCCTAGCCACGCCGAACCCAAAGCCATGACACCAACCGCTTTCGCACACGCCACAAGCGTCATGATTGCCTCTTCGTGTGCCTCAAGCCAAGCCACCGACCTCCTCTCATCCAACCGATGCCGCCATTGGAGTCTACTTTGTCGTCGCCACCATCGAGGTACTCGAAGATGGAAAATCCTAATATGGGTCATGGGTTCATCTCCAGCAGGAAACAAATCTCGTAGAAGATGGGATTGGGGGTTGTTAAGAGATAATTAGAAAAAGATACCTCCTCCAAAACTTATTTATCAAAGGGTGAAATTAGGTAGGAAGATAAGAGGGAGCTTTCATTTAAATGAAGGGGTAGATATTTTGCATTCTCACTCTCTAGTAGGGAAAAATTACAAATGTAATGCTGAATTGAGAAAGAAAGGTACGGCATTGAAGCTAATTGTTCAACGAATTCAACAAGACTTCTCTGATACTGCAATCAAAGAAAAAGCCACTCATCAAGAGATGAGTTTTCCAAAGCAGGGGAGAGCTGATGCATCATGAAATCCAAATTAGGGAGAAACTTTTCATCCATTCGAATTTGGTCCAATTATGATTTTCCATTGCAAATTTTACGTTTATTTAAGTAAAGAGATCACATTTGCTCTTGAATCAATTAATTAATTAGTTAGAGATAATTATAGTCCAAATAGGGTATGTTAGGATTTGAATTTTATTTACTTTCTGATTTTGTAATTCCACCCCTCCTATATAAAGAGGATGGTAGTCTACTATTTTGATCATTCCAGAGTTTATAAAATTTGAGATATGTCTCTCTCCCTCTCTCTCTTCTCCCTCCACGTGATCTATGCGGTTCTTCTTCTCCAAATCCCTCTCATCCGATGAGTTTTCTCTTCTTCCTCCCTTCAACTTCTTCTCCACAAAATTTTCCACCTTAAAACTATTTTTCACCGTTGGATTTTTTCTGTTTGCATCAGGAGTTCTCATACCGTGTGCCCTAACCCCACCTGTCACCCACTTTTTCTCTGCTTTGTGCACTGTCGGGCCCCTCCCTGGGTTGTTGCCTCGCCACCATTGCCACCTCCCTCAAAGGGTTGTTGTGCAGCCACCGGACCTCTCCAAGGGTTGTTGCCCGGCTTTCTTTGTAGCATGTCCTTCTAGGGCAACTTTACACCGTCATCGGGCCACCCTAGGACGCTTTCAACGCTGCCCAGCACCACCTTGGGGCACTTGTGTCGTCGTCCAGCCCCCATATGGCCTCCTTCTCCACATGTAACCGCCAAGACCCCCTAAGGGCCCTTGACACAATCCAGAGATCTATTTTGATCATGTTCAACACGAATTCGACGATCTGTGGCCCTTTTACGATCTGATTTTGACCGAAGAAGGGTGATTTCAGACTTCAACACCTCTCAGGACATAACGCAGATCCCGGATTGAAGAGGATGGTTGTATGAGTCTACACATACAACCAATCCTCTATATGATCATGTAGACTCCCTCGAATCAGTCTAATATTCCATTCGATTTTTGTTTCGACCCTCTTCCTCATCATGTCAGGGAGCAAGGGTGATGTCTTCTCGTCGTCTGGTGCTTTCAAGGGTCTGACTCCCATCATCAAGATGGATGGGACCAACTATGAGTTATGGTCCATGCAATTCCTGACCCTTATGTTGAACAATAACAAGGAACACGTTCTGACACAGCCGAAGCTAACGGATAAGACTAGGGAGCAAGATGACACATATGCACGGATTTGGTTTTCCGGGTCTCTCATCACGAAGATTGCCAATGATATCATGAATCAACCCACCACCAAGGGCGATGCAGGATATCCAGACAACAACGTATGGCCAAGTGAAGAATGGGGCTATGATTCTTTAGTTGCAGTGATGGTTTGAAAAAAACATACCTCGAGGTGCATGAAGTGGATGCCTCAAGGTGAGGCAGCCCAAAATCATCCCTAGATGACCGCCTCAACTGGCTTCTGAGAAGCGACAGCCTCACATACTCGAGGTAGCCGAGGCGGTCCTTAAGATTTTTTTTATTTTTTGAGTATTTTTTACGTAAATTTTGTCCTATTGTCAATTTCAGATGTTTATAAAGGTCTCGTTGTTTAGGATATAATTATACAAGATGAATGCTTAAATTTAGTCACATTTGTGTTCATATTTACCATTAAACATGTCCAATTAATTCAAAAAACTCTTACCATTATACCATTAAATAGACCTGGCCAAAATGTGGGTCGGGCCGGCCCATGGGCCAGGCAGAACAGGCTGAGGTTCAAAAACCTCTGTCCAAAGCCCGCCACGGGCCGGCCCATGGCCCATTTCCTTCTTTTTCCATTGAATTTTTTAATGGTATTTAATATGTATGTTAGAAAATATAATGTGGAAGCATAACATAGAAATAAAGAATAAAACTCGGAATTTTAACGTGGAACCCTACTCCCTAAGAAGCGAGAAGAAACCATGGGAGAACGCCTCAAAGGGTTGATGTATGCATTTCACTTTCTCACTGGATACAAAGGGTGTGGGGCTTCTTATACAGCCCTCGCTGAGTCTCCACATCCCACATATGGTAGATGTGGGACTAAACAATTAGATGTGGTAAATGGATTTTGGAGAGATCCATTTACCCATCTACATATAAATGACACATAATCTAACACTTCCCCTCAAGCTGGAGCATGTAATGCTCAGCTTGGACAAACAGAAAGAAATCTCAAACTCACATTACAGACAATATCAACTTAATGCGCACAACGATTAGCTGTTGTCGAGGACGTTGCTTCTCATGTCATGCAAGTGAGAAGGAACAAGCGGGTTGGAGTGTGAGTCAAACTGAATCTCCTGGTTAGAGAGCATGTGCTCTGTACTGCGCCTGTTAGAGTCACTGCAACTGAAATGAGTCTCCACTGTGAGAACTCTGGCCCGCCACAATAATGTGGATCAACTGCTCCATCTCTGAAAGGCCGAACTGAAAAGCCGTAGAGACATCCTCGTCGAAGTCCACGGTCGTTGGAGAATGGAATCTGAAAAGTCTCCTCGTCAAAGAACTGGATCTCTCCCATACTGGCTCAGAGAATGGGATCTCTACTCTGGAGTCCCTATGATACCACATGAAAACCCTAGCCCATATGGCATAGGGAACGGGATCTCTACTCTGGAGTCCCCATGTAACACATGAAAACTCTGACCAAAAATAAAAGATGGGGACCACATAAAAGATGGCAAACATGTGCGCATCTGACTGAGGATTCAGGATCTGAACATCAAGTCTGGCAGGTCTAAAATCTGATATCTGAATCTGGAACAGACCTATGACTCTACACAATAAGGTGGACAACTGCTCTATCTCTGAAAGGCCGAACTGAAAAGCCGTAGAGACATCCTCGTCGGAGTCCACGGTCATTAGAGAATGGAGTCTGAAAAGTCTCCTCGTCGGAGAACTGGATCTCTCCCATACTGGCTCAGAGAATGGGATCTCTACTCTGGAGTCCCTATGATACCACATGAAAATCCTAGCCCATGTGGCATAGGAAATGGGATCTCTACTCTGGAGTCCCTATGGAACAAATGAAAACTCTGACCAAAAATAAAAGATGGGGACCACATAAAAGATGGCAAACATGTGCGCATCTGACTGAGGATTCAGAATCTGAACGTCGAGTCTGAAATATGAAGAACGGTAGAGTTTGAACATCTGGCTGGTCTGGAATCTGATATCTGAATCTGGAACAGACCTATGACTATACACAATACTCCTCCCTTCTCCCATACTTGTCGGAAAATAATGACGTCGACAATGTTGTGAGAAGACAAGATAACAGGGAGAACAAAACACCACATAAGCCGTCACAATTTCTCGACTTTTCTTCTCCAAAAAAATCTCAAATCATTTTTTCCCGATTGTTTCATTCAATTTTATTAATAGCCTTCACATCTTTTTTCCCTCAAACAAGCCATTCATTTCATTTTATACAGTTTTTCTTTCTTTACTTTTTGAATCAAATTTTTCTCGTATGGATTTTTTGTATGATCCGCTTTTCTTTTTTTTGAATAAAATATCTCTGTCCAAAAAGGGCCCAACCTTTTTTTTCCTTTTTTTAATCAGCAGTAGCAGCCTTTCTTTTTCTTGCAAAATTTTTCTTGTGTACGGCTTTTCTTTTGTACACATATTTTTCAAAAGAATTCTTTTATGAAACACGGTTGTCGGCCCAAATAGGGCTTGAAAACTGAGTCTCTTCTCTCTTTTTTTGGCTTCGACCCAATGAGCTGAAAATGCAGCAGGAGGGCCCTTTTCTTTTCCTCTTTCCCCTCCTTTTTTTAACGTACGATCCACATGGGACACCCAAAATTGCAGCAAATTTTTTTTGTAAAACGACCACGACCCACTTGGGTCTCTTATTTAAGGTTCCCCGATGGGAACCCTCTCACTAGATTATGCCACCCCCGATGGGGCTTTCTTCACTTCTCGTCGTCGTCGCCTGGAATGAGCCGTGTAAAGGGGGTCGCGATGGGGCCTTCGCCTCCGTGGTGATGGGACCTCTGCCAGGAGGTCACGAGAAATCTGCGGTGGAGGTCTCACCTTCGTCGTTGTCGCTTTTTTAATGGGACTTCACCGCTTGGTGCGCGTAGGATGGCGCCCACCGCCTTCTTTGGCTGGATGAGAGCGGAGCTACGCTGCCTGGAGCTGATCTGGAGGCCGCGAGGAAGAAGGGGGGGTCACGGGGGGTTCCGCCAGAAGGGAGATGCTCCTCTGGGAACATCGAGAAGGGCCCCCCTGCCTTAGGGGTTGCGCGTGAGAAATGACACCGCCAGGAGATGTGCCGCCTGGAAGCGAGGGTGGTGCCGTTTGGAGCTCGCGGGTTCTAGAGATCGTAGTGGGGATGATTTGCTGCTGAGCGGCCTCTTGTGCGTGGAGGCATCGCCTGGAGCACGAAGGGCTCCACCTGGAGGCGTGCTGCCGCCTGGAACTGTAAGGGAGGAGATGGCTCCACCTTTGAATCTGGAGAATCTTTGCAGAGGTGGAGCTTGATGCCTCCGTCTGTGGGGTGCACAAAGGTCTGGAGATTGTCCGATGGACTCTCAGATCCGGAAGCGAGTCTTCAACCAAATCTAGAGAAATTAGGGTTTTAAGAAACCCTAGGAATGAATCTTCAACTTGATCCCGAACATGAATGCAAAAATAATCTTCAACCAAATCTTCAAGAACGAAAACATAAAAAATGAATATCGAACAAATGATGAATCTCGAACATTAAACTCCTCAAGAATCAAACCCGCTCTGATACCATGTTAGAAAATATAATGCGGAAGCTTATCAGAGAAATAAAGAACAAAATATGAAGAACTGGGGATTTTAACGTGGAACCTTCCTCCCTAAGGAGCGAGATGAAACCACGGGAGAACACCTCAAAGGGTTGATGTATGCATTGCACTTTCTCACTGGATACAAAGGGTATGGGGCTTCTTATATAGCCCTCACTGAATCTCCACATCCTACGGATGGTGGATGCGGGACTAAACAACTGGATGTGGTAAATGGATCCTAGAGAGATCCATTTACCCATCTACGTATAAATGACGCATACTCTAACAATGCATAAATGATTTTATTTATACCATTGTGTACTTTATATAATTAATATGACTAGTTTACATGTTACTTGACATGTAAACAATTAGATTTTATTTAAAACTAGTACATATATGAAAAACATGAAGTGTATCATATTGATACATGTATTATTCAGTTTATTTTTTTTTATTTTTTGCAGGTCGGGTTGGGTCGGCCCATGCCCAAATCTCCTAACCCAAGCCCGGTCCATGAGCGGGTTGGGCGGGCGGGCCCCCAGCCTGTTGGTCAGGTCTACCCTTAAACATATGAATCTGCAAATATCATAGAAAATACTACCTGTAAACTTATTTTTAAGGAGCGGTCACATAATGAGCTATATAATATATCGAGAAGAACAATATGTTAGTTTGAATATATATAATTTTATTAGTATATATTTTATTGTAGTTTTTATAGGTACTTATCAATATAAAATGAAGTTTACATCTCGACCGCTTCGAGACTACGCCTCGCCTCGATTCCAGGGAAACCGCCTTGTTTCGTTTTTTTTATTTTTCCAATGCTTTAGTTGCAGTTTGATATCTTCACAACAAAGTCGAATGGTCGTCCTCTGCATAGTTTCTACTCTTTGCTTCATAGCATGTTCGAGAGGTTTCACAGCTCCATGCCCATGACCACATCTACTAAACAGCAGATGGCATACAAGAACTCCACAATGGTTGGAGTTTTCTTGGTTGTTGTAGACCTTGAGTACGAGGCAGCACATACACGGCTTCTTACTGATGCATCTATACCTCCGATGGACGTGCGGAAAGACGTAAAGAGAACAGTTGTATTCCTCATAGTCCTAGAGCTCTCTTATATAGGAGAAAAGCTCTAAGGGAAAATTACATAAAATAGACTGGATAAACAGGAAAAAAAACATAAAGCCGTAGAGATATAAGTATCTCAACACTCCTCCTCAAGCTGGAGCATATATATCAATCATGCTCAGCTTGGAACACCAACGGTGAAAAGGACCCCTCGCAAGAGCTTTGGTAAACATATCTGCAATCTGATCTTCTAATGCAACAATAGAAGTAGAAATAAGCCCCTTTTGGATCAAGTCACGGGTGTAATGATAATCAACTTTAATGTGCTTAGCTCTCTCATGAAAGGCTGGATTATTAGCAAGGAACAGAGCCACATGATTATCACATTTTAGATGCATAGGAAAAGGCACTTCAACAGCCAGGTCAGCCAGAACTGACTTAACCCACATCATTTTCGTGCTCCCTTAAGCCATGGTTGCATATTCTGATTCAGCGCTGGATCGAGCAACAACTGTTTGTTTCTTACTTTTCCATGAAACTAGCGAGCTACCAACAAACACAGTAAAGCCTGAAGTGGACTTCCTGTCCTTGGGACACCCAACATAATCCGCATCTGCACATCCAGTGACTGTCAGAGACGTATCTCTTCTGAAAAGAAGGCCTGCACTTGGAGAAGACTTCAGATATCTTAAGATCATGCAAACTGCATCCATGTGGGCTTGTTTGGGTTGCTCCATAAACTGATTGACTCTGCTCACAGCAAATGATATATCAGGCCTGGTAATAGTAACATATAACAACTTCCCCACTAGTTCTCGGTACCGTCTCTTATCCACTTCCTCCGAGTACTCATCATAGAGTCTAGCATTGGGATCCAACGGTGTAGTGGCAGGACTGCATCCTGTAATGCATGTCTCATATAGAAGGTCAGTAACATATTTCCTTTACGTCATAACCATATTTTGTTGGTTTCGTGCAAACTCCAAGCCAAGGAAGTAACGTAGCTTGCCAAGGTCCTTGGTCACAAACTGTTGCCCAATGAAATCCTTAGCTGCCTGAATGCTCTGTTCATCGCTTCCAGTAACAACTATATCATAAACATATACTAGAACAACAACCGTACCTCGTTGAGTTCTCTTAACAAAAAGAAAATGACATGCATTAGATCTGACAAACCCATTCTGCTCAATCAACTCTGACAGCTTCTGAAACCAAGCTCTCGAACTCTACTTAAGGCCATATATGACCTTGTGGAGACAGCATACCATACTGGACTCCCGCTCAACAGCAAACCCTGATGGTTGCTGCATGTAGACCTCCTCCTGTAGATCGCTATACAAAAAGGCATTCTTGACATCGAATTGGAAAAGTGGCCAATCACGTACCACGGCAACAACAATAAGAATCCGTAGATAAAGTGTCGCGCAAAAAGAGAAAAAGTATCCTGATAATCCACCCCATAAGTTTAGGTGAACCCACGAGCAACCAATCTAGTCTTATATCTGTCCACAGTACCATCAGCACATTGTTTCACAGTAAACACCCACTTGCTGCCAACGACAGACGCACCCGGAGGAGCCTGCACAACACTCCACGTACCTCGAGACTGTAAAGCTGCCATCTCCTCCTCCATCGCCAGACGTGCAGCGCCTCCTGATAGGATCGTGGTATCTCCACGACTGACAGTCCCACCACAAACCTTTGAAAATCCTCGGATAGACGGACCAGTGAAACATGGGAAGTAAGAGAATGCATAGTGCATGCACGTCTCTGCTTCAGTAGAGCAATAGGTACCTCCATATCCTCAATACTCGCAGAAGGTGTATCATCTTGGACATCTTGCACCTCAAGCTGTACATGCAAATCACCAGTGCCATTAGAAGAACTCAAATGCTTAGAACATACCTTGGGTGTGTTGGATGATGGAGGAGGCACATGAGCACGAGGTCGACGCTGGTAAACCTAAGGAAAGAAAGTAGGTGTGGTAGGTGGTGGTGGAGGAGGTGGTGGCGGTGGTTGCAGTGGCCATGATGGTGTAGTGGAGATCAGAGGTAGAGGCATATAAACCTCTTCCCCATCCTCTGAAGAAATGAGCTTGTCACCTGTAGGAGAGAAATACATAATAGACTCAAAAAGCAGACATCTGCACTAACGTAATGCCTTCGTCGAACAGGGTTGAAGCAACGATATCCCTTTTAGGTCTTGGAGTACCCAACACACACACATTTGACAGCTCTAGGAGAGAGCTTGTCAAGACCGGGAGACATCTGATGAACAAAATCCACTGAACCAAAGACATGAGGCGTGAGTGAGAAAAGATCCATCTTGGGAAACGCGATCAAGAACAAGATCTTTTCCCCAGAACCGAAGAGGGCGTACGATTTACCAGGTAACAAGCAGTTGGAACCGCATCCGCCCAATACGAATGAGGAGCATGACTCTGAATCAAAAGAGTCATGGTAACATCCAGAAGATGGTGGTGTTTTCGTTCAGCCATCCCATTCTGTTGGGAAGTATACGCACAAGATGTTTGATGCACAATACCATGAGATGCAAGAAATTGGGCAAGCTGAGTGCTACAAAATTCCAGGGCATTATCTGAACGTATAAACTTGATTTTTGCAGAAAAATATTCCTTATTTCATTAATAACGGACAAAATAACATGACATGCATCAGACTTGCTTTTAAGAAGAAAGACCCACGACAATCTTGAAAACCCATCAACTGCAATAAGATAAAATCTATGCCCCTGATGATCTGGGACACGACTGGGATCCCAAATATAAAAATGAATTAACTCAACAAACTATGACTACTCCGACCCTGACGACTCTAGAAAGTGGACCGATGATGCTTCCCAAGCATGCATGACTCACATTGAAAGGTTAAGCGAGGAAAATATGTGGAAGAATGTGACACAGCTTTTGCAAAGACCAAAACAAAGATGCCACATATAAGGAGACGCGGACCCAGTGCGAAGAGAAGAAGCACTAGCATAAGGAGATTGCACCAGTCAATAGAAACCTCCTTGTTCACGGTCAGAACCAATCACTTTGCCCGTGAGAATGTCCTGAAACACAAGAGCAGACGGATCAAAAATGGCACGACAATGTAAATCCTTGGTGATTTGACTAATTGATAATAAATTCATAGAAAATTCAAGAGCATAAAGTACATTCAGAAGTCTCATTGCAGGAGTTAACTGCACCTTCCCCTGACCAGTAGTGGGAGAGTGTGTCCCATTTGCTATCACAACAAATCGTCCGGGCTGGGTTGGACTGAAAGCACTAAACTGACCTATGTCACCACAGAGATGATGGGATGCTCCTGAATCCATGATCCATTCTGACAAATCTGCCATGTAACAACTAGTAAAGGCATATGTTATACATGATGTAGATGTTGATGCAGAGGCAGCTACCTCTGAGGATCCTGAAGGGAAGCTAGTTGACCCAGGAGTAAGCAAAATCTCCCTGAGCCTCGTCACAAGTTCGTCAAATCTCTGATCAGATGCAGGTGAGGAACTATCAGCCTGCTGGATCTACTTTGCCACACATGTTGAAGCTGGGAACCCATGCTTGGAATAGCATGTTTCCTCAGAGTGACCCGGCTTGTGACAAAAAGTACAAGGCTGATGAGGGGGTTGACTACCCCATCCCCTGCCACGACTACCTCGACCACGAAACTGTGCAGGCCCCCCTCTACCTCGAGATGATAACATGGTTGAGGATGTCTGCGACAACTAAGTGCCACCAGAAGATATGGAGAGCATACTCAACCTGCGATATGCCTCCTCCATTAGAGGTATTGTGGCATCAGTAAGAATCTATGCTCTAGCTGCATCATACTCAAGGTCGAGAGCTGTTGGGAAAACTCACATCATCACCGAATCCCTATATGCCTTGAGTTGTTCTGGTGTGGCAGCCCACGGAATGTAACCATGTAACTTCTCAAACATACCCCTTAGAGAAGTGTAAAGGGTATGGAGAGGACGACCATTCTGCTTTGACGTGAAGATGTCGTGCTGAAGCTGCAGAATCTATAACTCGTTCTTCGCCAAGAGTATGTAGCGGCAAGAATGTCCCACATAGCCTTCGTAGTGGGTTGACTCAAAATGTCATTGGCTATCTCCATGGATACTGTTCCGGAAAGCCATACACGTGCATAAACATCGTCTGCCTCCCACGTGGCGTTAACCCTAGTCTTGTTAACAGGCTCCTCCTGTGTGAGGATATGCTTCTTGCCATTACATTGCATTAGACTCATGAACTGCATGGCCCACAGTTCATATCGTTCCATCCATCTTCACAATGGGTGTTGGACCTTTGAAGGTGCCCAGGGATGGAATATCTGCTTTGTTGTCTGATATGATGGCAACAATCTCTAAGATTGGGGTTGGAAACTGTAAGAATAATGTCTACAGGGACATACGGGAAAACGATTGTGGGTGTAGACTCATACCACAACCACTTCCATTCTATGGTGGCTCCTTTGGGTGACTATGGTATTTTAGATAGTCACGCTACACCCTAGAAACCCAAGAAAGAGGAGCCCCAGACAACAAGGAGCAGCCCGAGATGGTTGCGGCCATGGAATTAAAAACACGCCTCGAGGCAGTCGAGGCGTGTAACATCTGATTTCCAATCAAACCGGACTTGATCCGATTTGGATCCGATTCACCCAATAAAGTTGTTGGGCAATATCCAACAACCTAAAACGATCAACTGGTCGTGAATCAAAAGTCGTTCGGACGAAATCGACCAAAAATCGGTCACTTCGTAATGCGCGCCGCGAAAAAGCCGCGACGTAAATTCGGAAACCGCAAAACGAATTGAGGCTGTCATTAGATCCGATTCGACGATACAAGACCAACGGAATCGACCGTTCGTCAATCGGAGTTCGTTTGATATTTTTAAATCGTAAAATTTAACCTTAAACAAAATCCGTGTCCGAAAATTTCGGGTATTCAAAACTCGATCGAAAGTATATCAATATTATACTCATTTTGACCGTCATTTTGAGACGATCAAATCGGGATATTACGCGTCGAAATCCGGCATTCGAGGCACGAATATGGACGTTTTTAAATATCTCAAAAAAAAGATAAATAAATTTAATTCTGATACACAGTAGCAGACTGCTACTGTTCATTTAAAAAAAATCCAGCTACAGTAACAGTAGCATACTGTTTAAAAAAAATAAACAACAAAAGTGGTACAGCCACCTCATACGAAATCTGTCCACTTGGACCCCAAATATTTCCACTTGGCCATACTTAAGACCCTCTTATCTTCTATATATAGACACCCAAAATAGAAGCCCTTTGGATGTCTTGTTCCCTTCCCACTTTCTTTCCACCGAGACTCTTCTTTTCTTGAAAAAGTTGCTGTCCAGCAACTTGTAAAGGCCAATTGCTGCTTCATTACTCCATCAAAAATCTATTGCATGAATCTAATTAGGTACACTCCTTTACTCTTATCTCATTGCTGACTAAACATGCTTAATTCCCAGCCTAAACCTCTTCTTTCTCCTCCATTTTGGGCTGAAATCTGCTGCTGATTGGACTGCTGGAGATTGAATCGAAGAAGTTTTAGGTGTTTGAAGTCCAGAAACCAGTCCTTCCACATGCAATTGACCCTCAATTTATATAGATCTAAGGAGGTACAAACCCTACCCCTTCTTTGCTGCCTTGCATGTACAATTCAAATTTCCCCTCTTGCTGCCATACATATACTCTATATCCTTGGTTTCCACATTCACAATTTTTTTTAAAAAAATATAAATTCATTGTCCTTACTCTTGAAAGAAGAAACCAGGTTGTGAATAAATTGGAAATCAGAATTTTATTTATGGAAAAATATTTCTCTCTAATGTAGATACATGCAGACAGTGTAGTAATTCCCTTTGATTTATGGCTGATTGTTTGATTGATTTCCTATAACTGGAGCTTAAAAAAATAATAATAATTAAATTAAGAAGTCAGTTATTGAAATAATGTGCTAGAAAATTTTATATACTCGTTATCACTTGGCTCCTGTTCTTGTTCAAATATTAGAATCCAGAAAGTTTAATGCATTTGGGGGGTTTTGTTTGTGAAGCATTGATATCATGTTTGCTGGGAATAATAAATTTAACTGTTAAACATGAGGTGGCTTTAGTGCAATGACATAAGACTGGCAATTGCATTTATAATATGATCATATGAATATTTCATAGATTACCTTTGTTTTCATATACTTAGATATTGTGTCCATCCTGTTGTGGAAAATTGTATATTGTTTGTACATAGGCACTCAATTATTGAGATAATCATATTTATAAAATATCGATTCATTCATTGCAATCACATAGCAATGAAATTGATGGATGATATGATATCAAGATCAAAATGATTTATGTTCAAGCATCCCTGATGCATGTCTTTCGTTTGATAAGATATGATACTTATGCATGGTAAAATTTGCATAACTATTAAATAATTAGAAAATGCATATTTCAAAAATTTAAACCCTACAGTATCATTATTCTGTGATGTTATTGGATAGAACTAAATAAAACATTGATGCTACATTTTGAAATCTATAAATCCAGCTATATTGAGTAGGATTTATTAATTGATCTCGTGGAAACATTTTTATATAGAATGTTAAAAAAAAATTTTGGAAATTGTATGGTATATGGAGTGGACTTTTAGTTAGACCTGTAAAGTCAATCATATAAGGTACTTAAGTATGAATATTTATAAAAATATAATAATAATAATATAAATCATGTGTATAGATACGGATACCTTCTTTTATATAGCTAAAATATACGGAGCTATTATCCAAGAAACATCTTAGATATGATTACATCATCAATAATCTGTGACCACAAAGTTTGATAATCTTCATGAAATCATCCTTTAGGTATACTCTACTATCTATGGGTCATTGTCAACAAGATCGTTGATTAAGAGAGCTAGATCTGTATCAAATATTAATACTCTTCTTTTATGAAGTTGGTAAATGATTTCCAAGATTGTAGATTAAGAGAGCTAGATCTGTATCAAATATTAATACTCTTCTTTTATGAAGTTGGTAAATGATTTCCAAGATTGTAGATTAAGAGAGCTAGATCTGTATCAAATATTAATACTCTTCTTTTATGAAGTTGGTAAATGATCTCCAAGATTGAAGATTAAGAGAGCTAGATCTGTATTACTAATCTCAAAAAGGGAATTGAGAAGGAAAGTAGACAAGCAAATGAAATTGATCGTGAGTCGGTAATGACTTATAAATTATATTGCCGGTCATGGTGGCCTTTTACACTTGACCGTGCGAGGGCGCGGTGACCCTCAACTGAGCGGAGAAAAGGAAGCTCAGTTAGGGCAGCGGCCGCTTAATGCGCGGGTCTAGGATCCCAGTCCTTTACACGGTTTTTACGCGAGCTCGCAGTGTTTTTACGCCTCGTTGGGATCCTGACTTTAGACCAGTTCCGCTGACCCTGTCTTTTAGGATACCCAGGCGGGGGATCCTTGGTTTTCAGTTTTACGTACGAGCTCGGTTGCCCGTTACCGGTCGGGCTGTTTTTCTAGAGCGACTTCCCGGGAAGTCCCTCTCACCCGTCTCAGTGGCGTAGTTGGGGAGTAGACCTATCCCTCTATTGGACCGGCCTTCCAATTAGAGGGCGAGACGGAAGAGCCATTTGCAGGCTTCTTCACCGCTTGAGTTTTCTTTCGCCAACAGACGGCGATTCTACATCCAGATCATTCGTATCTACATCTATATCTACATCATTGAGAGTACATCTGAGAGAGTTACATTGAAGGTTTAGAGGAAATCACAATTAAAATTTAGTTGATTAGAAGTGACTTTAATCTGGTTCAAAAACCCTATAAGTTAGTGGACGTGTTGGGAACTTAGTTAGGATGCATTATACAACACCGCATGCCTACGGAGGCACCCCAACCCTAAGGTACTTTTAAATACCTTAGAGTCATAGTGTGAGGTTACACACAGACCAAGACCACAGACTATCCACTAACTTAGAAGGAGTAAATAGAATTAAGGATCAAATTCATCATCATCATATCAGTCCATTATCGAAAACCATGACATGATCTCAATAACAAGAAAGTAGCCATCAAGTTCCACGACATGATCTCCAAGACCAAGAATCATGATCTTTATCTATATAATCTGGAGTTATATCTGAAACAATTGAAATTAAGAATTTGATGCCTACCTATTGAACTTGGGAATTAAGTAATTCCTATTCCATCTTCCACATCGACAAATCCACAGATTTGATATCTGGTCAGTATGATAATAGAGATATATACATATATGCATACTCCTATAATTATCAACATTTGATTACAAAATAAATGTGTTAAATATGAAAAGTGTTGGGATAATGGGAGTTTATGAGAAATGCTTACAAGCCTGAATACCTTTTTACTCACGCAAGTAGATGTAAATAGTGTTTATTCCACCTTTCTACTTGCTCTCTTTTGCACATTAAATTACTTGTTAATTATTTTAAACTACGGGTTTGTATTCACAATTGTGACTCCTTTTCTTCCTTGCACGCATGGCAGGAAAGGAGTCTGTTGTTCAGTAGCTATACAGGGTTCCAAAAGACAAGGTCTATACTAGACGGTATGTTATTCTTTTTGTCTCAGTTTTTGTTCGGTTGTTAATGCTATATGCTTCTTTTCTCTTCAGTCAGATTTTGGGATATACTGTATATACTTTCAGACATTGTACAGGTTGAAAATGAAATGAAAGTTAATGAAATAAATTCTTGGTGATATTTATCTTTATTATCTTGTGGTTGTGAATGTGAATGTCGAATGTCACTTGCAAATATATTCATTGCGAAAAAAATTTCCCCATAAAATTATATTTTTAATGCGATGTCATAAATGGAATTTCGGCGAATTGTGTCGTAAACGGGTACCCGGATCCTGAGGGGTTCACATTTTTGGTATCAGAGCAGTGGTACCCCGATACGCACATTCGCAACATTACAATTCCGATCGCATTAAGTTCTCGGATAACGACAGTCTTCCGATTTGTCGTGAGTCTGAGAAGGGAAATTGACATTCTAATTCAATCACCACAGATGTCACCAATTTCATTAATTTTCATACTATATCCCAAGAAGAGAAAAAGCATTTATGATAAGTATCTGTAAATGGCACAGATTCCGCTCGACCATCTGAGTCGCAGCGAGCAGATGGACTAACTGTACGACCAACCCGGAGCACAAACACGACTACTCCACCTACCGTCCATCTCACGACGGCACACGCCAGGACCAGTGACACATACTTTCCTTGCTTCGAAGCTACTTGCTTCTTTAGATAGAGTTGCAGAGACTCTCTCTTCCCCATATCACATACAAGGGCCAAGTGACCAGTTGTTCATTATTTCACTGATAGTCAGGCACTTGCCCGTACTAATTGGCGGCCACGAGATG
Source organism: Ottelia alismoides (assembly GCA_037367405.1). Taxonomy (NCBI): domain Eukaryota; kingdom Viridiplantae; phylum Streptophyta; class Magnoliopsida; order Alismatales; family Hydrocharitaceae; genus Ottelia; species Ottelia alismoides. The sequence continues at coordinate 128,828 of JAZKJV010005680.1, forward strand.
ATCGATTGTCCACTTCTGTAGCTTGATGAGTTTGATTTGATTTTGGGCATGGATTGGTTATCCGCTCATCATGCACTTGTTGATTGCTTTAGGAAGACAATTGTCTTCAGGATTCCAGATCTACCTGAGTTTACTTTTGAGGGTACTATACATGACTCCACCATGGAGTACATTTTAGTGTTTTGAGCTTAGTGACTTGTTGATCAGGGTTGTGATTCATACTTTGCATTCGTTCGGGAGGTATCTGATCATGAGCTGATGACACAAGACATTAGAGTAGTATCTGAATATCCAGATGTTTTTCCTGATGAGCTACCAGGACTACCTCCTGAGAGAGAGATCGAGTTCGAGATCACATAACTGCCAGATACACAGCCAATTTCTATGGCACCATATCGCATGGCACCAGCTGAGTTGAGGGAGCTGAAGGTGCAGTTGCAGGAGTTGCTAGATTTGGGATTCGTGAGACCGAGCACTTCACCTTGGGGTGCTCCGGTTCTATTTGTCAAGAAGAAGGATGGATCCATGAGACTATGCATCGATTACAGGCAGCTGAACAAGAGAACGGTGAAAAACCGTTATCCTTTGCCGCGCATCGATGATTTGTTCGACCAGCTCCAGGGATCTTCGGTTTTCTCGAAGATCGATCTTCGCTCAGGCTACCATCAGCTGAGGATTCGCGAGTCGGATATTCCGAAGACAGCCTTCAGGACTCGCTATGGACACTACGAGTTTGTGGTGATGCCGTTTGGGCTCACCAATGCACCTGCGGCTTTCATGGATATGATGAACCGTATCTTCCGTCCATACTTGGACAAGTTTGTAGTGGTGTTCATCGATGATGTGCTCATCTATTCACGGAATGAATGAGATCATGCGAATGATCTACGGATTGTTTTGGACACATTGCGACAGCACAAGCTATATGCCAAGTTGAGCAAGTGTGAGTTCTGGTTATCCCAGGTCTCATTTCTCGGGCACATCATTTCTGGAGCAGGCATTGCAGTTGATCCTGCGAAGATAGATGCAGTTATGTCTTGGGAGCAACCCAAGACAGTTACTCAGATTCGGAGCTTTCTCGGACTAGCAGGTTATTACAGACGCTTCGTCAGCGGATTTTCACGCATCGTCCGTCCATTGACACAATTGACGCAGAAGGGAGTTCCATTCATTTGGAACGATTCATGTGAGCAGGCCTTCCAGACACTGAAGGAGAGGTTGACTACAGCGCCTATTCTTGCTCTTCCTTCAGGTACTCAGGACTATGCAGTCTACACAGATGCATCTGGGGAAGGTCTGGGAGCAGTGTTGATGCAAAGAGGACAGGTGATTGCTTACGCATCACGGCAGTTGAGACCGCACGAGCGGAACTACCCCACACATGACTTGGAGTTGGCGGCAGTTGTCTTCGCCTTGAAGATCTGGCGCCACTATCTATATGGGGTGAACTTCGAGATCTTCACAGATCACAAGAGTCTGAAGTACATCTTTGATCAGAAGGAGCCGAACATGAGACAGCGCAGATGGCTCGAGCTACTGAAGGATTATGATTACACAATCTCTTACCATCCCGGTAAGGGAAATGTGGTTGCTGATGCACTTAGGAGGAGAGCGCATGCAGAGGGTACATCAAACTGGCTATACACGTGGGATACGCTTGCAGATTTGAACGATTGGCATCCTCAGGAGAACGCATCCATTTCTACCGCCGTGCCTCCACGATACAGTAGCCTTTGGGATCGTATTGTAGAGGGCCAGAAGACCGATCCTTGAATTCATGATAGATATATGCGCGCCGTCAAGGACGAAGTTGATGATTTTGTTGTAGCAGAGTCTATTTTATGGAAGGCAGGACGGGTCGTTGTACCCAATGACGGGCAGCTTCGCAGAGACATTTTGGACGAGGCACACAGTTCACGGTTATCTATCCATCCAGGTAGCACGAAGATGTACCGTGATTTGCGTCGACATTTCTGGTGGGATGGAATGAAGCGCGATGTAGCGCAGCATGTCAGCAGATGCATGACCTGTCAGATGGCCAAGACTGAGCACAGGAGACCACCAGGATTACTGCAGTCTCTCCCCATTCCCGAGTGGAAGTGGGAGAGCATTTCTATGGATTTTGTCACAGGTCTGCCGAAAACACCGGGTGGCCATGATTCCATTTGGGTCGTTGTTGATAGGTTGACCAAGTCAGCCCATTTTATATCTGTCAACACGACTTACACTCCATCCAGATTGGCCAAGCTGTATGTGCAGAACATCATCAGACTGCATGGTATACCACGAGAGGTGGTGTCTGACAGGGATTCGAGATTTACATCTCATTATTGGCATCAGTTCATGTCAGCACTACAGACAGAGCTGAAGATGAGTTCTGCATATCATACATAGACCGACGGGCAGAGTGAGCGCACCATTCAGAGGCTTGAGGATCTACTTCGCGCATGCACTTTGGAGTGGAAAGGGTCTTGGAAGGACCATTTGCCTTTGGTGGAATTCACGTACAACAATAGCTATCACTCCAGTATTGGCATGGCACCAATCGAAGCCCTATACGGGCGGAGATGCCTCACACCTCTCAGTTGGCGTGAGGTAGGTGATCATGCTTTATATTCCGTAGATCTCTTGGAGGAGACTGCGAGAGCTGTTGATCTTGTGAGACAGAAGCTTCTGACGGCACAGAGCCGCCAGAAGAGTTATGTAGACCGTCGGAGGAGAAACTTAGAGTTTCAGGTAATCTAATTATTTTCTCCTCATCCACTCAATTATGATATATATGTGTTCAACTTAAAATAATACTAATGACATTCCTGTAAATTACAAGTGTGAGATTGGGTATTTCTCCGTGTATCTCCCATGAAGGGAGTACAGAGATTTGGTGTTCATGGCAAGTTGGCGCCGCGATATTTTGGACCTTTTGAGATTCTGGTTAGAGTGTGGAAGGTTGCATACCGAGTAGCCCTTCCTCCACATCTATCAACTATTCACGACGTCTTCCATTATCCAACTTGAGGAAGTACGTGCACGATCCTCGACACATTATCAGTTACGAGAATCTTGACATGGAGCCAGATCTGACTTATGAGGGGAAGCCAGTACAGATACTCGACCGTGTTGTAAAGAAGCTTCGCAGCAAAGAAATTTCATTGGTCAAGGTTTTGTGGCACCGTCACGGAGTCGAAGAGGCGACATGGGAAACCAAAGCCGACATGCGGGCACGATACCCGCAACTTTTCTGAGGTAATACGCAAAACAAGCTTTTGTAATAAAATATATGTTGAAATATATAGCTTGTTTTCTCTTTGAGGTTTTTATGGGTTCAAAACCCTTTGAGGTTTTTATGGCCAAATAAAACACAAGACAATTCATGACCTTAACTCGAGTCTCGAGGACGAGACTCCCTTTGAGGTTTTTATATTTGTAACATCTGATTTCCAATCAAACCGGACTTGATCCGATTTGGATCCGATTCACCCAATAAAGTTGTTGGGCAATACCCAACAACCTAAAACGATCAACTGGTCGTGAATCAAAAGTCGTTCGGACGAAATCGACCAAAAATCGGTCACTTCGTAATGCGCGCCGCGAAAAAGCCGCGACGTAAATTCGGAAACCGCAAAACGAATTGAGGCTGTCATTAGATCCGATTCGACGATACAAGACCAACGGAATCGACCGTTCGTCAATCGGAGTTCGTTTGATATTTTTAAATCGTAAAATTTAACCTTAAACAAAATCCGTGTCCGAAAATTTCGGGTATTCAAAACTCGATCGAAAGTATATCAATATTATACTCATTTTGACCGTCATTTTGAGACGATCAAATCGGGATATTGCGCGTCGAAATCCGGCATTCGAGGCACGAATATGGACGTTTTTAAATATCTCAAAAAAAAGATAAATAAATTTAATTCTGATACACAGTAGCAGACTGCTACTGTTCATTTAAAAAAAATCCAGCTACAGTAACAGTAGCATACTGTTTAAAAAAAATAAACAACAAAAGTGGTACAGCCACCTCATACGAAATCTGTCCACTTGGACCCCAAATATTTCCACTTGGCCATACTTAAGACCCTCTTATCTTCTATATATAGACACCCAAAATAGAAGCCCTTTGGATGTCTTGTTCCCTTCCCACTTTCTTTCCACCGAGACTCTTCTTTTCTTGAAAAAGTTGCTGTCCAGCAACTTGTAAAGGCCAATTGCTGCTTCATTACTCCATCAAAAATCTATTGCATGAATCTAATTAGGTACACTCCTTTACTCTTATCTCATTGCTGACTAAACATGCTTAATTCCCAGCCTAAACCTCTTCTTTCTCCTCCATTTTGGGCTGAAATCTGCTGCTGATTGGACTGCTGGAGATTGAATCGAAGAAGTTTTAGGTGTTTGAAGTCCAGAAACCAGTCCTTCCACATGCAATTGACCCTCAATTTATATAGATCTAAGGAGGTACAAACCCTACCCCTTCTTTGCTGCCTTGCATGTACAATTCAAATTTCCCCTCTTGCTGCCATACATATATTCTATATCCTTGGTTTCCACATTCACAATTTTTTTTAAAAAAATATAAATTCATTGTCCTTACTCTTGAAAGAAGAAACCAGGTTGTGAATAAATTGGAAATCAGAATTTTATTTATGGAAAAATATTTCTCTCTAATGTAGATACATGCAGACAGTGTAGTAATTCCCTTTGATTTATGGCTGATTGTTTGATTGATTTCCTATAACTGGAGCTTAAAAAAATAATAATAATTAAATTAAGAAGTCAGTTATTGAAATAATGTGCTAGAAAATTTTATATACTCGTTATCACTTGGCTCCTGTTCTTGTTCAAATATTAGAATCCAGAAAGTTTAATGCATTTGGGGGGTTTTGTTTGTGAAGCATTGATATCATGTTTGCTGGGAATAATAAATTTAACTGTTAAACATGAGGTGGCTTTAGTGCAATGACATAAGACTGGCAATTGCATTTATAATATGATCATATGAATATTTCATAGATTACCTTTGTTTTCATATACTTAGATATTGTGTCCCTCCTGTTGTGGAAAATTGTATATTGTTTGTACATAGGCACTCAATTATTGAGATAATCATATTTATAAAATATCGATTCATTCATTGCAATCACATAGCAATGAAATTGATGGATGATATGATATCAAGATCAAAATGATTTATGTTCAAGCATCCCTGATGCATGTCTTTCGTTTGATAAGATATGATACTTATGCATGGTAAAATTTGCATAACTATTAAATAATTAGAAAATGCATATTTCAAAAATTTAAACCCTACAGTATCATTATTCTGTGATGTTATTGGATAGAACTAAATAAAACATTGATGCTACATTTTGAAATCTATAAATCCAGCTATATTGAGTAGGATTTATTAATTGATCTCGTGGAAACATTTTTATATAGAATGTTAAAAAAAAATTTTGGAAATTGTATGGTATATGGAGTGGACTTTTAGTTAGACCTGTAAAGTCAATCATATAAGGTACTTAAGTATGAATATTTATAAAAATATAATAATAATAATATAAATCATGTGTATAGATACGGATACCTTCTTTTATATAGCTAAAATATACGGAGCTATTATCCAAGAAACATCTTAGATATGATTACATCATCAATAATCTGTGACCACAAAGTTTGATAATCTTCATGAAATCATCCTTTAGGTATACTCTACTATCTATGGGTCATTGTCAACAAGATCGTTGATTAAGAGAGCTAGATCTGTATCAAATATTAATACTCTTCTTTTATGAAGTTGGTAAATGATTTCCAAGATTGTAGATTAAGAGAGCTAGATCTGTATCAAATATTAATACTCTTCTTTTATGAAGTTGGTAAATGATTTCCAAGATTGTAGATTAAGAGAGCTAGATCTGTATCAAATATTAATACTCTTCTTTTATGAAGTTGGTAAATGATTTCCAAGATTGTAGATTAAGAGAGCTAGATCTGTATCAAATATTAATACTCTTCTTTTATGAAGTTGGTAAATGATCTCCAAGATTGAAGATTAAGAGAGCTAGATCTGTATTACTAATCTCAAAAAGGGAATTGAGAAGGAAAGTAGACAAGCAAATGAAATTGATCGTGAGTCGGTAATGACTTATAAATTATATTGCCGGTCATGGTGGCCTTTTACACTTGACCGTGCGAGGGCGCGGTGACCCTCAACTGAGCGGAGAAAAGGAAGCTCAGTTAGGGCAGCGGCCGCTTAATGCGCGGGTCTAGGATCCCAGTCCTTTACACGGTTTTTACGCGAGCTCGCAGTGTTTTTACGCCTCGTTGGGATCCTGACTTTAGACCAGTTCCGCTGACCCTGTCTTTTAGGATACCCAGGCGGGGGATCCTTGGTTTTCAGTTTTACGTACGAGCTCGGTTGCCCGTTACCGGTCGGGCTGTTTTTCTAGAGCGACTTCCCGGGAAGTCCCTCTCACCCGTCTCAGTGGCGTAGTTGGGGAGTAGACCTATCCCTCTATTGGACCGGCCTTCCAATTAGAGGGCGAGACGGAAGAGCCATTTGCAGGCTTCTTCACCGCTTGAGTTTTCTTTCGCCAACAGACGGCGATTCTACATCCAGATCATTCGTATCTACATCTATATCTACATCATTGAGAGTACATCTGAGAGAGTTACATTGAAGGTTTAGAGGAAATCACAATTAAAATTTAGTTGATTAGAAGTGACTTTAATCTGGTTCAAAAACCCTATAAGTTAGTGGACGTGTTGGGAACTTAGTTAGGATGCATTATACAACACCGCATGCCTACGGAGGCACCCCAACCCTAAGGTACTTTTAAATACCTTAGAGTCATAGTGTGAGGTTACACACAGACCAAGACCACAGACTATCCACTAACTTAGAAGGAGTAAATAGAATTAAGGATCAAATTCATCATCATCATATCAGTCCATTATCGAAAACCATGACATGATCTCAATAACAAGAAAGTAGCCATCAAGTTCCACGACATGATCTCCAAGACCAAGAATCATGATCTTTATCTATATAATCTGGAGTTATATCTGAAACAATTGAAATTAAGAATTTGATGCCTACCTATTGAACTTGGGAATTAAGTAATTCCTATTCCATCTTCCACATCGACAAATCCACAGATTTGATATCTGGTCAGTATGATAATAGAGATATATACATATATGCATACTCCTATAATTATCAACATTTGATTACAAAATAAATGTGTTAAATATGAAAAGTGTTGGGATAATGGGAGTTTATGAGAAATGCTTACAAGCCTGAATACCTTTTTACTCACGCAAGTAGATGTAAATAGTGCTTATTCCACCTTTCTACTTGCTCTCTTTTGCACATTAAATTACTTGTTAATTATTTTAAACTACGGGTTTGTATTCACAATTGTGACTCCTTTTCTTCCTTGCACGCATGGCAGGAAAGGAGTCTGTTGTTCAGTAGCTATACAGGGTTCCAAAAGACAAGGTCTATACTAGACGGTATGTTATTCTTTTTGTCTCAGTTTTTGTTCGGTTGTTAATGCTATATGCTTCTTTTCTCTTCAGTCAGATTTTGGGATATACTGTATATACTTTCAGACATTGTACAGGTTGAAAATGAAATGAAAGTTAATGAAATAAATTCTTGGTGATATTTATCTTTATTATCTTGTGGTTGTGAATGTGAATGTCGAATGTCACTTGCAAATATATTCATTGCGAAAAAAATTTCCCCATAAAATTATATTTTTAATGCGATGTCATAAATGGAATTTCGGCGAATTGTGTCGTAAACGGGTACCCGGATCCTGAAGGGTTCACAAGGCGGTCCTTTTTAGCCTCGAGGTGTGTGCCTCGACCCTGTCCAGTGAGGCGTACGCCTCAGGTGGCTAAGACATAGCCTCGATGTGTTCCGCCTCGAGGCGGTCGAGGCATTTTCCGAGGTGTTTTTTCCTTTTTTGAATTATTTTTTATGATTTTAATGGTTTACATGGTGGTTTGAGAAGCTTATAAATATAAACTTGTTTAGGATAATGATTATACAAGTTAAATGCCTAACTCTGAAGTTTCTTTCGTGCTCATAACTTCATATTTAATATTAATTATGTCTAACTATTAATTATGCCTAAATATGATGTTTCTTTCGTGTTGGGCTATGGTACGGCAGGAGGGGTGCATACACAGTTCTTCAACAATGGTCAGATGGTTAGGATCAAGGCATATCGACAATTCGATATATATTTAATCGTACTTTTTATTACAATAATATTTCAAAGATTTGTTCGAATGGATAGAATTCACAGTTTCTCTCGCGATCATATATTATATGTTAGCCAAATAACATAAATTTTTTCGACGTATATTTAATCGTACTTTTAATTACAATAAAAGTTCAAATAGATATGTATTGTTTAATTCTTTCATAACATTTATTGACGATGAATTCCTTTTTTGATTGGATAAAAATGTGTAGAAATGGATATGATGTTGTTCTATTTTATATTTTAGGGTTTTTATCTCTATTATTTCATCATATCTTATAGTGTTAATATTATATGTTGGACAAAGAACGTATAATTGCATTGACATATATATATAATTATAGTTTTATACATAGTTTTCTCTATAAACTGAAGCTTACGCCTCGAGGCTACGCCTTGCCTCGATTCTGAGGAAAACGCCTCGTTCCGCCTTTAGTTTTTTCAAACCTTGGTTGTGACGAGGTGAAGGACCACAGTGGTGCCGCACTTGTGAGCAGGCTGGGAGGAGGCGGTGCACCAACGGCTGCGCAGGTTACGGGGGAGGCCTAGCCGGTACGAGTGGTGCGGGAGCGTAGAGGCGGCACGCGAGCGGTGAGGCGCGGCGCGCTAGGCTTTTTGGTGGTGAGGGGTTTCTTAGGGCACATGCTCCGGTCTAAGACCGTCGCTTTGATACCATGTTGAAAGACTTGAAGAGAAAAGTTGTATTCCTCATAGCCCTATACATAGGAGAAAAGCTCTACGGGAAAATTACATAAAATAGACTAGATAAACAAAAAAACATAAATAAAGCTATAGAGATATAAGTATCTCAACTCAACAGGACAAAAGCATACAGTCATCTCAACATGATCATTGTCCCACCGCCTGCCACCACACAGACCTCATCCGCGATGGCCGCATCACGCAGCTAGGGAGCTACTACTCAATTCAAAGGATGTAGTCCCCATGGCAAAGGAGGTAGATGCCAACGTGGTCCATGCACCTATTGCCATCGTCCTAGTCGTGAAGAGGATGCATGCTATCAAAAGCTAGGATATCTCACTTTTTCTTTTGTAGCTGAGCAATTAGAGACTCCTGACAGTTCAACCCCTTCTACCGATTCGGGACTAGACGACATTACCTTCCGTCTAAAGGAGATAATGACTCGTGCTGCTAGCACCATTACAAGTTTCCCAAATATTGCAGCCTCTACCAAAGCATCTTCAAGCTCCTCAATTATATCCTATGCCTTTACCAATTATAGCAGACCATATATGACAGAGTGGATCATGGACTCGGGTGTTTCCCACCATCTATGTAGAGATAGAGCGTAATTCAATTCGTACAGGTAACTCCTGACAGATTAGTTGTCATTACGAATGGGGCTCATTTACCTCTTACAGGACATGGGAATGTTCAGTTGACGGCATCCATGTGCCTGCGAATGTGTTACATGCACTTAATGTTGAGATGAATTTACTTTCTACTAGTCAGATCACCAAGGACTTGCATTTTTGCGCATTTTTGGCTCTTCTCTTGTGTTTCAGAAGATACTCACGGGCAGGGTGATTGGATGTAGTCGTGAGCAGAAGGGGCTCTACATATTGGTCCAATCTCCATATGATGGTGCCTCTTCCATTCTTGCTAGATCAGTCTTAACATACACACAACATCTTCTATTTGGTCAACTTCCTCTGCAGAAGCTATGTCATGTCCTCCTACAGATCTCCACGCATTCTACCTTCCAATGTGAGGCTTGTCAACTGGGGAAGCATCATTTTTCCCGATCGTCAGAGTCATAGCAGTCATTTATTTGAGCTTGTCCATTTTTACATTTGGGGGCCCAGTCAATTACGTTCCTGATCACCAAGGACACATGTATTATTTTATAGCTGTGGATGATTTTTCTAGACTATCTTGGATTTTTCTTCGGAAAAACAAGTCAGAAGATGGGTCTATCATTAAATCTTTCATTATTGAAATAAAAAATATTTTCTCTGATATTGTTAAGTTTATTCGCTCTGAAAATGCCTTAGAGTTCTACACATTACAGCTTTCTGAGTTCTTCAGGTCTGTTAAGATACTTATATCTCTTTGCCTTTATATATATTTTTATTTTTCTCCAGTCTACTTTATGAAATTTTCCCTTAGAGCTTTTCTCTCATATAAGAGGGCTATAGGGCTACGTCGAATACAACTTTTCTCTTAACATCTTTCCACATGGTATCAGAGTGACGGTCCTAGACTGGAGCCTGTGCCCTAAAGCCATGGCCCCACCAAAAGCCCTAGCGCGTCGCGCCTCCCGCACCGACCTTCGTCGAGCCGTCCGTGCACCTCCCGCGCAGCCCTTCGCTGCATTGCTCGCGCGCCGCACCTACGTACCTCCATGCTACCCTCCGATGCGCACCAGCGTCATCGCGGGCACGCGGCCTGTCTGTGAGCCGCCGTTGCGGTCAACCTTTCCGTCCCAGCCGCCTCGGGCTGCTCCCTGTTGCCTTGGGCTCCTCGCTCTTGGGTTTCTAGGGTGTAGCGTGACTATCTAAAACACCCCAATCACCCAAAGGAATCACCAAAGAATGGAAGAGGTTGTGGTATGAGTCTACATCTACAACCATCTTCCCATATGTCAGTGTAGGTGCAAGTCTTTCTTGTTGCAGACCCAGTCTTGGAGATAGTTGTCATCATGTCAAACAACAAAGCCGATGTTTCATCCATGGGTGGCCTTCAAAGGTCTAGCACCCATTGTCAAGATGGATGGAACAAATTATGAATTGTGGGCCATGCAGTTCATGAGTTTAATGCAGTGCAATGGCAAGAAAAACATCTTCACGACAGAGGAACCAAGTGACAAGACTGAGATAAATGCCTCATGGGATGCAGATAATGCATTTGCATGTGTGGCTATCTGGCATTATGTCAACAGAGATAGCTAATGATATATTGAGTCAGCCTACTGCAAAGGCTATGTGTGACATTCTCGCCGCTACATACTCTTCGGAGAAGAATGAGTCGAAGATCCTGCAGCTCCAGGACGATATCTTCACATCGAAGCAGAATGGTCACCCCTTCCATACCCTCTACACCTCTTTAAGGGGTATGTTTGAGAGGCTACATGGTTGCATTCCCTTAACTGCTACTCCATAGCAGCTCAAGGCATAGAGAGACTCCGTGATGAATGGGGTCTTTCTAGCAACTCTTGATCCTGAGTACGACGTTGCTCGTGCCCATATTCTTATTGATGCAACCATACCTCCAATAGAGGAGGCATATTGCAGATTGAGTAGGCTCTCTATATCCTCTGGTTACCCTGCAGTCTCATACATCTTCAGCTATGGTCGCATCTCGTGGTAGGGGAAGCCCTACACCATATCGTGGTAGAGGGAGCCCTAACTATGGTAGAGGAGGGGGTAGTCGACCCCATCAGTCGTGCACCTATTACCACAGGTTAGGCCACTCTGAGGAAACCTGCTACTCTAAGCATGGGTTTCCTGCTTCAGCTCGGGTTGCAGAGCAGACTCAGCAGGTTGGGATTCCATCACCTGCTACTTCAAATCAGAGATTTGATGAACTTGTGGTGCGACTCAGGGAGATTATGCCTACTCCTGGGTCAACTAGCTCTCCTTCAGGTTCCTCAAAGGTAGATGCCTCAGCATCAGCGTCCACTTCAGGTATAGCTTATGCTTTTACTAGCTGTTACAGGGCAGATTTGTTAGAATGGATCATGGATTCAGGAGCTTCCCATCATCTCTATGGCGCCAGAGGATAGTTTAGTACTTACAGTCCGATTCAGTCAAGACGTTCAGTTGTTATAGCAGATGGGACATATTCCCCCATTATTGGTCAGAGGGAGGTGCGTGCAGTTAACTTCCTCAATGAGGCTTCAGAATGTGCTTTACGCTCCTGAATTTTCTATGAATTTACTATCAATTAGTCAAATGACCAAGGATTTACACTGTCGTGCCATATTTGATTCTTCTGCTCTTATGTTTCAGGACATTCTTACGGGTAGGGTGATTGGATCTGGCCGTGAGCAAGGAGGCTTCTACAGATTGGTACAGTGTCCTTATGCTGGTGCCTCTTCTCTTCGCAGTGGATCAATCTCACCCTATGTATGGCATCTTCGGTTTGGTCATCTTCCTATGCAAAAGTTGTGCCACATTCTTCCACATATTTCTCCTCGCTCTACCTTTCAGTGCGAGGCCTGCCAGCATGGGAAGCATCATCAGTCCACATTCCAGAATCATCAGAGTCGAAGTAGTCATAGTCTGTTTGAGTTAATTCATTTCGATATTTAGGATCCCAGTCGTGTCCCAAACCATCAAAGGCACATGTTTTATCTTGTTGTAGTTGATGAATTTTCAAGATTTTCGTGGGTTTTTCTTCTAAAGAATAAGTCTGTTGATGGTCATGTTATTCAGTCTTTTATTAATGAAATAAGGAATATCTTTTCAGCAAATGTCAAAGTTATACGTTCAGATAATGCACTAAAATTCTACAGTACCCAGCTTGCCCAATTCCTTAGATCCTATGGTATTGTGCATCGAACATCTTGTGTGTATACTTCTCAATAGAAAGGGGTGGTTGAACGAAACACCGCCATCTTTTGGAATTTACCATGACTTTTGATTCAAAGTCGTGCTCCTCATTCGTACCAGGGGGACGCGGTTCTAACTGCTTATTACATGGTAAATTGTATGCCCTTATTGGCTTTGGGGGAAAAGATTTCGTTCTTGATTACGTTTCCTGAGACGAATCTTTTCTCACTAACATCTCATGTTTTCGGATCAGTAGCTTTTGTTCATCAGATTTCTCTTGATCTTGACAAGCTCTATCCTAGAGCTGTCAAGTGTGTGTTTGTTGGGTACTCCAAGACCCAAAAGGGATATTGTTGCTTCGATCATTTTCGACGAAGGTACTATGTTAGTGTAGATGTCACATTCTTTGAGTCCATTACGTATTTCTCTCCTCCATGTGACAAGCTTATTCCTTCAGAGAATGGAGAAGAGGTCTATATGCCTCTACCTCCAATTTCGTCTACACTACCTCCACCACCACCTTCGCCGCCACCACCTCTGCCACCTCCACCTCTGTCACCTACTCCCGCCACATCTACTTTCTTTCCGTAGGTTTACCAACGCCGGTATCGTGCTCATGTGCTTGCTCCTTCATCCAGTATGCCAAATATATGTTCTGAGCATTCGAGTTCTTCTGATGGCACTAGTGATTTGCGTGTGCAGCTTGAGGTGCAGGATGTCATGGAGGATGCACCCTTTGAGGATGTTGTGGACCTAGATGTGTCGATTGCTCTTCGGATGCGAAGGTGTGCATGTACTATGCATCCTCTTGCTTCCCATGTTTCTCCGGCACGATTCTTCAAAGATTTTCAGAGGTTTGTTGTGGGACTGTCCACCGTGGAGATACAATGGTCCTATCAGGAGGCATTGCAGAGTAGTCAATGGCGTATGGCGATGGAGGAGGAGATGGAAGCTTTACTGTCTCGTGGTACATGAAGTGTTATACAGGATCCTCCAGGTACGTCCGTTGTTGGCAACAAGTGGGTGTTTACTGTGAAACACCGAGTTGATGGTGTTGTGGACAGATATAAAGCCAGATTAGTTGCTCAGGGGTTCACCCAAACCTATGGGGTGGATTACTAGGATACTTTTTCTCCCGTTGCGCGCCACTCTACATCGCGTATTCGTATTGTTGTTGTTGTGGTACGTGACTGGTCGCTTTTCCAATAGATGTCAAGAATGCATTTTTGTATGGAGATCTGCAGGAGGAAGTTTACATACAGCAGCCACCAGGATTTGCTACTGAGGGGGAGTCTAGTATGGTGTGTCGGCTTCACAATGCCATATATGGCCTTAAGTAGAGTCCGAGAGCTTGGTTTCAGAAGCTCTCAGAGTTGATTGAATAGAAGGGGTTGACTGTAGATCATTCTCTTTTTGTTAAGAGAACTTGGAGAGGTACCGTTGTTGTTCTGGTACATGTTGATGACAACATTGTTACTGGCAACAATAAATAGGGCATTCAGGTAGCTAAGGATTTCTGGACGGCAGTTTGTGACCAAGGACCTTGGCAAGCTGTGTTACTTCCTTGGCTTGGAGTTTGCACGAAATCAGCAAGGTATGGTTACGACGCAAAGAAAGTATGTTACTGATCTTCTATCGAAGTCATGCATGACAGGATGCAGACCTGCCACTACACCAATGGAACCCAATGCTAGGCCATGTGATGATGATTCTGAGGAGGTGGACAAGGGATGGTACAAAGAGCTAGTAGGGAAGTTGTTATATGCCACTATTACAAGGCATGATATATCATTTGTTGTGAGCATAGTTAGCCAGTTCATGGAGCAACCCAGACAGGCTCACATGGATGCAATTTGCATCATCTTGAGATACTTAAAGTCTTCTCCAGGTACAGGCCTTCTATTTAGAAGAGATACTTCTCTCACAGTTACTGGATGTGCAGATGCGGATTATGTCAGTTGTCCCAAGGACAGAAAGTCCACTTCAGGCTTCATTGTGTTCGTTGATAGTTCACTGGTTTCATGAAAGAGTAAGAAATAGATTGTTGTTGCTCGATCCAACACTGAATCAAAATATAGGGCAATGGTCCAAGGTAGCACGAAAATGATGTGGGTCAAGTCTGTCCTGACTAACATACCTATTGAGGTGCCTCTCCTTATGCACCTAAAGTGTGATAATCGAGCAGCTCTGTTCATAGCTTATCTTATATGCAATATACATAACGTATTTTAGACATGCGATTTCACTACATTACTCAGGGAAATAACATTTTTGAGACCATATTCAAGAAGTTATGTTCTTCAACTGCACTACTAAGGAATTTACCTCGAACAAAGCACATTGAAGTAGATTGTCATTACACCCGTGATTTGATCAAAAAGGAGTTTATTTCCTCTTCGCATGTTGCCTCAGGCGATCAGATTGCAGACATGCTTACCAAAGCTCTTACGAGGGGTCCTTTTCACCGTTGATGTTCCAAGCTGAGCATGATAGACATATATGCTCCAGCTTGAGGGGGATTGTTGAGATACTTATATCTCTTTGTCTTTATTTATATTTTTCTTTTTCTCCAGTCTACTTTATGTAATGTTCCCTTAGAGCTTTTCTCCTATATAAGAGGGCTCTAAGGCTATGTGGAATACAACTTTTCTCTTCACATCTTTCCACAAGTTCTCTTGGCATCGTACACCAGATCCTATATGCTTACCCTTCTAAGCAAAATGGTATTACCGGATGCAAACACCGTCACTTGATGTGAATATGTGATCATGATACTTTTGATTCAGAGTCGTGCTCCATACTCTTTCTAGGGAGATGGGGTTCCCTCATTGCTTGCTACTTGGTGAACCGTATGACATCCTCCATTTTAGGAGAGAATGTCCCTTTCTCGATTACGTTTCTCAAGGACTTGTTCTCCCTTACACCTCGTGTGTTTGGCTCTATCACCTTTTTTATTGCAAATAGTGTGAACTCCCAAAGCGGGAGTCACCACAGCCACAAATTCATTAATAAAAAGTGGGGAACATTACATTAGATTGAGGCCAAGAAATTGTAAAAGGCGCTAGAGTGTGAGACCACATTCTCAGAAAAAAAATCTATGGTTTTTAAAAATCAGGTCATTTTGCCCAAGCCAGATCGCCCAAAGCACCGAAAAGGGCTTAGCACAGTCATCCGTCGACCCTAGACAGATAGCGTGAATCGAAATCCAAAAGGCATCAAAGCTACAGGTCTCCACCCGATGAAGGCCCACGTCCCGCCATGTCTGAGCCGACGTCACGCACCCAAAAAAAATGTGCTCCGCATCTTCCACCACACCCTCACACCTGTCGCAAAACGTATCAGCCAAGACAAACAGCCTCCCCCGCCTTGCCTTGTCGCACAAACGATTCCTTCTCAGACACCATAGAAAAATCTTCACCCTGCACGGGATCCTGGCTGCCCAGATAATCTTCATGTCCGCACACATCACCTCGTTATGCTCCACCGCCTCCCCCCTCATTGCTTCGTAAGCCTTCTTAACCGAAAACCTCGACCCAGACCAAGCAAAGTGGCCAGCCACATCAGACCACTCCCCACGCTGAGGAACTTCAGCCAGCAACCTTAAGAAATCCTCCAGGCATTGTTCGGATAGATTCGAGACGAATTGTGGTGCCCCTGAGCCGGAATCTGCCAGCTTCGCATCTCTATCAGTCGACATAGCCAACAATCTAGGGAAACGACTCCGCATAGCACCTTCTCCCGTTCAGTCATCAAGACAAAATCTGAAAACCTGACCATTCCCAAGCCTCGGATGCATATTAGGAAGAACACACAGCAAGACGGCCCGGATCCCAGCCCAAAGGGGAGATTCGCACCTCCTCCTAACAGCAGTCAACTCACCTTTTACACCATAAATTGATCTCAAAATTCTTGCCGCCAACGAGGATGAAGGTCCCCAAATCTTAATCACCTACTTGGTCCACAACGCTTTATTCATGATTTCAACATCATGAACCCCAAGACCTCCATCAGAAATCCTCTTCATAACATCACCCTAACCAACCAGGTGCAAGTCGCGCCTCTGTTGCTTCCCAACCGACCACATGAAGGACATCATGAGAGATTCAACCTTCGTTCTGATCCCAACCAGCATCAGCCTAGTAGAATAGAAGAACACCGGAATAGCTGCAAGAACATGCTTTGGGAGGGTCAACTTCCCTCCCCTCGACAAAGTGACCGCCTTCCAACCAGCCAGTCTCTCCTCCATTCTGCACAGAACGTTGTCCCAATCAGACTTTCGAAGTCTGCCATCCACCAACGGTAGACCCAAGTAGGACAACGGGAGACTCCCCAGGGGACATCTCACCCAACCAACGACCCTGCCAGCCTCGGTAGCATCCAACCCAAAGGTAACCACCACTGACTTCTGCATGTTGATCTGAAGCCCTGATAGGCTGCCAAAGATGTCCAGCAACAAGATAGCATTGCGGTTCTGGTCCTCCGACCCCACCCCTCAGAAAGATGATCGTATCATCGGCATATTAAAGCAATGGGATAGAGATATCCAACATACGGAAGCCCTCGCACCACTCGGCCTCCACCGCCCGCTTCTACAGAACTGCCAAACAGTCCGCCACAAGGACAAAAAACATAAGAGCCAGCGAGCAGCCCTGGCAGACACCCCGCTGAGGCTAAAAGAAACCACCCTCATGCTTGCCATTAACCAGAACCGAGAAAGAGGAAGTAGTGACACATCTCTTCATCCACTGAACCCACAGCTCAGGGAACCCCCTATGCCTAAGGGAAGTCCATATGAACTTCCAACGGACGCAGTCATAAGCTTTGGCATAATCAATCTTCCAAAGAGCCCCTTTTTCTTCACGTGCTTCCGATCAAGGCAGATTTCCGACACCACGACAAGACTGTCAGCCATATGTTTGCCCGGAATGAAGGTCGATTGCCCCTCAAGCACCACTGAGTCCAACATCACCTTGAGCCTATTCGTCAGAACCTTTGCCACCACCAGGTATATGGCATTGGAAACAGAAATAGGCCTGAAATCCACCACCGATGTTGGATTCGCCTTCTTCGGAAGGAGAAAAATCAACGCCCGATTGATCTTCTCGAAACCTCTGTCACCATTTCTGAACTCGCCAATAACCTCCAATAAATCCTCCTTCATGAAGATCCCAAAACTCCCGGTAGAATAGGACGGGAAAACCATCAGGGCCGGGAGACCCATCTGTATTCAGGCCCCACACCGCCCGCTTCACCTCCTCCTAAGAGAACTCATCTACCAACAACTCCACCTGCCCCGCATTCACCGAACTCGCATCAACACCCGCCCAACCCCAACCATCCCCACCCTGCCCCCTATGCAAGTACTCCACAAAGTGATTCCACAAAGCAGCACCAATCTGGTCCTCCCCCGACACCCTGGCACCGTCAACCTCAATCTCATGCAAGAAGTTCCTTCTCCTTCGCCCAGACGCCATCGAGTGAAAGAACCCGGTATCGGCACCTCCCTCCTTCAATCACCTTTGCCTCAACCTCTGCCTCCAGTGAACCTCCTCTTTTCTGTCCTCCAGCATGATCTCCTCCAGCAACCTCAGCCTCTCCGCCGTCTCCTTCTAATTCAATCCACTCTCATCATCCAGGCAATCCAGCCTTACAACTCCCGCCATTGCTTTACCCCGCCTGGCCCTCCGACGATCCCTAACCTCCCTGTCGTAAGCTGTAAGGAAGGCTTTGAGGACCTTCAATTTAGCCGCAAACCGAGTGACCGCCAAACAACCTCTCCATTGCTCGGCCACGATATCTCTAAAACCATCCTCCAAGAGCCAAGAACGCTCGAACCGAAAAGTAAACCGCCGACGCCCATCTTCACCAGACAACCAAAGAATGGGTGTGTGATATGAGTACGCCCAAGGCAAAGCCCATGCTCGAGCCAGAGGAAAATCCTCCACCGTCGCCGAGGACAGCAGGAAACGATCCAATCTACAACGCGACCTCACATTCCGCCAAGTGTAAGAGCAGCTAGCTGCGTTGAATACAGATAGGCCCAAGGAATGGACCACCCTTCTGAATGCCTCCGAACCTGCATCTCTACTACCGGCCAACCGCGGTCTGTCCTCGGGGAAAAGCATGACATTCAAGTCACCACCAACGATCCAGCTACCATCCGTGGTACCTCCACCCAGAGCCTCCACCTCCTCTGCCAGGGATCCTCTGTCGGGCCCAGTCGGCCGATAGATGTTCGTGACCAAAAGCTGAAGACCAATCGCCCTCCTTCTCAAGCTCACGACAAGCATTACGACATCGTAGTCACCCCCAGCAAATCAAACCTCTCAGCCAACTAACTAGTCAGAAGACCACCCGAGGCACTGATACCCGACAAATCCGCCAGCTCAAAGCGAGCCCCATCACCCAGCTCTCGTCGCACCTTGTCATCGCACACAGCCAATTTAGTCTCTTACAGCAGGAAGATATCTGCCCCCACCTCTTTCAGCAAGTTCCTCACTCCCAACCATTTTTCGGGGCGACCCAACCCCCTGACGTTCCATTACAGAATCTTCATTAAGCAATGGGTCGACGACACTGCTTCGAAGGGATTAATCCCAGACTTCGAGCTACGCTTGGGTCGAGCACCCCAAAGCGATTCTGAGACTCCACTCGACCACTAAGAATCAGAGACGCGGCTCGTGAAGGTTCCCCCTGCGCCAAGGAGGCACGCAGAGCCGCCCGCCTCTTCCCCATCTCAGATCTCAGGGACTCACCTCGCATGTAAGCAGCACCATACCTAGCCCCCCCCCTTCACGGGCATGGGCCGTGTGTGCCCCTCCCACAACGCGCAACCCCCAAGCTGGCCCATCGGCATTGGTATCTCTGCGGCAGCAGATACCAGTGCCGATATCTGACGTTCCATTACAGAATATTCATTAAGCAATGGGTCGACGACACTGCTTCGGAGGGATTAATCCCAGACTTCGAGCTACGCTTGGGTCGAGCACCCCAAAGCGATTCTGAGACTTCACTCGACCACTAAGAATCGGAGACGCACCTCACGAAGGTTCCCCTGCGCCAAGGAGGCACAAGAGTTGCCCGCCTCTTCCCCATCTCAGATCTCAGGGACTCACCTCGCATCTAAGCAGCACCATACCTGCCCCCCCTTCATGGGCCTGGGGCGCGATGCTCCCCCCTAAAACATCCGCGTGCGCCCCTCCCACAACGTGCACCCCAAGCTGACCCATTGGCACGGGTATCACTGGTATCTCTGCGGTAGCAGGTCTCGCCACCAAGGGTTCCTCAACATCAGACGAAGGACCGTGGAGCGTGGCCCTAGCATAAGCTACCGAAGCAGTCCGATCCCCCATCGTCGTTCCACCATCCACAGGATCAGCGAGGGGCGATCCCAAATCTACCGCATCGAGCGCGCCAAGGAGATCGAGGTCGCGGCCCATGTTGGGTAGGGCATGCAAACCGACAACCCAAACAGATGACGCAACTGAAGAGCTCCCTAGCCGAACAAGAGCACCCGAATCCGCGGGCCCAAGAACCATGACAGAGTGCCCCCCGCCAGACCTTGCAATCAGATCCCCATTTATCTCCACTTCGGAGGCCTCCAGCGGATCAACATCCAAAACCCTACCCGACAATGTGTTCGGGTCATGCACCCTTCCCAACTGTATGAACTTGAATCGTCGAAAACTTTAAAATCTCCAGGTAGAAGAAACGACACAGATCTCGGGCCCCGAGCCTCAGCTAGTGTCAAATTGTATTCCTCGCACAGGAGGCATCACCAACCTCGGTTTCTGAGCCTTCTCAGCAGATTTCGACTGCGGCTCCTCCACCCCGCCTCCAAGGCCACCCACCGACGCTTGAAGCATCGGGATCGGGTTCTTCAACCGAGCAGATAACTCCAGGTCACCACCCACCACACTGGACACCGTGTTCTGCGCATACCCCAACCGATCTCCACACGATAACCCCACAGCCTTAGGGTCTGATCGCACATCTAGCAGCTTCAAGAACACAGAATCCCCCTTGAAGGGGATCTCCTACCAACCGAGCTTCTCCGATCCAAGCCCCGCCACCCCGAGGATAGCGTCCAAAGAGTCTCCAGGCATGCAACCACCAATCTCGATCCCAACGACCTCAACGATGTCGCGCAACATTTCTTGGCACTGCCGCGAGTCCCGCACCATAAAGGGCAAGCCCCTTACCCTAACCCGTTCCAGAGGCAAAGGCCTCATCGTGCCATCTCGAGCCCTTAGTCTATGCCACCTCAACAACGTCGAGCCATCCCTTGACCCACGAAGCAGAGCCGTTGCCTCCGTCGGTTTAAGGCCCCTCGCCAGGACGCGCGCCAGGGGGTAACCAGGGTGACATCCCCAGCGAACCGAGCCCTCGAGACCAGCCCTACATCCGACGAAGCAAGAAAGAGCGCCTCCGAACCACCCCCCTCACCTATGAGCAGCCGACTCCCATTCTCCTGCTTCGAGCAATTCCTAGCAGAATGAGCAAAACAGACGCAACGGAAGCATTTCACCGGATCTCTGCATTGACGAACCCAGTGATCCAACGTACCGTACCGGAAACAGCCCCGCCCAAACGGACAGACCCCGTGCCTCCGGCTTCCGCCCTCAGCCACCTTCACTCGAGCTTTTCGCCTATGGTTGTGGGGCACCAACCACCCCGACATCCTTGGACCTTGGCTCTATCACCTTTGTTCATTACATAACTCATGGTCGTGACAAGCTCTCCCCTAGAGATGTCAAATGTATTTTTGTAGGCTATTCTTGTACCCATAAGGGGTATCGTTGCTTCGACACCATTAGACGGAAGTACTATGTCACTGTTGACGTCACCATCCTTGAGTTAGGCATGTATTCTCTCCTACAAGTGACAGGTTGACTCCGTCTGACTCTGGAGAGGAGGTATATGTACCTCTTCTAATGGCACCACCACTTCCAGTCCCACCAGCACCTCCACCAGCACATGCTCCTATGGCTCCTATTTCACTAACACCTAATACCCTAGCCTACTCATTGCCATGTGTTTATGTTTGTAAGCCTCCCACAGTTCCCCATGTTCATGGGCCTACCCATCATTCAACACGTCCCAGGTAAGTATTGAGTACATTTTTCTACTGATGACACTGGTGATTTGGTTGTCCATGCAACATGCTACTTTACAGGATGAGCAAATTCCCTCTCATGAGGCTAGTTCACAGGTTGAGGAGCCACGTGATCTTGATGTGCCTATTGCTCTGCGGAAACAGAAACCTACATGTGTTATTATCCTCTTGCAACCCACGTTCCTTTAGGATGACTCTCAGAGGATTTCAAGAGGTTTGTCATAGGGATGTCAGCTGTGGAGATATCACAGACATACCAAGAGGTGATACATGAGTGTCGTTGGCGTATTACCACGGAAGAGAAGATGGTTGTGTTACACTCATGTGGCATATGAAGCATTATTACAGCTCCTACAGGAGCATCTGTCGTGGGATGCAAGTGTTCACGGTGAAAAACTGAGCAGATGGCAGTGTGGATCGCTACAAGGCGAGGCTTGTGGCTCATCGGTTCATCCAGAATGTTTGGGGTAGACTGTCAAGATACTTTCTCTTAGTGTCTCGGCATTCTACATTGTGGATCCTTCTATTTATTGCAGTGACGTAGTATTGGCCCATATATCAGCTTGATGTGAAGAATGTGTTTCTGTATGGTGACTTGCATGAGGAAGTCTACATGTAACAATCCTCAGGGTTCGTTGCTGAGGGGAATGCCATATGGTGTGTAGACTTCATAAGGTTATATGTGGCCTTAAGCAAAGTTCAAGAACATGGTTTCCGAAGCTCTCAAACTTGATAGAGCAACAGGGGTTCATGAGATTGACTGCAGATCATTCACTATTCGTTCAAAAGAATCAGAGAAGTACAATTTCTATATTGGTTTACATTGATTATATCATTGTTACAGGGGATGATGTGCAGGGCATTTGTGCAGCTAAGGATTTCCTTAGTTAGCAATTTGTAACTGTTAGAGTTATTATACTCAGAATTATGTTTGTAACCCTTCGGATTCCGTAATCATTAACCCTTCGGGTTTCGTACCCCTCGGGGGTATATATGTATTTTTCCTTTTGTACTCTCTAGGATTTTCTCTCTACATAAGAGACCCTAGCCCTATGGAATAGATATCTCATTCATCTCTCTTCTCCACATGGTATCAGAGCAACGGTCTTAGTAGTAGTAGGCCCTGGAGTCTGAAGGATATGCATCAGGCAGAAGTAATCTGTGTCATTAAGATGAAAGTCTTGCCACTGGAGGTTGCTGTAGGCGATGCTTCTTCCACATCATAGGCATTATTGGCGTGATAAGAAGGTACACCAAACTTCTGCCAGCATCGTTCAGTCGGGTGGTTTCACCTACCACAGTGAGTGCATGGGGTAGTAGAGTCTCGCCCACGGCTACGGCCAAAGTCACGGCCCCATTCAGATTCTCGTCCACAGTCACGACTTGGATCACGACCATGTGCTCATCGTAAGTCGTATCTGCCTCCTCGCCTAGATGAGACGATGTGTGCAAAGTTCTATGTTGAATGTAAGACAGGAGGTCGGGCAACCGATGTTTGGAGTTCCTCAAGGCGGCCAAAGATGACCTTCATTATTGGTGGTGTGTCTAATATAAGAAATTGCTCCTTTGTTGCATGGTATCTAGAATGTAGGCCATCAAGAAAGCGGTATACCTGCCAGTCAGAACGCTCTTGTATCTGTTTGGTGCAACATGAGGGCCGGAATATTGCAAGCTCCTCATACAGGCTGGAGAGATACCTGTAGTACTCGATGAGGATGGAATCACCTTGGATGCCGACCAGATTCGTTTGTAAATGTCTGCAAGGCGTGACTTCGTCTTCTTTTGAAAGTATGTTTGCTCGAGATCCTCCCACATTTCCTTAGCTATATTTTTGTAAAGAAGATTTAAGGCAATGTGAGCAACACTATTGGTCATCCAATAGATAACCAAGTAGTTGTCTGTCTGCCGGTTGTACTTTTATCCTTTTCATCTAAAGGATCTTTAATCAGAATGTAGAGTTTCCTCTGACCAACAATGAACGCCATAAAAGATCGAGACCAAAGCATGTAATTTTCTGTGCCCTTGAGTTTGATAATAGTGTTTTGTGCCATAATATTCGTGGCCAAGGGCTTTGTCTCGGTAGAAGAATGTGCCATGGTGGGCTTAAACTAGAAAGAAGATGCTGTGATCAACTATGAATGCATGAAAGGGCTAGAAAATGCCCTAGAACTCACATTTGCCCTTGAAGGACTGAAAATCCTCAACGAACAACAGATTTGGATTCTTGGAAGCGTTGTGCAGCGCTAGCGGGAGGGTTGTGACCTCCTGGCAGCACTAACGGGCGTCCATTTATGGTTCTAGCAGCACCAGTAGGTGCTGGAGATGCTCCTTTGGGATCGAGTTGCTGCACTGGAGGTGATTGGATGGCCTTACGAGGGGCCCTAGTTCAGGGAAGAGGGCCCGCGCAAGCTTTTGCAAGGTTTGAAGGTGGCAGTGGGAATTTCAGGTCAGAACCATGATCTAGGACCGTTG
Organism: Ottelia alismoides; assembly: GCA_037367405.1. NCBI lineage: Eukaryota > Viridiplantae > Streptophyta > Magnoliopsida > Alismatales > Hydrocharitaceae > Ottelia > Ottelia alismoides. Next base: position 153,205 of record JAZKJV010005680.1, read on the forward strand.
CTCCAATACCATGTGAAGAAGAGAGACGAATGAGATATCTATTCCATAGGGCTAGAGTCTCTTAATAGAGAGAAAACCCTAGAGAGTACAAAAGGAAAATACATAAATACCCCTCAGGGATTACGGAACCCGAAGGGTTGAGGGTTACGGAACCTGAAGGGTTACAAACATAATTGTAAGTATAATAACTCTAACATAGGGCCAGGGTCTAATGCTCTGTGGCTACTACTGCTGCTGCTCTGGCTACTCCTTCAGGTACAATAGCCAAGTTTGCTGTCACTCCTACTCTAGCTTGGATTATTGATTCCGGTGCCTCTACTCATCTCACCGGAGAAGGTAGTTTGTTTACCTCTTCCGTACCATCTACCTCTGTAAAGTCAGTTCGAGTCGCTAATGGGACTCAATCATCGATTACTACTGTCGGAACTATGGAATTCTCTTCCAAGCTCCGACTTTCTAGGGTTCATTGTGCTCCCGATTTTCCTCTTAGCTTGCTACCAGTTCACAAGCTTTGTGTTGAGCTTCATTGTCGTGTGATATTTGATGAGTCTCATTATTTTCAGGACATTCAGACGGAGCAGATTTTTGGTGGATGTCATGAGAAGAACGGCCTATATTATCTGGGCATACCCTCGGATTCTAATTTTGTTGGTGTTGCGTCCATCTTCGAATATCTGCTCCTATAGCATCTGCGCCTTGGGCATCCCTCTGCCAAGGTCATCTCCAGGATGTTTCCTGAACTCTCTGCTCTGAAGCCCTTTCATTGCGAGGCGTGTGAGTTCGAGAAACACCATCGAGCTTTATTTCATGTTCGTACCAAGTCTCGTAGTATCGATGCTTTTCATCTTGTTCATTGTGATGTTTGGGGACCTTGTCCAATCCGCACATTAAGTGGTTATCGCTATTTTATAGTTTTCGTTGATGATTATAGTCGATCTTCATAGGTGTACCTATTAAAGGAGCATTTGGATATTAATCAAATTGTTAGAATTTTCTTTCAATATATTAAAACCTTCTTTTCTAGCATCGTTAAGATCGTTCGTACTGACAATGCTCTTGAGTTAACCCAACAAGACTTGACCTCTTTATTTGAGTCCCAGGGAACTGTTCACTAAACATCATGTCCATATACCTCACAACAGAAAGGTATAGCTGAGGAAACTCCGACACTTGCTAAATCTTGCCAGATCTCTTCTTAGTCAAATGAGTGTTCCTAAAGATTATTGGGGAGACGTTATCCTTACTGCAGTTTATCTCATCAACCGTGTTCCTTCATATGTTCTAGAAGGGGCAACTCCATTTTCCTTACTTTACCCTAATGAGTCTTCTTTTCCCATACCTCTGCGAATTTTTGAATGTATTGCCTTGTGTTCATAACTTTCATGCAGCTGACAAATTGTCCTCTCATGCATTAAATGTGTCTTTCGTGGGTACTCTCATACCCAGAAAGGCTATCGTTGCTATGATCCTATTGGGTGTTGATATTGTGTGTCTGTTGTGTCACTTTCTTTGAGCAAACAAGTTATTTCACACAGACTGTATGTGACATTCCTCTGGACATCCCTCCTCCACCAATCATCTATACTCTTCAGCGTACCTCTATAACCTCTACACTTGTGTTTATACCTTTGCATGTCCCTTTTATGCAGGATGATATGACTACTTCGAGTGCTCCCACCACAGCTGCCCCGGATGTACCCGAGGAGCTTCCTATAGCTCTACGCAAGCAAAAAAGGCAATGTACATATCACCCCATGTCGTATTTTACTTCTACAGATAGTTTATCTAGTTGTAACGAGATTTACAGAAGCTATGAATGTTATTTTTCTTCCAAGAGATCATTTCAACGCGATGCAGGATCATGGTTGGCGACAGGCCATGGATGAGGAGATGGATGCACTTACCTCTCGGGGTACGTGGGATCTTTTACCGTGCCGCCCGGGAGTTCGCCCTGTGGCTTATCGATGGGTCTTCAGGACCAAACAGTCGTCTGATGGTTCTATTGACAGGTTGAAAGCCAGACTTGTTGCCAAAGATTTCACACAAACCTTTAGAGTTGATTATTTTGAGACATTCTCGCCCTTTGCCAGAATGGGGTCGATACTTACCATTCTCTCTGTTGCTGCCAACAAGGCTTGACCCATTTATCAGCTTGATGTGAAGAACACCTTTCTTTATGGTGATCTTGAGGAGGAGGTCTACATGCCGAGGTATGTAGTCGAGGGGGAGCACGCATGTCAATTACGCAAGGCCATTTACGGCCTGATGCAGAGCCCCAGGGCATGGTTTGACAGGCTCACTACGACGATCAACACACTTGATTTTCAGAAGACAACATCTGACTACTCTGTCTTTGTAGACGATGGTCTACTGGAACGATCATTCTTGTTGTCTATGTTGATGATATGGTTGTCACAGGAGATGATGTAGACAACATTCAGGAGACCAAGACCTTCCTCCAGAAGGTCTTTGTCACGAAAGACCTCGGCCAACTTCGTTTTTTTCTTGGCATCGAGGTAATACGCACTACAAAGGGGCTCTATCTTTCACAGAGGAAGTATTGCCTCGATATTCTGACTGAGGCAGGACTACTTGGATGCAAGCCATCTTGCATCCCTGCAGAAGTGAGAAAATATTCAGCATTTACTGATCCACCTTTTGAGGATGCAACATGGTACATAAGCTTAGTGGGAAAATTACTCTATCGCACTGTTACTAGGCCAGATACATCATATGCTGTGAGCAGAGCCAATCAGCATATGGAAAAGCCTCTTTATAGTCACTGGTAGGATGTTCTTTTGATCCTTCGATATTTGAATGAATCCCCCGAACTTGGACTTTTTTATGGGGTGAATAGGCACACTAATATCTCTACCTATACAGATTCTGACTATGCTAGCTCTCTGGAGGACCGTCAATCCACTACAGGATACGCCATATTTGTTGGGGATAACCTTGTCACTTGGCGAAGCAAGAAGCAGACAATGGTCTCCAGATCCAGTACGGAAGAAGAATACAGGGCAATGGCTCAGGCCACCTGTGAGATCACATGGCTTGTCTCTTTCCTAACAGAACTTGGCAAGGCAGTCGCCATTCATGTACCCTTATACTGCGACAACAAGTCTGCCACGTACATAGACACCAATCCAATTTTCCATGAGCGGACAAAACACATTGGAGTTGATTGTCATTTCTTTCGTGATGCAGTACGAGGAAGACGAATCAACACTCCACACATCTCCGCTGAACTTCAACTTGCAGACATCTTCACAAAGGCTCTTCCAAGGAAGCGCCTCATGTACCTAGTATCCAAGTTGGGCATGATCGACAGATATGTTCCAACTTGAGAGGGAGTGTTAGAGTTATTGTACTTACAATTATGTTTGTAGCCCTTCAGGTTCTGTAACCCCTCGAGGGTATTTATGTATTTTTCCTTTTGTACTCTCTAGGGTTTTCTCTCTATATAAGAGACCCACGCCCTATGGAATAGATATCTCATCCGCCTCTCTTCTCCACAGTAACCAAGGACATTGTTACAAGGGATGATGTGCAGGGCATTTGTGCGGCTAAAGATTTCCTTAGTTAGCAGTTTATAACCAAGGACATGACGATCTACGTTACTTCCTTGGACTTGAATTTGCTAGGAAGTTAGGAACCGACGCGGTCTTCTTATGACCCAAAGGAAATACGCTATAGGTCTTCTCTCTGAGACAAGCATGGGCCGCATGGCAGATTGTAGGCATACTACTGCTCCCATGGACCCAAGCATGAAATTTTATGATGATGACACAGAGGAGGTAGACAAGAGGAGATACAATCCATATGATTCTGAGGTATCTGAAGACATCTCCTGGCATTGGTCTTTTATTTAGCATAATCGTTTGCAGTAACAGCATGTGCAGATGCAGATTATGCAGAATGTCCCAAAGATAAGAAGTCTACCTTAGGTTTTGTTGTATTCACAAGGAGCTCTTTCATGTCATGGAAGAGCAAGAAGCAGATGATGATCGCCAGTTCGAGTGTAGAGTCAAAGCATAGAGCCATGGCACATGGAAGTACGGAGATGATGTGGGTCAGATCTATTCTGACTGATCTAGCTATTGATGTGCCTCTTCCCATACATCTCTGTTAGAAAATCGGAAGCGGAAGCGTAAACATGGATAAAAGATAAACAAGAATAAGAACGCGGGATTTTACGTGGAACCCTACTCCGTGAGGAGCGGGATGAAACCACGGGAGAAGCCCTCAAAGGGGCGGATACTTCATTCCTTTTTCTCAATGAGTACAGGAGGTCTGGGGCTCCTTATATAGCCTTTCCAGAGCCTCCAAGTCCCACCGTTGGACGGTGTGGGACTAAACACTGGATGGGGTAAATGGATCTCCTCCAGGATCCATTTACCCTGCTACAACACAATAAGCACATACAACTTATACTCCAACACTCCCCCTCAAGCTGGAGCATGCAATGCTCAGCTTGGACAAACAGACAGAAACTCAACTCAACGCTACAAGACACTACGGACAATATCAACCCAACGCGCACATGCTGCAGTCGAGGACGTTGCTTCTCATGTCGTGCAGGTGAGGAGGACGAACGGGCTGGAGTGTGAGTCAACTGAAGACTCGGAATCTGACCATCGAGTCTGAACTTGCGCCTGAAATCTCCTCGTCGGAGAACTGGGTCTCTCCCATATGGCTCAGAGAATGGTGCACTGCTCTGGTGTACCTATGATACCACATGAAAATTCTTGTCCTCAAAGAAATGGTCCTCTGCTCTGGAGTCCATATGGCTCACATGAAAACTCTGGCCGAACAACAACAATGATGGGGACCTCGAACTGATGATGGCAACATATGCTCATCTGAAAATGACCGCACACTCGTGCGTGTCTGAAACTGGAGACTCGGAACCAATCGTCGAGTCTGAATATCCGATGTAGAGTCTGAACAATATCTGGAAGGTCTGGAAATCTGACATCTGAATCTGCAACAGAACCTGTGACTCTACATATACTCCCCCTTTCTCCCATACTTGTTGGAAAAACATGGACGTCAACCAAGTTGGGAGAAGACAAGATAAATAGGGGTTACATAAAACATGAAACTTGCGGCTTTTCTCTCTTTTTTTTTGTATAAGCCGACACAATTTTTTTGTAAGTCGTTTCAATCATTTTTTTTTCCGGCTTTCACATCATCATTTTTTTTAAACTGCGTGCAGCTCTTTTTCTTTTCTTTTCTTTTTTTTAGCACCCGTCTCCTTTTTTTTTACAGCCTTTCATCTCTCTCTTTTTTTTTACGGAAACATTTCCAGCCCACTTGGGCCCAACCGTGGACTCAACCCCCCTCTCTCCCAATTTTTTTTTAATACTCAGTTGGCCTTCTTTCTTTTCAATTTTTTTTTAAATGTGGCCCGTTATCCTTCCTAGGGTTCCCATTCGGAACCCATCCACGTAGCCTCTTCCTGGTGTTCTTGCCGCCGCCAGAACTGGGAGGTCGGATGAGGTTCGCCTGTCGCGCATCGAGCCCGCCAATGGAGGCTTTCCTACCGCCTGGTTGATGGGGCTCCTGGAGAGGACTCGCACGCGTGCCGCCAGGACTGGATAGAAGGGCGCCGCCTGCCTTGCGCCGCCTGTCATGCGCCCGGCGGAGGACTGGAGAGAGGGAGGCTCCACCTGGGAACCGCGTCGCCGCCTTGAAGCCTGGGATGGGGATGCATTGCCTCTCGCGCGTGCACGTTGGGAACCGACGTTGGGGATGCGCGTGATGCGGCCTTCGGATGCTCACCTGTGGTCCTTGGAGAGTCTTGGAGAGGGAGCACCGCCAGCGCGGGGTCGGGGAGCGCTGCCTGGAGGTTCTAAGAGGGCTCGCTGCCCTCTTCTGGGCCGGGGCTCCGGCTATGCGAGGTGCGCCGCTGCACCTGCGCGATGGGTCGAGCAGATCTGGAAGGAGAGTGCCGCCGAGCGCTGCCGTGGGGATCTGCCACCGCCAGCGTGGCACTGTTGCCGCTGGGGATGAGAGAACGAAGAACCTGGAGAATAGGACTTGGAGGCGGGCTTGCCCCAGAAGTTGCCTGGGATCTGGGCTGATTCCATGGTGGTATGGATGGTGCGGGCTTCTGCCGCCTGGGACCTTCGTCTGAAGGAATTGCGTGCGGATCAAGAGAGGATCCATCAGACCCCGTCAGGGAGTTCATTGAAACCCTAGAACTTTGATCACAAAGCAGAAAAAAAAACTTGAATGCTGCATCGCATATCTGATCTTGGAAGGATTAGGGTTTCAATGAGAAACCTTAGAGAACAAATCCTCCGAACTTGAATTTCATAATCAACCTCAATAAGAACTGAATCTCGGATAAAATAACGAACAGAAATTTCAAAAACAAATCCTCATGAATCGAACCCGCTCTGATACCATGTTAGAAAATCGGAAGCGGAAGCGTAAACATGGATAAAAGATAAACAAGAATAAGAACGCGGGATTTTACGTGGAACCCTACTCCCTGAGGAGCGGGATGAAACCACGGGAGAAGCCCTCAAACGGGCGGATACTTCATTCCTTTTTCTCAATGAGTACAAGAGGTCTGGGGCTCCTTATATAGCCTTTCCAGAGCCTCCAAGTCCCACCGTTGGACGGTGTGGGACTAAACACTGGATGGGGTAAATGGATCTCCTCCAGGATCCATTTACCCTGCTACAACACAATAGGCGCATACAACTTATACTCCAACAATCTCCAATGCATTAATCAGGCTTCTCTTTTCATTGTCAACAACCCTACCTTCCATGAGAGGACCGAATAAATCAAGGTCGATTGCCACTACACTTGTAATATGATTCAGAAGGGTTTCATCTCAACTTCTCATGTTAGCTCAGGAGAACAAATTGTGTGCAAGTTCACCAAGACCTTAGCCAAAGGGTCATTTTAGATATGTTATTCCAAGTTGAGCATGATTGATATTATGCTCTATCTTGAGGGAGAATGTTGAGATGTTAGCTATCTTTTCATTATTCTATGTATTTCTTTTTCTTTCAGTCTATATTATGTAATTTTCCCAAACAGGTTTCTCCTTTATATAAGAGAATCCTAGGGCCTCATGAGTAAACAACTCATTCTTTTTTCTCCGTAGTCTCGATAAACTCAAAGTTCAGTCGGTGAAGTATTTGATGTGCTCCAGCTCCTCTATAGCTCCAAGTTCAAGAATTGGTCATCTCGCCCCCTGTAGAACTCATTGCTCACATATCTATAAAGAAGTATTTGGTGTGCTCCAGCTCCTCTATAGCTCCAAGTTCAAGAATTGGTCATCTCGCCCCCTGTAGAACTCATTGCTCACATATCTATAAAGAAAACTTTATTCTTCTTGATTCTTTTACAATCGGTTAATATGCTAGAGCTTCTCACATCTAATTACATTTATATTGGTACTCTTGAGAATGTTAGACATATTTTCAACAACAACAAAGCCTTTTCCCACAATTAAGTAGGGTCGGCTACATGGATTTCTGCCTTCATTTAGATCTATTTTGGGCCATTCTCGGACTTATATCCAAATAGCTAAGATCCCTTCGGATAGAGTCTCATTCCAACACTTCTTGTGCATTCATCGCCATCTCTTAACTGGCTCATCATCCCAAATCTCGCATCTTCTAACCGGTGCATCAACCGACCTTTGCAAATGGTCAAACCATCTTAAGTGGTTTTCTCTCATCTTATCCTCTATCGGAGCTACACCAACTTTTCTTCTGATCGCATCATTTCGAATTTGATCTTTTCGTGTATGACCACACATCCACCTTAGCATTTTCATTTCTGCTACCGTCCTTTTCTACACATGTCTATAGTTTACAGGCCAACATTCTGATCCATAGAGCATAGCAAGTCTCATGGCTACTTTGTAATATTTTCCTTTGACTTTCAAAGAGATTTTCTTATCACAAAAGACAGTAGAGGCTCCTCTCCACTTTAACTAACCTACATTTATTCTATGAGTAACATCTCAATCAATTTTCTCATCGCGTTGTCAGTTGTCAATTTCCTCATATCCTGTTGTCAATTTCCCCATCCCGTTGTAATGTTAGAGATATTTTCCTGAATTAAATCTGATTCCAGAAACCAACCACGATTTCAATAATCCAGTTTCAACCCAAGTTGAATCAATCACCCTTAAATTTTGAAATCAGACCATAAATGCATGTGGGATTAGGTTCTGAAATTGCAAACTAATTTCAGTGTCTATAACAGAATCTTAAGATCAACTCGTAAACAAAATAAATGGCTATATATGTACCCAATAAGCCTGGATCAAAACAATCTGGATCGGATCGAATATCCATTCAGTCTAATTAACATGAACAACCCTAGCATATGAGTGTCTCACTTACTGGTCAAGGATCCTGGGGGCAAGGGAAAGTAGGTGTGATCCCCCCCACCACCCTTGTGGGGTGTAAGGAAAACCAAGGGTGCAAAAATCGATAGTCGGTAGTCGGTCAATCAGGTCATTGACTAAGGATTAATCGACAGTCGTGCGACTAATCGAATTTAGTCGGTCTTTAATCGGCTTTAACTTTTTTAATAATTTTAAATATATAGATCATTTAATATTCGGGTGAAAATTTTATGTGTGGCTCCTTTCAATTTGAGCACTCGGATCCATTAGTATCATATATCCATCTATACTGAGAGTAGTATAGAAACTCCCTGAAGTTAGGGCTCTTTGTGTCTTCTGTAATCTTCTTTCACCACATAGTGAAAACTGATCGTTGCCGCCCAATGATGTAGCCCGATTACGGGTGAATCTTGTAAATCCACGTGTCTTCGTGCTTGCTTGCTTAGTCGTATTCGTATGTGATTGCTTCTATTATTCGCAAAAAAGGGAAAGGATGATAGAACGATAAGGGAGAGATGGGAGCAAGGGACGAGGGAACAAGATGTTTAGATAGGGAGAGAGGAAGAACCTTGATGAAGAAAGGGAGGATAGATAAATATTATTTCACTCAAAATGCCTTCTCTTTGTTGTTTCATTCCATTAGTCAAATACCATAATCATTAAGGGGTCATACAACATGGTAGAATTACAACACATTTCTAAATGTTCTACACTTATGGATAAGTAAAAGCCTACATCGCAGTTCAAATGTTACACCTTCAACCATTGCTACTTTTCTGGTATAATCTTACCATTGATTAGAAATCAAATTAATAGAGAAGAAAGAAGAAACTTCTAGAGATTTCTAGACCTAGAAGAGGAGAAAAAGGATTCTAGAATCATGTCTCCCCTTGTAATAAAAATAGATATATAAATATTAGCAAAACCCTTTATTTTCAAATATTTTACAAACCAAGGCCCTAAATGTCGGTTTCGGTCACCATTTCGGTATCGACCAAAGCAGAATTTCGATGGAATTTCGGTGGAATTTCGACCGAAATTTTGGTCATTTCGGTCATTTTTTGTACTAGGACCCCCATATTTCGGTCATTTCGATCATTTCGGTCGAATTTTGATTTCGACTGGATATCAATATTCGACAGAAATTCGACCGAATTTCGTTGAAATTTGAGGCCATGTTACAAACTAGTCCAAAATCTAAATTATTTTAATTATTCATAATTGGAGCATTAGTGGTTGCATTAACTTACATGTGTTTTCAAAATTTGACTCCTAACGAGTTGGCTTTCCTAGTTAGTTGATCGTAGCGGAAAATATGTAGCTTGGATGTCTCAAAGGGAACGGGATAATCAGACTGATAAAGGTGCCTCTTCCTATGCACCTCCAATGTGATAATCTGGTTCTTTTTATTTCCAACAACCCAGCCTTCCATGAGAGGATGAAGCATATAGAGGTAGACTGTCACTACACTCGTGACATGATAAGAAGGGTCTTATTACCACTACGCATGTCAGCTCTGGAGACCAGACATCAGATGTTCTTACTAAGGCTCTAGCCAGAGGGCCTTATTAGAGATGTTGTTTCAAGCCGAGTCTGATTAATATCTACGCTCCAGCTTGAGGGGGAGTGTTGAGATATTCGGTATCTTTGTATTGTTCTTTTACGTTCTATTTATTTTGTCTTCGTCCTGTAATTTGTCCAATAGGTTCCACTACTATATAAGAGAGGACCTCTCATAATTGCAATTTCATTTTCTTTAAGTGACACTGTTAAAAGAAAAAAAATGAAGAGAAGTCACTACAATTTACAATGTCCAATATCCTAGAAATGACAACACCTGTTAAAAACAATTTAACAACAAAAAACCGATTCATAAGCAGTAGTCTAATTAAAGAAAACTACTATTAATTAATTAACATCCAAAGGGAACAAAATAATGACCTATGATGAGATATTACATACTTCACGTTAAATACTCATTGCAAACACAGATAACTCTCCTCGTCTATGTCAGAACATGACGCTAAAAGCAAAGCATTGATAGAATTCATACCTGTCTATTACAGAGACAACATATAGAAATTGCATGGAGGCTCCCACGGCAAAAGCAAATGCCCAGAAGATTTGCTTACTCCAGAAACATAATACACTTATAACTGCCAAGTAGGTCGTAAGAATGTGAACGGAGAATTTCATGAGTGTGCTTCCTTGTGAACCAAGGAGTAGCAACCACACCATCCCTATGAAAGTACCAATACCACCAGCTACACCATATATAGGCCAGTAAGTTTCTGTATACCCTACTTGATTTTCACTGACCAGAGATGTATACTTGTCAATATCAAGTCTGTCACTTTTTTTAAATCTGTTAATACCGAGAAGTATGAGAACAACTCCCAAACCAACCAGATGGAGGAAAAAAATGAGAAGCCAAAATACATCCCGCCAGTGTCTTGGCTCAGAAACCCCTCTCAATGCAAAAGCATTGCTGCCACTTTCACGCTCACCCCGCCCTGCATCCTAAAAGACCAACAGATGAACTAAGAAAATGACTTCCATATCATGAAAAAGAATCAAATCATTCTCAAAGATGGCTCAGGGTTAAAAAACAATTACAGACAGATCACAGTACAAACTCAGTAGAAGCGATTTGTGAATTCAAAAAGAAAGACCGGTCTTTGTTATGTTTTCATCGATTTTTGTATATCAAAGATATAAGATGTATAATCTGAGTATGATTAAAAGAAAAATTGAATTGTACAAGTACTGCAAATTTAAGTTAGACATATTAACAAAATCTCTCATAGTATTGTGACGTGCAACAATCGATGAAAAGAAAAGGGATCAAGTTGTTGATTGGCAAGGGAAGTAATGACATTAAAAGCGGAAATCGCTATAATAAATTCACTGTAACTATGGATACTAACATCAAGTTGCTATACTTCAGGCTTTTTTGAAAAGAACAAGTTCTTATGATTATGACTATGTTAAGAAACCGATCCAAGAGATCTAGGATCCCCATCATTCAACTAATCAGACTGTAACAAGCTAGAAAAAACTCTGAACATGTAGTCAACTTTTCCCAATATACAAAGGATAGCCAAAGGACTTTCCACTCTATACATTAATGACATATAAAACTAGATTTGCTTACAAAAATCTTAATTGTAGAAAACCATGATCATTTCTGATATTTAAGAAAAATAGGAAAATATTTTAACCTAACACTAGCCAACAGAATATTTATAGAAAATCATTCATATACTAAAAGGTGTAAAAAAAAGTTTCAGAAATTGAACCATATGAAAATGTTTATAGAAAAATCATGCAGAAGCCAAAAGGCGTGAAACTTCATATAGCAATCTGTTTTAATCAGGTCAAAACAACAAAAAGGACTGTTCTACCACACTATGAAAGTAATCATGTCAATCAAAGCAACAGTTAATTAATCGAGTAAGTTTGAAAAAGAGAAGCACCAATTCCAGCATTTATGTCCCAATCACCAGACTGTATCAAACACCAAATGATAAGTCATCAAAGGTTTAAACTAAAACGAGACATGTGTCAACATATTTAATATATGGATTGCATAACCAAATCATTAGTTAGATCCAAGCCACTAGTCAAAAGTCAAAACAAAGATCAACCAAAGCCACCAAATTACACCTAATTCCTACACACCACCATAAAACATCAACAAACCAACATCTTCCTTTAATTTTCAAATTCAATCAATTTCAAACCAATAAAACCAACCACACAGAAAAAACGGTTCCCTCGAAATCACCGTACTAAATACAACCACTTCTTACCAACCAAACTAGGGTTAAAAAGAGCGGCCACAAAAATCACAAACATCAAAACCTCACTGATTTACCTAACAAAAAATCACAGTTAAAAATAAAAACCTTCAAAAGCGAACTCAGTCCTATTCAACAAAGTTCACACCTTTAACTTGCAAACAGAAATCATCAGTAAAAACTAAAAGCAACTGCCCAAACAAAATCGACTCAAGAACAAATCTGTACTCCAAAACCCAACAAACCAATCCAAATTCCAAACAGCCCGATCCAGAATAGCATCTCAACACCCCGAAAAACGAGATAAAGAACCACTAATTCGGATCAAACAAGAGCATCAGAACATGAGAAGGCAGACACGAGGTCACATGGATCAAGGGAACAAGAATATGAAAGCACCTCAGCTGTGGGGCTGGAACTGGTTTCAGAAGACATTCTCCCCTTCGGCTCCTGCCTTGTCGTCGAGTTGGGTCTCTATGTTCTCATCCACAGAGGGCATTAATGGCGAAGGGAAGGAAGAGGAAGGGGTGGTCAATGTGTTGGGATGGGGACAAGTGGGCAGTCAGGGGAAAAATGGGTTCTTTGTCGAAAGGAAAGGGGAGAAGGAACCCGATACGATTCAAGCCGTTACATACAGTGGTGGGGGAAGAGAGAACACGCAAGATCCTCTGCTCCTATGAGAATGAGAATAATCAGTGGGAGATTTTGGAAGGGAGAAGGGGAGAACGCACAAAGGTACCATTTCGAAAAGTCTATAAAAACACATCCCAATCATATTTTTGTAAGGTACATAGTGTGGAATTTGTAAGCAATTTCTCCCGTGATTTAAAAACGCGTCCCTTCCTTCTTGGAAGTTGGGCATGTGTGAATTTCTTAAAGTGGAAATGCAATTTGTCCAATAATTAGCCTGTGCGATATGCTTAGCTACCCATCAATGTACTATCATACCATTTAAATGTAATATAAATTATACATAGTTAAAAGGGATACAAACGGACATATATACATAGAGAGAGAAAAGGGAGTATACACCCCTGGTGCATGTAATTTTATATACACCGGGGCTTATATTTCCCACATTTTTTTATTTTTTGGGAAAATACCACCGTATATATTCATCTATATATCCCTCCAATATGTCATTTGAATTTCGTCAGAAACAGAGACTCATATGCCCTCCATCTAGAACAGATAATTTTAACGGTCTTAGAATTATTGTAATCGACCTGTTATAGATGGAGGGCATAGAAGTCTATGTTTCTGACGAAATTCGAATGGCATATTGGAGGGATATATAGATGAATAGATGAATATACACGGTGATATTTTCCCAAAAAATAAAAAAATGGGAGATATTAGCCCCGATGCATGTAAAATTACATGCACTAGGGTGCATACTCCCCATCCATATATATACACACATATGGGTATTATCATATTTTTATTCGTTTTTAAATCTGAATAGAGATGCGGATACAGATATTGACGGATATGAAAATTATTTTACCATATACTTAAAAATGGATAGGGATGTAAAACGGATATTGATCGCATACGAATAATAATAGAAATACATTACAGATAAGCGTAAATATACATGTATTATATACTCATCATAAAAATGTATTAAATGTGCTTATACATAATAATTATATCAAATACGGTGAAAGAATTAGGTGCCCGTCTCGTTGTCTTGACACCTTTTTTCCTTTCAAAAAAAAAATATGGTGAAAGAAATTTTAAAATTATGTTATATATGATCAAAAATTAATCGACATCAATATTTATATATGAAAATAGACATAAGGATGTTTGTAAATATCAAAATAATATTCGTATCTATTTTAAAATGGATACGAATGTCATAATCTGTATAAGATGGATAAGGTGGTGGACTAGATACGAATATATCCAATCTGGTTGCATACCTAATTGTCAAGGTCATCCATCAAAGAAGACTATAAATGTGGTCCACTGTTTTTGGGAGAGTGATATCAATATTGCATAATCATTTGTACACCTTTTAGAATCGTTGGATCTACCAAAATACACAAAAGAACTTTAGTTTTACATCAAGAAGTTTATGATATTAAGATCCAAAAGATAATTGCTATAAAACTTGGAAGAATGGAATATAAGATTCATTTATATTAACAAGAAGCATTATGCAAGTTGGATTCATGTGATAAAGTTGAAAATCATATGATGCAATTTGCATAGGATACCAAAAGAAAATAACAAGCATATCAATAATTGCACTAATATCCCAATAAAATGGGCCAAAATCTAAGGCCATGTTCGTTTGAGGGATAATGGCTTGTATCCCTTCTTATCCCACAAAATTCTTATCTCTCTGAAGATGGTCAATATTTGACTTCTGGAGTCCATCCTTCCATCATCAATCTTTCCCACTATAAAAATACAAATAATTAGCACTTATCTTACAATCTTATCTAACATAATTAACTTTTATCATGTACCCATTCTTATTAAATTGAACGAAGAATAGCAAATAACTACCATTTATCCCTCATTATCCCACAGATTCTATACATGTAAATGAATAGAACTGAGGAATACAACAGCTTAATCCCTCTTTATCTTGTATCGTGTATCCCACTGCGAAAATGCGCCCAAAGGGTTCTTTCTCCTTGTGTAATTTAAAATATAAAAGTTAATATTTTTGTAGTATGTGATACTTTATAGCACGGTTGTTTCCTTAGGTGTCATTTAGGTAAAAGCATTTTTTTATCTTGACTCATAAATATTTTCATGTAGAAGAGATTTTCCCATTTCATCATTTTAAAGAAGAATGTAGTCACGATAAAGGGCTTTAATATAATTACCAAAAAGGTTTTCTTCCTTTAGTCTAGAATTTAAACCATTAAAAAAGGCATATATGTAAATCAGTAGTCTTAGGGTTTCTTAGGGTATGTTTGGTTATTGGGTTGAGTTGGGTTGGAGTAACCTCCTGTGAATAGTACATATTTGGATGGTTAGGAGGGTTTAAATGATAAATGTGATGTGATGGCATGTTGATTGTGTGTTATATTAATTTTTATGATTATAATATATTTTTATGATAATTTTTGTTTATACATGGTTAAAAATATTATATCAAAGAAATTGTGGGATCCATACAACTAATTCCAACCAATGAAAGCATATGTAAAGGATGCATATCACATAAAAAAGATGATATCCGATAGTAGAATGTCAACTCAAAAGATACATGAAGGAGATAATGTAGTTTTTAGCTATTTTCCATATGTTCCATCGTGAACAATTGAGAGATTGCCCCCTTCAAGTTATGTGTGTAGGGAGAATATTAATGCACACACACAATTTCCTTGTAGTGACAAGGAGTTGGGATTTTAGGCAATAAAAAGAGAGTCAAGCTCTTTCTCAAAGTTGCTATTATACAAAGTTGGATATCTAAACAAATAGTCCTACTTCCTTTTATATGCTAATAGAATATGAGTGCATCAACATGGTCACCTACATGTGATGGCTTATTCATTGTCATCTCCCTCATTAGTGATGCTAATCTTATAATGGTCCCTTTACCAATGTCATCAACACTCATACTATCTCCTCTTAGTCAATGACATCTTGTGCATTTCTCCATATTAATGCACCCTTCGGTGGTGTTTTTTTTTGCAAAATCTTGTCTTTTTTTCCTATCAAATTTGGATCTAAATATGTAAAATAGTGCCATTATATGCCTCCATAATATCTATTTATCACCCTTAGAATGTATTAACTAAATCTTCCTAGTTCAAAATATATTTGTTGGAGCATAAATGGGTCAAATTCTAATATAATCCATATAACAATTGAGATATAAGTTAGGCCTATAAATAAAAGGATTTAGATCCTTTAGTTATTACTTAGCTCTTCTAACCTTGACTATAACCGATGCTATCACTCCCACCCAAAATCTCTGCATTGTCGACCATTGGGGCATTATAGGAGCTTGTTAGAGTTTGTCTAAATGAAGATTTGATGTTGCCATTGTATAGATTTCACCAATATAAAGCATTGGATTTGCTAAGAAATCTTCTTTAGGGCCATCATTTCTACTTTTGTTCAAAATATCCAAACAATGGATTATCTACTTCCATTGTATTTCCCCTACCGCACTATTAGTCATCGAGGAATCATAGATTATGGAAGGAGAAATATAAGGGGTATCGCTCGAGGTAATGACCTTGTCTCTATCTCCTTTGTTGGTTCTAAGTGACTTTCTCGATCCCACATTTATGGAAATCACTAAAAACAGATAGATGTCATGGTTGTGATGCAATTGTTGCGAAAATTATGCATCCTAAATCTTGTGAATGATATCTTTTGCCATACCAACATCTTACTTAACAAGGGGTATGGGAATGATGAGCAATCAACTCATCATGATAACTCAACTAAATTAAGCTAAAATCTATGTAAAGATACATATAAATACATTAATACCAATATAACATGAAGACAAAATCCTTAGAACTATTATTTAACTCTAAAAACTCACTAATTATGATCATAAATCATTAAGTAAAAAACTAAAAAGATATATGTGCATATTGATTATATTGAAAACTAGCACAAAAGCGAGAGTTGAATTGTTCAACAAATAAATTTAGCAATGAAAAAACTATATTACAAAATGTTCAAGGATATTTATGTGAAAGCTCAAGTGGGTAAAAATGTTGTGACTTAGAATTTCTATTCTAAGATTCCATTTTCCGTATGTCCATCGGAGCCCTATTTAGTGTACCACATTACTCACAACGAGAGAAATTAAATCTCACTTTTGGTCTTCCACTTTCTTAATCATCCTCAAGAAAGTATTCTACCTCTTGCATAGAGTAAGGATTCACATGTTCAATAGCTACTTCACAACACTTTTAATTGATTTATCGAATAGTGAATTTTACTGGAGTATGTTCAGAAAAGCTTTCTTGAGAGAGCAAGTTGCAGAATAATTGCTTAAAATTGAGTGTGAGTTCAAGAATGATCACAAGGAGACATCGAGCACTATTAGAGTGCTTAGAGAATTGAGAGAGAGAGAGAGAGAGAGAGTTAAAGCACAATTGTTAGAGAGTGTGAATGTATTGAGTGGAAGTACGATGAGATGGAAATATGTCATTGTAGCACCACAAACATAGTACCAAATCTAGTAATCATGAAGTGTGGTAGTAGCATATAAGTAGTATTGGCTACTTCTAGACAACATGGGCTTAAGCATTTTATATTGTGATCAATGACTCCAGTTGGGTTCAAGCCCAACATGTTGTCTGGGACAATGATCTCTGATAACGGATCGAATCTAGGGTCAGGTACATTGCATATGTATCAGAACAGATTTCCTCTAATAGTGGAAAGGGCTACCAAGAGGTGGAGCAACCGTATCATAGAGTTGGGAGGAAAGGGCTACCCAAGAGGTGAAATCACCATTGTTAATGGGAATAGGTCATGTGCCATTGCGTAAGAAGGACATTGCGAATATAAGTGGGGATGATTGTAGCATCCCAAACATAATACTTGTTGATTGAATGATCTGGTATGAGAGATATGTGAATTCCTAACACACTGGCTTGGAGGGCGTGCAGTGGCCTACAAGTCAGATCTGACAATCACTTTATCAGTGCCTTTTTCGATACTCGGATATCAATCAACCAAATCGATCAAACATTCATCAAAACCCAAAGATGTATATGTATAAGGAGACCATGCAAGTTTGTGAGTTATGGATTTTATTTAACTCTACATGAAATGTTTATGGACAAGCAAGTACAGAGTCGTCCACATGAACAAACAGGGATAAACTACAAAGATGAAACCCAACTCAAGGAATCAAGAACAAAATTGTTGGTTTTGCAACCTAATTAGATTTTTATGTATTTTATGGGTTTTAAATTAATTTTCTTTTTTTCATGATTTTTATTTGATTTTTAGTTTTATCTTTTATATAGATTTTAATTTTACAAGTGTTTTAAATTAATAAAATATAATGATAAATAGATAATAATGTATAAAGTAATATGTAAGAGATATATAAAGAGATATAAAAAGGATCTTTTTAAAATTTTCAAATATACCAAATATAGTCAAAATAAACCAAATAAAATATTTTTGGGTATTTATATTTTCTCTGTTTAATGTATTTTTATGATATTTTATAATATTTTTTATGGATTTTTAAAAATCAAAATACACAAAATACAACAAACTGAAAATACAGGAACTTCAGAAGGGCCTAAAAATTATCTATCAGATCAAAAAGGACCCAAAGTAATTTTTCCTATATTTATAATGAAACAAAGAAAATTTCAAGTTTTAGAACATATTTTTCTGATTTTTCTACATTGTCTATGATTTTTAAGGGTTTTCTATATTTTGTAGTTTTTAAGCTTTCTATTTTGTATTTCCGAGTTTTTGATATTGATTAAAGATAATAAAATACACTTACCCTAATTTTGGTGATTTTTGGGGTTATATTATAATTTTATGATTTTTATAAGTCAAAACAATACAATATAGCTAGTTTTGCAATATTTAATTAGGAAAATAATAATAACTACATATATAAATAGACGTGATACGATATCATATAAGGTATTCAAAATATTTTTCCTAAGATTTTTAAGTTAATTAGGTAATCAAAAGCAACCAACTAAATTCAACGTACGGGGACTATTCTACAATTTCTAAACCTTAAGCATGCATTTTACAAATAAATAAAGTCCAGGGGCTTAAAATAATATTTCCTATTAATTTCTCAATATAAAGTGCCTGGTAGAGACATATATCAAATATACAAACACACAGGGCATCCAAGCAAATTTTCCAATAAAATATAAATTCAAATTAAACCGGCATGGCTATTTTGCAATTTCTAAAAATATTTCCAACATTTCCAAGCAAGTCCATGGAAACACCAAGGCATATGGTGTAATTATCCCACAAAACTCTCACGTGGGACCACACATGAGGCGACGTGGTCTAGACTAATATGCAAATAACAAATACTATGGGGTTCCAAATGCAAAATAAACACAAATTTTTAAATTATAATAAATAATTACATATTCAAATCGTACATACCAAAAATGTGAGGGAAAATATGCAAAATACACTCACTTGTGCGCTGGCGGACGGCTAGGAAGTGATCACTTAACGACATGTCGTGTATCTAGAGACCAGTATCGCTTCGTGGTGGGACGGTGGAGATCAGATCCTCAGATGGATCTGATGGCAGCAAGATGGCTCGATCCAACGACAATTGGAGAGTCTGGCACTTTATTCTTCATCCAATGGCAGAGGCGTAAGTTGGAAGAACGGGGGAAGAACTGGAGTACGGCGAGCTTTGATTGGAGCTCCTGAGCAGCTCCGGCCAACATTTCAGTGTACTGATGGGCAAAGAAGCTTCCTAAAGAGGAGACACAGTTACTGATGATCCAAATGATATCCAGGACCCAAATAGGCAACGGAGTTCATGTGAAAAAGAGGAGAAGTCGACTACCTGATGAACGCAAAATTTGCCTCCTTAATAATAAGGGATTGTCGCAGTACAGGAGGCAGATTTTAGTCATGCAAAAATCACACTTTTGAATATGTAGAATTTAATTTACTTGACAAGCATACCAAGATCGAACACAGGGACATGAGCCTCTAAATCTATTTATAAAATTTTATTGTTTAATTAATGATTGATTCTTTTCAATTCTAGGTCTTCAGGTAAATGTGATGTGCAATGCAGAGAAAACAATGCAAAGACAAGTGATGCATGTAATTTTTATTTGATTTTATGATGCAAATAAAAGATGAGGCATGATTAAATGCAAAGGACATGCATGCAAAATACTATCTACAAATATGCCCTATAGAAAATCACATCAATGAGCACAAATGATGGTTTAATTTCGAGACAAATCGAGCATGAAATTCAAGATCAACTATCTGTTAATGGCAAGGATTTATCGAGCAAGAGACACTATATGTCATCAAAATTCATCACATTTAATTTAATGTCAAATCAAGAAATTAAACATGCTATTAGATATAGAATTAAATAAGCTCCAAAATGACACTGAAATCATGCAAAATTTGGACTTAATATGCTCAAGATATGAAAGAAACAATGCAAGGGCATAAATGTAGAAAAATGCAAGGAAAATAAAGATAAGTATTGCAAATAGGTCCTTAGAGGGACCCATTTGCAAATAATTTAACCCGACGGGGGCCCAGTGTAATTTTTCCATGGAGCACAAGGGCCTTTATGTAATTTCAAAAGTTGCAAGGGCCTCCCTATAAAATACCCAAGCCCACACGTGAGGCACGCACCTGGGGACCAAAATGTAATATTCAGAACTTCTAGGGCTTCGATGTAAATTACCCAGCCCCTCACGTACAGACCACGTGAGGTGCCAGGCTTGAGAGACATCCTAGGCTCGGGCCACGTGGATGCGTATATAGCTCCTGTGCTTGGCTCGGACCGCCTGAGCCTCGTTGCCTCGTAGGGGGCGATGTGTCCTTCTTTGAGCCGTCCAATCATGAGGATCGAACAACACCTGCACTCCCATCCTCTTCCTCCTCTGCAGTCGCGCGATGGGCGACGATATCTGGACTTCGGTGAGGTACTAGGGCTCTACCGCACTCCTTCGCCCGCCCTGAAAATCGAGGATCGATCATGAGGTGTTGTCGTTGAAGCTCGGATGTAGGAGGCTGGCCGGAGCGGTCTGGAGCATCGTGGCGATAAGAGATCAATGGAGAGGGACTTCTTGAACTAGGCTCCAGTGAAGGTCAGTTCATTGAAAGAAACCATGACATGCAAGCTTCGGTTCATAGCCGAAGCGTGAAGTGTATGCGTTGTGAGGTGAACGGAGGTCGGTGAAAGGGCGGAGGCCTGAGGCTTCCTTTGCCTTGAAAACGAAGGAGGTGGTTAGAGCGGGGAAGGGTTCTAGAGGAAAGAGGAGGTCGCGCGAAGGTCGGAGATGTGAGGTGGAGTGGGGATGAAGTAATTCAAAGGTGAATTGGAATGTGCGCGGTGGGATAAATGGAAGAAAAATCAAGGAAAATAAAGAAGCAGACCTGGAGGATTGGAGAAGAAGATCGATGGGTGAAGTGGTATGTGCTGAGGTTAAGACAAACCTTGCGACCTGGCTGATTGGTCCAGGGGGCTCGGTGGTGCCCGGGGCTGCCGCTACATGACCGGAGAGGCCATGGATCTCACTGGGGGCTCCTAGTCGTCATTGCCTCGACAGCCGCCCTCTGCTATCATCGGAGGGTGGAGGGGGATGTTTTATAGGTGGGATTAGATGTTATAGGAGGTTCTTTGAATGGCTGAACGGATGGAGTGAAGGCGTGGGTGGAGGGTGTTGAAGTCTGCACGAGAATGGTGGTAGATTGTTCTACGTGGAGGGTCGTTTTGGGAGCAGAGAGGGATATGGTTGGTAGAGCTAAAAATGGAAGGGGTGGGTGGAAAGTCAGGTGTAATGCCTGGGGGCGGAGGTGTTAAGAGGTAGACGATGAAGCGGAGCCATTGGATCTTTTGATCCAACGGCCTAGGAGGGGGCGTGAGTGGATGGTTGTGGTTAGATCAGGAGAGGTGATCAATGGCTAAGATCGAGGTGCAAAGGAGTGGTTGAGATGGAATCTGGAGGTCTATTCAATGGCTGTTAGAGGCAGGGTGATGTGGAGCGAGGGGAGTCATAGGATTAGGACACATCTGTTGGCTGGAGTTTAGGCGCAAGGGTACGATGCATGTGAAGGGGGGGGGGGGGGGTTGATTAGACGACTGTGGAAAGAGTTGGGAGGAACGGTTGTGATAGAGGCGGAAATAAGTGGATCCAATGGCCAGAAGGGGGGCGGGTGGCAGAAGAGGGAGCGACCGCGTGGCAGCTCCAGAACGCGCCACGTGGTCGCTCCAGAAAATTCAATAAATACAAAAATAAAGAAAAAACAAAAGGAAATAAAAGGAGGTTGAATTGGGAAAAAATCAAAACATCAAAGTTGTAGATCTCGAAGAGATAGGTCATTTGTACAAAAGTGTATTTTTGGGGATATTTTTAAAGGGTAAAAACATTGATTTTGAGGTTTTGATATTTTTGTATTTTAAATTTCTTTTAAAAGCCAAAACAATTATAGATAATAATTAATCTAATTTTATGGGTTTTAATAAAATATAAAAAAACAAGGAAAAGGTTAGTAAGTAATTACAATAAATATAGTTAGATTTTTAAAGTTATTTATAAGTTAATTATACACAGAATATACACAGTATAATACAAGTTAATATTAGTGATTTAATTGTGATTTTTATTGAATTATTTAAGCTTAGGGATTAATATGTATATTTTAACATGATGAATCTGAGATTCATCATACCCCTATACTTAAACTATGCTCGTCCTCGAGCATCTAAAGAATGAAGGAGTTGGATTAACTCCCGCAGTGCATGTGAAAATTTCAAGGCTTAATTCATCGAAGACCTTTAATTTGAGTGATCCTAAAACTATGGGCTTAACCATGCTCTAGTTAAAAGGAATCCGACTTCTCTAATTATCGGACTCTCTGTTTGTACATAAAATATAAGGATATGAAAATTAGTGTACTGCAATCATGAGAGTCGAGTCGAGACATCACCCAAAGTTCCAGTCCAGGAGACTCTCCTCTAGACCTAATCCTCAACACTAGGGAATACGTCGATTCTTGCTTCAGTCAACTGTCTCATTAGTTTGTCAGACTTGAAAGTTTAGATGGACGACCGGATGATGGAGGAGATAGGACTGTGCCTATCTTTCTTTCCCTCACATTGGAACAAGGGGCCTCTCAAGTGCCTTATTACTCAACACTTGTATATTTTTATTTTTGTTGATCAATCTTTCTGTCAAGAGAATTTGGAGTCGCCTGTACTTGTTTTTCTGGGAGTACACCGGGGTGTGTCTCTTTTGAGTATCTAAGATACCTTCGACACCCAAACTTGTATCACTATATGATGCAAAGCCCTTTTATGATGCTAGCCCGACTCCTTGGTCCTAATAGCATTTGGTCCAGTGGACACTTTGAAATGGTGGGGAGCGCTTGCCTTTGGTGGAAGCTCTTTTGAATTTGACTTTGTAATGACAGAGCTTTTCTTTCAATATTTCTTTCTTTTCTTTTCTTTTTGGCTAACTCCACTGGTTTACCAAACGTTGACGCACACTGATCAACAATTAAATTAGGTTTCATCACACCTTGGCACATAGCGAACTTGTCCAGAAACTGGCTAGGGTTTTGCTGATACTCGGGTTTCTTGAAGCCTTCATTAATTTTATCCCCATCCTCGAGCATCATTAGATCGGGTATAGACTCAAATCTCCAGTCCCAGTTTCTCAAGTGATAACTCGACTCATCTCATCAATCATGTAGTTGTGAATGTATTGTGCGGATCATATTCTTTAGAAGGTAGAGATAAAGAGTGCGATATAGTGCTCAGATCTTTCAAACTAGGGAAGTGTGGATTATTAAGTTCAAAACCCTAATGACTAAGGCTGGTTAACTCAGACTCTCAAGATCTTAAAAATCAAGTGTCCTCAAAATCCTTAAGCCTTGAATGACTGTGAATGTGTTAGGAATACACCAACTCCAGAGTTAGAGAATTTTTTTGTGATATTTATCTTTTACAAATTTGTATTTTAATTTTTCTTTTTTTTAATTCCTTTGAGAGACAATGACTGGCTCATACTCATGTAAATAGTTGCATATACTTCTAACTAATATGGGTGTAAGTACGGACCATTAGACGAACTCGTGTTACTTGAGTAGGGAGCCACAATCAATGTCCTCTAATCACCCACTCTGCTAAGGGAGATCGAAGTTCCCTCACTGAAGAGTAGCTACTCATTTTTAAGCCTAGTAATCAGAGTCTCTATAAAAGATTTTTTTTAATTTTTTTAGATTTTTATGGAATTTTGAAAAAGATTTATTTTATTTGCAAAAAGTTAACCCCTCAATTCAAAAAAGATTTTTCTACAAGAAATTTTTTCAAAACTCGATTCATCAGTCAACTTAAACCAAACCTAAAAAGATTTCAAAAATGTTAAAACACGAGTTAGGGTTAAAGTATATATACGGTAATATACATTATACCCCTTATACTTAACATTCGCTATGTCCTCATAGCACAAGTGATATGAAGCCATAGATCTGGTTAAATACAAGGTGATATAACAGAACTGATCGGAGGGTCCCCTTATACTTAGGTCAAAAATGACCTAAGTATAAGAAGACAGATAGAGGGAGCATGGAGTGATTCGGGTCCCCCCTATATATAGGATGAAAATAGCCTAAGTAAAGGATGCGAAATTAGCTGAGAGGGCTCGAGGTTGTTAGGGTTAGAAGGTGAATTTATATAAATGTAAGGTCAATAGGAGACTGGGGAGGGGATTAGTGGTATTTTTTTACAGACAAAAATGTGGGAAGGGGGAGGGAGGGGTATACATTGTGTGAATATACAGAGAATGTGAGGGGTGAGTGGATATACAGATATGGATGCGTGCTCAAGTGTGTGTGAGAGGAGGGGGTAGATCATCTAGTGATCTACTTCTTTTTTTTCAACACGCGCGAGCCCTAGAACGAGGACTGCTAAAAATGTGCATGCTACGATATTTTTACAAGAAAATGTAGGAACGAAGAGATGACAAATGTTTCTTGAATCCTTCTTCTTTTCTTTTGCGGATCCTCACAGTGGGAGCTCCCAACTCCGTGCCTCCATGGATCTCAAGCGTCTTACATCTCCATAGGCCTTGCCACAAAAGAAATTATCAGAAAAATATCACGAAATTTAATCAACAAAATGATGCAAAAATAACATGATGAGAAGACCTGAAAATTTTGAAAATATTCATATCAAAAAATATTTCAACAAAATTCGACAAATAAATAAAGGTGAGTCGTGTCCCCGACAATGGCGCCATTTGATGAACGTAAAATCTACCTCTTTAATAATAAGGGATTGTCGTAGTACATGAGGCAGATTTTGGTCATGCAAAGACCACACTTTCGAATATGTGGAAATTAATTTACTTAGCAAGCATACCAAGGTCAAACACAGGGAAACAAGCCTCTAAATCTATTTATCAAATTTTATTGTTTAATTAATGAGCGATTCTTTTCAATCTTTAGGTCTTCGGGCAAATGTGATATGCAATGCGAAGAAAACAATGAAAAGACAAGTGATGCATGTAATTTTTATTTGATTTTATGATGCAATTAAAAGATGATGCATGATTAAATGCAAAGGACATGCATGCAAAATACTTTCTACAAATATGCCCATCAGAAAATCACGTCAATGAGCACAAATAATGGTTTAATTTCAGAGTCAAATCGAGTGTAAAATTCAAGATCAAGTATCTATTAATGGCAAGGATTTATCAAGCAAGATACACTATATATCATCAAAATTCATCACATTTAACTTAGTGTCATATCAAGAAATTAAACATGCCATTAAATAGAGAATAAAATAAGCTTCAAAACAACACTGAAATCATGTAATTTGAACTTAATATGCTCAACATATGAAAGAAACAATGTAGGGGAATAGATGTAAAAAAACACAAGGAAAATAAAGATAAGTACTGCAAATTGGTCCCTGAAGGGACCCATTTGCAAATAGTAAAACCCAGAGGGGACCCAGTGTAATTTTTCCATGGAGCGGGGGGGGGGACTTTATGTAATTTCAAAAGTCGTAAGGACCTCCCTATAAAATACCCAAGTGCACATGTGAGGCACGTGCATGATGACCAAAATGTAATAATTAAAATTTCTAGGGTCTTCGATGTAAGTTACCCAACCCCTCGCATGCGAATCACGTGATGGGCCAGGCTCGGGAGACATCCTAGGCTCGGGCCACGTGGATGCCTATAAGGCTTCGGTGCTTGGCTCGGACCGCCTGAGCCTCGTTGTCTCATTAGGGGTGATGTGTCCTTCTTTGAGTCATCCGATCATGAGGATCGAATGGCACCTGCACTCCCATCCTCCTCCTCCTCTGCCGTCGCACAATGGGCATCGATATATAGACTCCAGCGAGGTACGCGAGGTCCGTCGCGCTCCTTCGCCTGCCCTGAATATTGAGGATCAATCATGAGGTGTTGTCGTTGAATCTCGGACATCTGAGGCTGGCCGGAGTGATTTGGAGCATCGTAGCGATGAGAGGTCAACGGAGAGGGACTTCTGGAACTAGGCTCCTGCGAAGGTCAAGCCATTGATAGAAATCGTGACCTGCAAGCATTGATTCATAGCTGAAGTGTGAAGTGTGTGCGTTGTAAGGTGAACGGAGGCTGGTGAAAGGGTGGAGGCCTGAGGCGTCCTCCGCCTTTAAGACGAAGAAGGTGGGTTGGAGCGGGGAAGGGTTCTGGAGGAAAGAGGAGGTGGTGCGAAGGTCGGAGATGTGAGGCGGAGGTGGGGTCGAAGTAATTCGAAGGTGAATTGGAGTGTGCGCGGTGGGATAAATGGAAGAAAAATCAAGGTCAATAAAGAAGCATACCTGGAGGATCGAAGAAGAAGATCGGCAGGTGAAGTGGTTTGTGCTGAGTTTTGAACGAACCTTGGAGTCGTCGCTCGACTTGGATATCCCATCCAGGGGCTCGACGGTGCAGGGGCTGCCTCTACATGGCCGGAGAGGCCACAGATCTCACTGGGGATATTGGTCATCATTTCCTCGATAATCACCCTCTACTGTCACCATAGGGCGGAGGGGGAGGTTTTATAGGCGGAGGTCGGACGTTACATGAGGTTCTTTGAATGGATGAACGGATGGAGTGAAGGCGTGGGTGGAGGGCGTTGAAGGCTGCATGAGAATGGTGGTAGATTGGTCTACTTGGAGGGTCGTTTAGGGAGCGGAGAGGGATATGGTTGGCGGAGCTAAAAATGGAAGGGGGTGGGTGGAAAGTTAGGCATACCACCTAGGGGTGGAGGTGTTAAGAGGTAGACGACGACGCGGAGCCGTTGGACCTTCTGATCCAATGGCCTAGGAGGGGCGCGAGTGGATGGTTATGATTAGATCAGGGAGCGGTGTTCATAGTCTAAGATCGAGATGCGAGGGAGTGGTTGTGATGGAATCTGGAGGTCTATCCAATGGCTGTTATGATTAGAGGCGCAAGGGAGGGGTGACATGGAGCGAGGGGAGTCATAGGATTAGGAGACATCTGATGGTCGGGGTTTTGATGCGAGGGGGCAGTGCAGATGAGAAGGGGGGGTTTGATCAGACGGTTGTGGAAAGGGTTGGGAGGAACGACTACGATGGAGGTGGAAAGAAGTGGATCCAACGACCAGAAGGGGGGGCAGGTGGCAGAAGAGGTCCAGAAAGTGCCATGTTGTCGCTCCGACCGCTCCAGAAAATTCAATAAATACAAAAATAAAGAAAAATAAAAATAAATAAAAGGAAGTCAAATTAGAAAAAAGTCAAACATGAAAGTTGTATATCTTGATGAGATCTACACGTTTCGTGTTGAACAAAAAGCCAAAAGAGGTCATTTGTACAAAAGTGTATTTGGGGGGTATTTTTAAAGAGTAAAAACATTGATTTTGAGGTTTTGAGATTTTTTGTGTTTTTAATTTATTTTAAAAGCTAAAATAATTATATACAATCAATAATCTAATTTTTATGGGTTTTAATAAAAATATAAAAATAAGAAAGGATTAGTAAGTAAATACAATAAATATAAGAGGAAAGGAGGCCTATTTTGTGAAGTAGGTAACCTTACCTACTTCACATCTATTTTTCACAATTTTTTTATTTTTTTGAAAATACCACCGTGAGTTTTCATAATTATATCCCTCTAATATGTCATTCAAATTTCGTCAGAAACAGAGACTCCTACGGCCTCCATCCAAAACGTGTAAAATACAACAATCTGTGACCGTTAAAAAATGATTGTCTGGATGGAGGTTGTAGGAGTCTCTATTTCTGACGAAATTTGAGTGACATATTAGAGGGGTATAGTTATGAAAATTTACGATGGTATTTTAAAAAAAATAAAAAAATTGTGAAAAATAGATGCGAAGTAGGTAAGGTTACCTACTTCATAAAGTAGGCTCTCTTTCCTCTAAGTATAATTATATTTCTAAAGTTATTTATAGGTTAATTATACATAAAATATACGCAGTATAATACAAGTTAATATTAGTGATTTAAATAAGATTTTTATTGAATTATTTAAGTTTGGGGATTAATATGTGGATTTTAACATGATGAATCTGAGATTCATCACTACCCGACAATTCTAACAGGCCGCAGAGGGGAGGGAGGCTGTTGACCCGAGGTCAACAGTCCGAAGCCCAAGATTGGTCCACGTTAGCACCACCTAGGCGTTAAATGAAAAACCAGAAGAAATGAAAGAATAATGAAATTAAAATAGAAAATGATTTTATTTAAAAAAAACTAGCCCCTTCTACACTCGTCTTCAACTGCTCTGTACCCTCATATGATCACCTTCATCACCATGACTGTTATTGATTCCATTCTTTCGGCTGGCGATAGCTTTCTTTCTTAAGTGGACTAAAACATAAAATGTTACATAATTAATAAGATATTTTTGGCGATTTTTATTTATTTTTATAACGTTGTTTATTAGGCTTTAATTTTTACATGTATATTAGGTATAAATACTTATATACACTATTTTAATTTTATTT
Organism: Ottelia alismoides; assembly: GCA_037367405.1. Classification (NCBI taxonomy): domain Eukaryota; kingdom Viridiplantae; phylum Streptophyta; class Magnoliopsida; order Alismatales; family Hydrocharitaceae; genus Ottelia; species Ottelia alismoides. Next base: position 182,065 of record JAZKJV010005680.1, read on the forward strand.
TGTGATTTATAATTTATTATTTTATAAACATATTTTTTATATTTACAATATATTGAACTACGTCTATACATATTTTCTTGGATTTTTTCTGATGTTATTTATATCCTTAAATAATTTTATTTACAAATATTATAAGTACTTAATAGGTATATTTACCTATGCAGTAAAGTGCCTTATTTATTTTAGTCTTTTTAATGATTTTATTTTAATTTTTTATGTACAAGTATTTTTAAAATTTTATAAAAATAAAAGAATGTTAAAAATGTAAAGAAGAGATATATAAAATATGGTATATGTTTATTGCATAATGAAGACTCGAAAACCAACTTTTGCATCTTAACTCTAAATTAAATGAAACTACATTCATTAAACAGCTTATGAAAAGTTATATACAATTAAAATGATTTTGGTGCATTTTGAGACTGTATAGAGAAGATACATGACTAAGAAGTTTTCTTTACAGCTTTTTATTCTTTGCGTCTCGGGCACACTCTACATTATTTTTACATGAAATAATTTTTGTATATTTTTATATACAAGTTTCATGTTCAGAGTTTATTGATTTGATGTATAAATAAAGAAATAGATCACAAAATTGATATATTGACAAAAGAATTAGGGTTGTTATTTCTTGTTTTTGTGTGGTTTTTCTGCCCTATCTTCCCCTACTTTTTTTGTTGTCAACCAAGTCAAGGTTTGACTTGGTCTAGAGGGTCAGGGTTAGTCTGTGTCTAGGACACTTCCTTTATTTTTCTTTTCTTTTATTTATTCCTTCATTTTAGGGTTTAAAAACATGTATTTATATATAGTATAGAGATCAATATACATGTGTTAAGTCATGTATTTTGTTGGTATTTACATTCATTTATCTAGGGATTAAAGCCTAAAATGAATGAATAGATGTGCATGGATGACAATTCATCAGTACCACATCTAGCAATCATAAAGTATGGTTGTAGCATATAAGTGGTATGTGATACTACTAGACAGCCCGGGCTTAAGCATTGTAAGTCATGGTCAAGGGCTCTGGTTGATCCCAAGCGCAACAAGTTGCGTGGACCAATAATCCCTGATAATGGATCAGATCTAGGTCTAGGTACGTTATAGCCCTCTCCTTTTATAACATGGTTTAAGATGAGGTCATTCATTTATAGTGTTAAACATCCAAGTGACGTGTCATATGACTTGTAAAAACATTAAGGTTTAAACATCTACAAAAAATCCAATTCAATTGGTTAAAGAAGAAGCAATTGATTGAAATGTATTTCTTTTGACTAAACTAGTAGCAAATCGATGTGCGTAACTAATGTTCATAAAACAACTATTAATCGCTAGTGCAACTAGTTGTTTGAGTAAATAAGTTAATCTATTGAAAAGGAAAATTTTGAGTTACCAAAAATATTGATCAATTAAAATTATTAAAGGAGTTCAATGATCAATTAATTCATCAAGGAATCAATCATTAGCCATGATCAATGGGCTTGATCAATTGATTGAAATGCTCGTTTGATGGGGAATTATATGTTTCATAATTTTAGTGATTTTGTCTTATTTACATAATATCCTATGAAAAAAACTAGAAACTTCTAAATAACATCTGAAATGTTGTTCGTTGAGGATATATTTTGTGAAAATTGATCTTCATCTATTGGGTTGGATATGAGAGTTTTATTTAGATAGACATGTATTTCAACTTTGTATATATGACCTTCAATGGAATAAATTAGAAGCTTTTCTTAGTTCAAGGTGTAAAGAGAGTTCCTTGGAAATGATGTAATTAAACCAGAATTAATTGTATTTTCTAAACAAAATTGCAAATTAATATGAAAAAATGATTAGTGGAGAAAATTAATATTCGGAGGAGAATCATTATCAAAATTAAATAAAATTCTAGTTTTCCCACCATCCACGTCCCATTTATAAACAACAAACTAACTTTTTTGTTTGATTTCATGAGTACATTGATCCTCGTATCACAAAACCCAAGAATGATTTATGATTTAAAAATTTTTATAAAGATTATGTGCATCATTTTCGATTGAAAAGATTAGGCCTTTCTCCTCACTTATCATTATCAAAAAGCGTAAAACAAAGTGATAGATATAAAAATATAGGCAATAATTAAATAAAATAACATAGTAATACAAGAAATGAAGTTGGACAAATAATCAAATTTTCAATAAAACATAATATGTCATGATAAAGATAAGCAAGCAATAAGACATGTAATTATCCCAAGGTACATGTTGTAAAGTGTGATCTTTCTCAGACAAAGATGAAGTGGAGCATGTGAAAAAGCTTCTTGATTAGCAATCATGAGTTTGTCAGCATAAATAACAAAAAGGTTCTATAGCAATGTAGGATCACATAAGCAAGACTGCAAAAGGAAGACTATAAAGTGCACGTTAATAATCTATTTAAGCAAGGTTTAGGAAAGTGGTATGCGTTCGGACAAGTCACTAAATAGGGATTAAGCAGTATACCAGGGCATATGCAGGGTATATACGGTTCTACATGATTTCCTATTTTTTATTTAAAAATAAATAATAAATACAAAAGTTAGTACAAGTGAATTAAATTTATGATAATTTTGGTCCAACAGAAGATATAAGAAAAATGACTTTCATGTAGAGCTCAAAATAATCTCTATCAATCAAATATTAATATCTCAATAAAAAAATTAGCACACATAATAATTGACAACAATCACCAACAAAATATGTAAGTATTCGAAAGAAAGTCGAAATTCAAAACAAAAAAACATTAGCAAAGTACTAATTAAGATAACATAAGAAAACTGAAATGTTCAAGCGACAATATTCTACTAAGTATAAAGCAATTCTAATCCAGATCATCATCAATTTTCACTATGATATTGTTTTGTCTTCATCTTCACTTTCCTCCTCAGATTGGGGTTCTTCCTTATTCAAACTTGGCAATGAGGTTGAACTAGAAGCATGCCTTTGCTTCTTCTATGTTGCACCAAATCGTCTGCACCAATTGCATCAGCAACTAAGTTCCATGTCAACCCTGATCCTTGGAAAACTTCATAATCCCCTTCATCTTCTTCACCAATCAAATCTCTCAAGTGAGTTCTATCATTTGTGGCAAATGGATCATTTAATTTTTTAAGACGACGATCTCTCAATTTGGCATTGAATATGACATGCACCAAGTCATTTAATCGCTTGAATTCAAGCATGCCCCTTTTCTTCATGTGGATCTACAAGATAATCATAAATATAACATTTATCGCATCATTAATGAGACCCAACATATGACATGTGGCACCAACTTTTAACTTTAATGCCTCAAAATGCTCCAATTCCTTTCACAATCCGAGGAAGAAACTGTCAACTTTAAAACTTTCATTGCAATTTCCTTCAAATGTGGCATTTCCATGCCATGCAGCACCCATTAATGGGTTATTTTTAAGAAAAAATAGTTAATAATCATTAAACATATAAGTCCATTAATTCTAATGAGAAATTATACCTGGATTGAAATCATCATCAATGATTGACCTCTATCTTGTAGCCAAAGGTTTGCCAAATGGTCTCATATAAAGGTAACTCCTTCCCAGTGATGATATCTTGGATCTCTAAATCCAGATAGAAAATATCCATACATTCAAAGTATCCCTTCAAAGTGAGGCCTTCCCTCAGAATTTGAGCATTATCCCTATAAAAAATAAGGTTCAAAAATACACAGCAAGGTAGAGGGGGCTATCCAGTCTTCCTTTTGACTTTGTGTCAATGGAATCAACAAATTATTTGTAAGCTGCTTTGACATCTTTGAAAATGCTCATGATCTCTTTTCTAGCATTTTCTATCTCCATCAACAATCCACAAAACATGTACCGACAGATAAAGACCTTTAATGTCAAAGATACTTGAGTCTAAAATAAAGGACTCAAACTATGGTTGAAACCATTTTCCCCTTTTTGGTCTTGTACCATTTACAAGCTCTCCATTCATCAGAAGAAAACATAAGTCTCAAATTATCTTTCTTATCCGTCACAGATTGCAAAGTGAGATATGTAGTAGTGAATCTTGTTGTTTCCGATCTCACTATCTCACCTTTTTGCGTAATATGTCTGATCAAGCTCAATGTTTTTGCATGACTGTATATGAATACAATCAATGTCCTTGCCTTTGTGATGGCAGATTTTACCTTCGATTCTTTGCCGATCTCTTCTAGCATAAGGTCGATGCAATGTGTTGCACGAGAACTCCAGAATATTCGTGGGTACTTAGTTCTCAAGATTCTGCCAGCAGCCATATCAACAGATGCATTGTCTGTCACTACTTGGGCTACATTCTCGAGCCCAACTTCCTCAATGGACTTATCCACTAAGGAAGCAATGTACTCCACGATATGAGAATCTACAGACGAGTCAATAGAATTCAGAAAATTAGTTCCAAGCTCACAGTTGACATAAATATTCATTATGATCCTTCCTCTTCTATTAATCCATGCATCTGTCATAATGGAACATCCATAAATCTTCCATGTATCACGGTGCACTTACAAGAACTTTATCGTTTCCTTAACATGTAACTTCAAAAGAGTTTCTATAAGCTCATAATATGCTGGAGGCTTGTAAGACCTTACATACTACCCAATTGCTTCGCACATTTGAAGAAAGGAGTAACTTTTGACAACAAAGCAATGCCATTGTCATAAAAGTACTTTTCCATGAATGAATTCTCACGTGCACATTCCTCCTTGGCAAATGTATCTTTGATTTTGGCTTGATGAAGATTCTCCGTAGGTACATCTTCCGCTGAAGTTCGAGGCCTTTTCCCTTCCCTCTCTTCATCAACCAAGGATTGATTAATCTTGATGGAGACTAGCCCTTGAATTTCTTTAATCCTCATGATCTTCTCATTTCTTTTCACTTTAGTTTCCTCGATGTTGTCCATGATTTCTTTCTTCACCTTAGAAGTCACCTTGGGACAAGATGATGTATTGCCTTTAATATGAATCAAATGTTGCTTCATACGATTAATCCCTCCTGTCACAACCTTCTGACATAATCGGCAAGTGACCATGCTAGGGCTACTCGGATTCGCTAGAAAAGCATACTTCTATCCCAAATCATTGGATTCAGGAGGAATAAAAAACTCTGTTGTATCGCTCCTGGAGGCTTGCTTACCCTTCAAGTTGCTATCAGATGGTATTTTGGAAGCCATAGTTGCCTAACATTCAATCATAATTGTAAAACATCAACAAAAAAGGTTTAATATGCATATGCAAATAAAAGTTTATAAAAATATTCGTTTAAATAATTATATTCTCAGATTATGGATAAATGTTTGAAATGTGCATTCACAATTCAGAATGAGTATTTTTAAGAACATTTTTGGTGAGAATCTAGAAAAATATTCTTGAAGTCATATCCTCTAACATTTTATAATTATGTAAAATCCAACATTTCATCAATGAATAATTGTATTTCTCAAACTAAAATGAAATTAAAAATCAAATATATGAAAATCTAACATTCCATCAAATATGAAAAAAATCAAACATTCCATCAAATATGTGAAAATACATATATTCCATCAATGAATACAATGAATACATGTAAAATCTAGCAGTCCATCAAATATGCGAAAGTCAAATTAAAAATCAAAATTATAGAAAAATGGACAGGTTACCTTTGCACAGCTCGAAGGTAGAGGAATCTCACATGACTGGGCGGCGGAGGAGGCGTAGATGGGAGGAGGCGGCACAACTGCAAGGAGGCGGAGGAGCTGGGAGGAGGAGGCTGTGGAGGCGCATGCTCGCATGTGGGAGAGGCGATTGGGATAGTCGATTTAGGGATTAGGTTTAGGGGTATCGGGGTTAGGGGTAATAAAGTAACCGGATCTTATGATCCGGATCCGACAACCCGCCCAACCAGGAAGCGGACGCACAGTCCGCATATGCACAACAGGCGTAAATTGTTGGGCTTCATGAATGCGGTGCGCCTAAAGTTCCACACACGCATATGCGGCCGCATATGTAGCCGCTCCGACCGATTTCATTTTAAGTTGGTGGTCTTTCCCAAGAAACTCAATCCAGCCACACGAGTGAGTATATGAGGGATGATATGGAGTTGAGCAATATCTAGAAAAGTGTTAGATTTCTCTGTAATAAATTCAAGAATAATCGATTTGACATTGATAAAAGGAACATCATTAATCGAATAAAAGCAAAGAGATGCCACAACTTATAATTCCTATGAAGAGAGCATGCGTGAATTAAGTGTAATAAGGATATTAAGAACTTACATATTAACAGTGATCTCTCCAAAATAATGAAAAGAATGAATCATATTTGCATAGAAATCTAAAATAGATAAAAGTAGAAATACCAAGTGGTGGCATAAAATTTGCATCAAACATTGGCATAATGAGACTTGAAATATGTTAAGGGAAGTATCTTGATACCAAATAAGAATATAGCAAAGTCCTCAGATTTTATGAGCTGCTCGCAATGGATGACGACATTGTTGTAGAGTATTCGTAGTGCAAGTTGTGATATTTCTATTAAGATAGAGCTTGATAATGAATGTGTTTGTCATTATTAAGACAAGTACATAAGCTCATTTCAAAGGGGTCTAAGTGATAAGATATCACCAAGCAAATGGGGACCATATTTTATGTTTCTAGAAAAGTAGAAACAAAATAGTGCTCCCTCTATTTTAAGTGGACAACATGATCATTACGTTGGACTATAAAGAAAGAGATCATGTAGCTAAAAGAAAAGTGTGTAACAAAGTTTGACATGAGGACCTTGGAGATTTGAAATATTTTCTAGACATGGAGATGATAGATTCAAATGGAGGCCATCTTCTTTATCAAGAAAATACACCCTAGACCTATTAAAGGAAACTAGTAAGTCGGACATGTAAACTCCAATCTGCACGTATTGAAGAAGATCACAAGTTTAGCATCCAACATGGAAAGCAAATCGACCAAGACTCAAAGGGATACTAATGATAGAATTTCACGGAAGTTGCTCTACCTCATTCTGATCTCAACATTACTTATGATGTCAATGTGACGATGTTAGTTCAAGCATGCATCTAAAGATATGAATACAAAAGCTTGGATGTATTCTATTATACTCGATTAAGAAGTTCAGGAAATATCATAAATATAAAGCTTATCATTAAGGTCTATAAAAATACAAATTAAACACATGCACTTGCACTAGAAATTTGACTACTAGTTTTTACATAAATTTAGTCAATAATCTTGTGATATGGAGGAGAAAGAGGCAATATGTGTATGTGAGATATAGTGTTGAAGTGGAAAACATGGATGATGCAATATGAGTTGTAGAGTTGTTGCTTAAGATTATTTTGATGTATAGTCAAACAAATCTTGAGTCACTTGTAAGATTATATTATGACAACAATACTGCAATAAATTTATCTAGAAGTTCGGTGATGGAATCAAACTCGTTGAGATTGATGGCCACTTTATAAGAAAAAGGATTGATTCAAAAGAAATTGTGTTGTGAAAATAGAACAAGTTACCGATATTTCGCTAAGCAACTTTCCATGATCAAATTGTGTATGAGTCTTTTTTTCCAACTCGAGGGAGAGTACTGACTTCTTTTTATACAGGTGAGTCATGGACACTGACCATTAACCATGCGATAATATTTGCAATTTGCCTTCCATTTTTTTTCCAAAAGTTAAGAAAGTGAGAACAACCCCAGCCACTCGTGAATGTTAGGGTCTCCTTTCCTATAATTTTCCCTTCATTGAGAAGTGTTTCTATATAAATTCTTGTGTTATATGGATTGATAGTTGATTTGCTTGAATTCTATAGATCTCAAAGTTGGATGTTTGTGGATCCTTCATAACTACCTCAAGGCCATCCTTCAATTTTGCCCACTTGATTCAATCTCTATCCTCATGTGAACCATAGGTTTTGTTTAGTTATAGAGTTGTTGTAACAACCTTAAAAATAATTCCACATCAGAAACTTACGAAGTATGAAAGTGGATTATAAGTGTTGGTGATTATTACTTAACAAATTGGATTTAAGCATTTTGAGTGATTGTCAATGGGTCCACTTGAGTCTGAACCTAACAAGTTGTTAGGATCAGTTTTTCTCGATAAAGATCTGGGGATCTAAGCCCAAGACTTTAAAATTGTATCAAAGCGGGTTCTCTCTGATAGTCAAAAGGTCTTACCTGAAAGGACCTAAGCTCGGGGTGTGCAACCACAACTATCATTGAGAAAAAGTGATGGGTCATATCTAACAACCCCAAAAATAATTCTACATTGGAAACACACAAAATATGAGAGTTATAAGTGTTGGGGATTGCTACTTGACACCTTGGAGTTAAGCATTTTGGGTAGTTGTTAATGGGTCTATTTGGGTATGAATTCAACAAGTTGCCATGGTCAATTTTCTTCAATAATGATTTAGAGGTCCAAATGCGGGATGTTACATTTGCCCCTGACTACCCATGATGTGACCTATTCTAATTCTCTTAATCATTCAAACACCTATCAAATCTGGATTTTGGATGAGACTTAGACACCAACATAGTCTTCCCAATCCATGTCTTTTTCACATAATTGCAAACCTTTTTTCAGAGAAATTTCCGCATAAAAATATATAATTTAGTGTAAGAATGTTGCTTGTTCATCCATCTTGCCTAGTCATAATAATACACGTTTAAAATTTTATTGAGTTCATAAAGAATAGATCAAAATATCATGACCCAATTGGAGTGCACATTTTTAAATGATCACAATTAGCCATTTGTTTCAAAGTTAGTATATTTCGAATTTTAATTCGGTTCATTGAAATTTCTAGACCTGCTTGTAATAATAAATAATGTCTCCAAAACAAACGTCCAAATCATCTCATGGAATAGGATTCCTAATGTCAACATCATATGCCGATTTTTTTTCTTTCTTCGTGAAAGTTACATGCAGACATCATGAAGTTTCTTAATAATATTGCGAGATACTTTATTGCTAAGGATCGACGACCTTGAGGCATGAAATAAATATATAAAAGCCTTGCATGAACAAAAACGGTGTAATTTATTTTAAAAAGGATTTTTTATACTATAAACCTTAGAAACTTTGTAAATTACATTCTTGACATTCTATTCTTCGCAATCATCACCTAAACCTCCCACAAACTTATTAATTCTTACGTTACAGATCATGTGGTTAATGGTTAATTCCCATCTATTTAATCCATTTAAAATTGGACCGTATTTACTGCCCCTTCTCTACAACTGGTCCTTCTCATCTCATCCTTCCAATCATTCCTCCTCTTTCTTTCTTCTTCTGCTACTCTTCTTCTCTGTGTTTTAATCTGATCCATTGGGTCTATGGAGACCCATTTGTTCCTCTTTCCATTGAATCCAAAAAGCAAATCATTGTTTTATTTTTTTGTGTAAATTGAATCCAAAAGCCCCTTCACATTCACAACATGGAGTGTTGAGCAGTAGGTCTTCACCTTTAAGAACCCATAAGAGGGTTGTAGATGACAGGCTCTCCCCACCCCCTCGCACCACGACGGAAGGACCGGATGTTTCCCTCAGACAAGCGATTCGAGCATTACATAGTGGTCTCTGGCAAAACCGATGAGGTTGGTCACGGCAGCGAGAGGTGGAGTGATCTCCACCCATCAGATCTGTTCTTCCTCCAGCAGTTCTGTCAGTGGTGAGAGGTCGCGACAACGAGAGATGGAGCTATCTCCACCCGTCGGATCTGCTTTTCCTCCAGCGGTTCTGTCAGTGGTGAGAGGTCGCGGCAGCGAGAGATGGAGCGATCTCCACCCGTCAGATCTGCTCTTCCTCCATCGGTTCCATCAGCGGTGAAAGGTTGCGACAGTGAGAGGTGGGTCTCGACGATAAAAGGTCGGCCCATTCACGTTCTGACCTTCATCAACCTGGAGTGTTGATCGAGCTCCTATCTCTAGTGTGTGTCTCCTCCCCAGTGCTCAGACCATTGGCACTCGGGCTGTGTACGTGTTATGGGTTAGATAGGTATCCGATCTGATCCGTATGGGTCGATCCTAAAATCATGTATCCCACAAACCATTCTGGATCGGGTACCCAACCCCGTTTAATCCAGGATATATGTAGCTCCGATCTTATGATTCATGGATATCCACGGGTCGATCCATTTCATTGCCCCTCCAACCCGGATAATAACCATGTGCTGACGGATCTGATGCATGGACTTGGCAATCTCCTTACCCATCTCGACTTCGAAATTGTTCGTGATTGAGATAGTTACTTGGAATCGGGATAATAAAAATTAATCAAGATTTAGATCGTTGGATGACTTCAAGAGAAGAGGCTTCTAGATGTTTGTACTTTTAACATAAATAAAAGATCTAATATTTTTAATGTGAAAAAATAATTTAAAAGGAAAAAAATACATTTGATGGCATATGCATGTCATCAACGAGGTGAATTTAAAAATAAATATCTCAAACATAATTTGAATAAACATCAAGTTCACAAGATTTAGCAATCGGACCACAACCTCTAATTTCATTGAAATTCGGCAAAATTTCGATTTTGACAAGTGCCAAAAATCATCCGAGATGGTCAATATATTAATTAGATGGGTGGTCGATAAAAGAAATGCTAATTGATCAACATTTTGATCAAAATCCGGTCGTTCGATTTTGAGGTATCAAAATTTGACTGAAATGGTAGATATGTTAACTAGATGGATGGTCGGTAAAAGAAATGAATCGAAATGACCAAAATTTTGGTCAAAATCCAACCGAAATTTCGATTTCGACAAGTGCCGAAAGTCGACCGAAATGATTGATATGTTAACTAGATGAGTGGTAGATAAAAGAAATGCTAATCGAAATGACCAAAATTTTGGTCAAAATCCGACCGAAATTTCATTTCGGTCGAGCTCTAATCTTGTGATTGAAATCAATAATTTGGGCCATCTGATATTCCAATTCGAGCGGACATATTATTTTTACTTTGAAAAAGCATAAGCATAGATCAAAGCCGGTTTATCGAAGTCCGTTTTCTTTGTTCTTTTAATTTTGTGTTCATCATGATCTTTTCAACCAAAAGTTATGCGAATATATAAGTAATGCTTGTTCACGTATCATGGATTTATTAACGTTGATTTTTTTCTTAAAAATTCTCAAGTTAGAAACTTTCACATCTCAATCATATCATGGATTGATGTGTTTTAGTGATCCGCGAGTACCCGCGGGTAATCGAGACTCATTCATATAATTCGGTTATCCATTATTATGGTTACCCGTTGGAATGGGTCGAGTCGACCTGCCAACCCGGTAATGACGGGTTGGACGGATCATGATTGAGTGGATCATGTACCCGCCCCATGCACACCCCTAACTGGCACTGTCCCCTTCCCAGTGCCCCAACCTCCGCCTCATGCACCCCAGCATCGCCAGTCCTCTGCCCTTACTCCACAATACCTCCCGCACCTTTCCAAGCATAGTCGTGACCCCGCTTCGTCCCCAACATCGTCCGACATCCACCCCTGCCCAACACTGCATCGACCTCCACCCTCCTCCCTTTCTCAATGCCCCGACCTTCACTCCCCATCGCCAGCGCCGCCCCCATCCCTCCTAGCATCATCCGCAGCCGCCGACCTCTCTGCATCGGCACCACTCCACCGTCTCCGGGGTGAGAGGAGGATATAGATTAACTCAGTAAAACTCAAGGTAAATTAAAATTAAAATCAAAGGCAGCAACAACATAATTTACAAAATTTATAGAATTTATGGTGTGAAAACCCCTTAAAAAATTTTCAAAAATAAGTTATATTAATCAAGTGGGATAATAAATTAATCGATTTAATTCCAATTAATCAACCGAAGCGGAGTTAGTCAATTAATTCAACTATTATGTCATTAGTGACTTGGTATCTATCTAGGTTCTAGGGAATGCGCTAGTTGACAAGTAAAGTGTTTTCTTGGTTGAAACTCAATTCCGTCGCTGATAGAATGGATAGTCAACTAAGGAAGTTTAATAATTTGTAAAAAAAATAGATTTAGTTATTCAAATGAATAATTGGTTTGAGTCCACTGAATTTATTCAATTGAAAAAGTTTGGAAAGTAACCTTTTGATAGTTATCCTACTTGGGTATGGGTGTGTGTCTATCAAGTCGTGTTTAAGAGTGTCTATGGAGAGGTAATTCTTCTTTTAGCGTTGTTCATCCTAAAATATTCCAAGACATCTTGAGTGTACTTAACTTGGGAGATAAAAAATCACTTTTGAATTATTATACTTAAAGTTCTAGAACGAACTTCAAATTTTCAAACTCTTTATGCATAATTTCATAAAATCTATATGCTTTTCGTCTATCATACGGATATAATGTCATAATAATATATTTTTACCACCAATATATCTTAAACTTCTTGAAAAAATAATGTAAAATTTATGTTACCAATATCAAAATTTGAAGGAATCATTTTATTCATCCAATATGTGCCAAGTTCTTGATACTTAAGTCCATATAAAGTTTTATTAAGTTCAAATGCTTGTTCAAGCTAGTCTCAATTAATAAATCAGTGTGGTTGGTCTCCATAAATTTTGCCTTTTACAAATTCACTTACAAAGATACATTTTACATCTACGAGGGGTGATCCTGTCAGATGTGGCTTTTGTGAGATCGTGAGATGATAATCTCAACCGCTCATTTTACTATCATTCACGGTATGAAACCTTGGGAGATTTAGATATAATAATGAGCAGAACGTGTGTTTCAAATTTCATGTAAAAAAACACTCGTAACATGTCCATATAGAGGTGATCGATTTCAACAATTCTAAGACCGCTAAAATTTAGCAGTCTCGATGGAGGGGATAGAAGTCTTAAATTAAGTTGAATTTTGAATGACACCTTGGTGATACATGATGATCAAAATCCTCCAATATTTTATACCGTGAATGATGGTAAAATGAGCGATTAAGATTATCCATCTCACCAACTCACAAAAGTTCATCTCATAGGAGCGCCCCTCTTACATCTACTTCATATAGCTTTATCCAAATGTAAGGCACATGATAGAAGTATTCTATTAGATTTTGAATTTTACAATGGATGCAGAAACTAAATTTTCTCCAAAATATATTTCTTCTTGCTGGTTATATAGCAGTGTAATAAATATAGCTTTCTTTCTCAAGACTTATCTTTTTGCATTAACTTTATTCTATTTAATAACAATCATTAAATAAATGATTGTCAATTATATGGACTAAATCTTAAACTTCATTGTATATTTTAAAATTACCGTTTTATTTTGAATGTATCTTTAATGAAAGAACTCACAAGTTATTTAAATAACACAAAATATATCAGTAATAAAAACCAAATGTACCTACTTTAGTTGAAGAACAAAGGACAATAAGACTCTAAGGACTTATCTTGAAAGATTTTATATCAATATAAGCATAGATTTCATCGTGTCTTTTAAATTTTGATTAGATGAAAAAGTATCCCCTTAATCACTTATGTTCGAACCAATAATAAACTCCTTTTGCTTCAAGTAAATATAAAAAAGACAATGACTTACACTAAAGTCTTTTACCATAAACATGATATCAATGTCACGACCGAACTTTTCGAAGGCAATAATGTGTCGATGGAACGAGATCGGCGAAGATCGAGTTGAGCATGTTATTTCTCCGACCTTAAATCATATTAGTGCATTCCCCCCTTGCGTCGCATCATGATGTATTGATAATATGACAATAATGTAGAAGATACCGAATTTATCATCGTAATAAATATATTACCAACAAAAATAGTATATGGAACTTTTCGCAATGTAATCACGTCTTAAACAATATAATATAGCATTGTAATAAAACTATCATATGACAAAATAATGTATTATTCATTTCAACACATATTTTATATTCACAGGATAAATTGTCAATCTATTAACCTTTAATAACAAATAGGACAAAGAATAATATTCATTATAAATAATAAATCATATAAGAGCCCCTGACAACATGAAAATAAATCTTAAATATCAGATACCTACATTGTTGCCTTTTAAATTTTGAATAGGAATTTAAGTGTATGTAATTTAAAGACTTATATACACAATTTATTCGTCAACTGAACCCTGAACCCCTTTGATGGTCTGGTGATAGAAGCAACGGCTCGCACTTTAAAGGAACAGGGTTCGAATCTCGCTACTAATAACAAAATATTTGTCAACTAATCACCACTTGTTTGTCCATTTCTAGAAGCATATTTGTCAATCAATCGCTTGCCACTAAAGAACGTATACCCTACTACTCAAAGGAATTTTCCTATCTTTTCGTTGCATAATCCAAAATTGAAATCAAAGCATTGAATGGTGGCAATGATAAATTAAAGCGCCATACATCATGAAGGTCAATTGTTTACACACCATTAAATATCACAATCAAATGGCATTCAATAATTATAGTTTGCCCTTTTATGATTCGGTCTACATCGCTAATTTGTTATTTATCTAGCGATAAAATTGAATAAAAAAAAAGAGATAAGCCATATATATTATTTACTCCATCTTAGTTTAGCCTCCATCCAAACGGTTGTATTAAAAATTCATGTTGGATTAATAATCCGACATAAAACGAATTACATATATGTCGATAATTTTGAAATTTGATACGGAACTTTACAAATACCCATTGGTGCATTCTTTCATTTTAAATAGTAAGATCAGATTTTATTAGCTTTTAACTAACATGAAAAATGTTTCTAAACAGAGAAATAATAGTCAAAGAAGACTGAAAAAACATATAGATGGCAATTCTGACTCAGGTTTTATACACAATAATCCTATAAATGGCATCTACACTGTTTATATTGGAAGGTATGATTATATATGCGTCAAAATTTTAAAGATGTTTAGACATTTTTGTATTTAACATAAATAAATAAATAAATCTTCGAAGCATCATAAGAAATTGCCATTTCATACGGAGGCTTCAATCGTCATATTTTTTCAAGGACAAAACCCAACTATTAAAAGATGCAAAGCAACTTTTCAAAGTAATCCCCCTTACATTAGACTATTTCTTTACATGGATTACATAATTTATTTAGACATAGTAAAGTTCATGGATGACATGTGCTTAGAGACATTTAAAACTAAAATAAATAAAGAAAACAAAGTAGTAAATCTCATATTTGTGCTGAAATGTTCAGGTGAAGTAGACATTGCTCACATGCAAACGGTTAGGGATATACCCATATCCGATCTATCACCGTATCCGTTTTATACAGATTTGATATCCGTATCCGTTTTAAAATGGATATGGATATCATTTTGATATCCGCAAACGTATGTATCTGTATCCATATATCCATTTTCGTATATAAATATAGTACTATATAGATTTATTTTTAACCTATATAACATAATTCTATACCTTCTTTTATCATATTTGTATAATTTTGAGGGTTTTTATCAGTTGTGCCCCTCTGAGATATTGCAATCACAATTATGCCCCTCCATTTTTGATATATCAGTTGCGCCCCTACCTTCTTGCAAAATTCACAGTTTTGGCCTTTTGTAATATAAGTTATGCCTCTACTTTACCTTAATAGAAGGGCGGAATTGTGAATTTTGCAAGAAGGTAGAGCATAACTGATATTCTAAAAAAGAGAAGGGCATAACTGAAATTGCAATATCTCAGAAAACACAACTGATAAAACCTTAATTTCTATGATACAAACACATTCATTAAATTTATATCATGTGTTTTCTATCCAATTCATATATATTTAAGTCAATTCTATAAAGTATTTCTAACATTACTCTTATGCGATCAGTATCTGTTTCACATCCGTATTCATTTTTTTAAAGATATGGTAATATAATTTTAATATCTATTTCATTTTTTAAAGATACATTAATACCTATATCCATATCCGTTCGTTTGCATCCCTATTACTGACAAGCAAGAAATAAGAAAAATGACATGACAGTATACATGTGAAGTAATACATCCTTGGTTATCATAAAAACAATGGAGGAATCAAAATCGGCGATGATAAACTCCTGTTGAGCTCCTTCGGCCATGATAAGCTTATGGACCTGCTAATTAGATTTGTACTTGGAATTTATATGGATTCATCAGGAGTGGAATATTATCATGTTCTATATTAATTTCATGATAATATCATTTATGTTTTTTTGAATGATTTGCTGATTATGGAATTTAGTAAGAATTGCATGTAGTACATGTTTACAGAGGTATACATGCAGTTCATGCATATGTATTTTAAAGTATTTGGAACATAGATGGTATCTACACTATATTTTTCTCAATTTGATTGTCTATGTAGCTGTCCCAGGTTTTGTATGTTCGCTTCTTGCTTTATGTTACTTAAGGTCAAGAAGCAATAAAAATTTATAATTCCTTTTAAAACATTGTAAATTGTTGGTGTATAATATATTCGGTTTATTTGGTTTGAATTTAAGTAGTTTGTTCATGTTTTAAATATGGATCTGATAGTTGCCTTTTTAATAAACTTTCCAATCTAAATATGCTTCTTTTTTTATTTTAGTCAGTTTATTTGATTTATATTTAATTAGTTTATTTGTTATGTGTTGTAATGTATAGTAGATTGAATATATAGGTTATTGTTAAGAATACAATGGATGAAGCAATAGTGTTTAGGGAATGGAGACTTTATAAACAACATGTGCTCAGAGAAAATACAATGAATAAAGGGAAAATATAATTAAAACCACAATTTACAACCTTAAATACAAGTAGTTCGTCTAACTCAAGTTTCTGATAATCTAACAACCAAGTTAGTATCAATTTGCCTTGCTTATTAGAGAAAAAAATAATTAAAACCTATTAACTTTGTTTTACTTCCATTCACAGGTGCCCACTGTTGCTGTAAGGGAGATGTTAACTCATAAAAGGTAAAGTATTATAACATGCTCTTTCTCTATGAATTTTCTCCAAAGAGTAAATCCACCCAATTATATTTCTCATGTATGTAATTATTCAAAAAATTGTCAGATTGTAGCTATTTTGATATTACAATGGTCGGAGGTCGTAGAGATCAAATCTTCATCATGTGATCCCAAGTGCCCAGATCAATCGAAAGTTTGATTCTATCTGAACTACCCGATTTCAAATGATATCCACATTGTTCACAAATATTCATTTTTTTATTTAATTTTTTTAAAATTTAACCATAACAATTTTTGCATTGAACCCATAAATGTTTGTATTTTTTATTTATATCAAGATCATTAGATCTTCCTTTTATATTAAAATAATTAGCATTACTACTAATTCTTATACTAGAACTTCTACTTTCATTCCAAAGTATTCCAAAGTATAGATATAATTGTAATTGTCAATACCTTCTAAAATGTAACTATCAACACTGATTTCAAAATGAAGATAACTATCAATGCAACTATTATTGTGATTATTCCAATTGGATTAATAGTAGCGGTTCTTACTTTTAGATATACTAAGGTGGAGAGAATTACCTACTCTCGCTTTTTAGTTTTTTTTAAATAGTTTTTTTTGCTTATATCTTCTTTGCAATATTTTTGTTTACGTGCAATATAAGTGGTTAATTTGAATTTAAAATGAAATTGCTTACTTGGTAATATTAACATAAACAAATTAAAGATTTTTTTAGAATATATGTCATTGCATGCTACTCTAAATATAAATTTGAAATGTTTGCAAATATAATCTACTTGCACATTTATTATATAAATATGTAATTCAATCTCTTCGTTGTTTTCCAATATTAGAACGAAGCACGGGTATACACCCTAATTTAGTTTATAAAGGTGTTTCCTTCTAACACTACCCACCTCCAACCTCGAACGCCATCAACCACATGGTCGTACCATAGTTAGCATGCTCTCTTATATCTTTTGCATCTATATACAAGCCTCAGTCAAATCTCTCAGCTTCCAACATTCATTGTACCACCGTCCTTTGTCAAACTCACTCTTCCACCATCCTCCTCCATTGTTAGACTCCTATTCCTCCTCTTCGTCATCTGGAAGAACTCGTGAGCAAGTTAGCAAGCCATCGACAAACCAAGCCCATCCAACTCAGCCTTCCCACCAATGGTTCTAATACATCTCCAGACAGTCGTGGAGTGACTGCCTGTGATCGCTAGATAGAAAATCCACACAAAAAATTACGGCTTGCACAATGCTAATCGAGGAACTTCGCTATCTCGAACAACTATGAAAACCCACCAAATATTCAACTTTCAACATCACCCATGTCATTAGAAACTTCCTATACTTACAAAATATTATTCACAACTAATTATCAAAGAAAAATTGCAGGTGCTTCACGAAGTGTCCAGTAATCACGTACGCCTCTCGGAACAAGATATCCAAAGCAAACGATAACGTCCGAAAGCATTGTCTATGATACATAAAGAAATCTGAATAGTCGGAGTAAACCAGGGTAAAAAGGCGAAAAAAGTCAACCTCTGCAATTGGGACTTGCCCTGTCCAAAGTGTTTATAGACATAAACAGGAAAAAAACCTCCGGTTAAGGAGTCGAAGATGCCGTTCACTCTATTCCAACGATCAGTCGAACTCGTGCATGTGATCCAGAAGGTAATTGGCTGCCAGCTCCTCATTCTTGTTGCAAGCAAAGAATACCTCCAAGACAAGCGTCCGGTCGAAACCCAAAGCTTCCAGCTGAACAAATTTAATCAAGTTATGAAGTCAGACATGAAGGTTTAAAACCACATAGTAGAATTAAGAGCATATACTATCACTTCGACAAGTCTACATTGTAAATATAAGTACATAACTATCCCAGGAAAATATCAAAACTTTCGTTTTTGTAGATACAGCCCCTAAATAGAAAATCTACAAATATGCATATGGTGCATATGAAGTGGGGATACGAAACATGCAAGGACTGCCCCTGGATTATAATTCCAGCTCCATGGATTTCGATCGAACGAACGACTAAATTTGGTGTTAAATAGTTTGGTGCATCCGCTATCAATGGTTTCCAACGTCCTGTTAATGAAAATTGTAAACTCCGGAAAAGAGTATTGTTCAGTCATCAATGTTTTGCTGCATCAACGCGGCCGACAAAACAAAAAAGTCTCGACTTTGGTAACTTACACGCTCAATAGCCTCGCGCTCCTCCTGTGTGACTTGAACGGATTGTGGCACGGCAGAGGCAAGCTGACTTAGAAGGTTCCTGATTCCATAGATTAGCAGTTTAGAATCATGTTCATACGAGCAAACGTCAAAAATCTAGCTACAAAGTCTCACCCTTCTCCTCCTTCGGCGGGCTCGTTGATCAGCCGCACAAAGTCTGCTTGATGCTCTTGAATAAGTCTCATGAGTTGTGGGTTCTGCTTTGCCAACTCTTGAAGCATAGGCTACATCAACATATCAAAATTTAAGGTTAATAATGGGTACACTCATTCTAATATAAAAAAGTTGTCGTAGGTATGTTTGAGTACCTGCAAAATGTGAGGATTAGCTTGCACCATTGATTGTAGAGCCCGGAACTACAGATAAAATTACGATAACATGTTAGTTCTGGTATTTCGACTGAATGCATACTTGCTAAAAGCGCTGTCTTAGAAGAGACCTGTGGACTGCTTCTTAGAAAATCAAGGTTATTGCCAGGAGCATTGCCGCTACCAACATTTGGAAGCCCCTGTTGAATAAATGATACCGGTAATAATATGGTGTAATCACTCCAGTCCAAGGAATTAAATAATCCGTGTTTTACCTGTGGGAATAGATCCAGAGGATTCGCATTAGGACCACCTGAAGGAACAGTAGGTTGAACCGGGGGAGGAGGATTCGCAGCCGGAGCTGAAGGTACCGCAGCAGCCCGTGGCACTTCCGCTTGCTCAGGAATCCCCTGGGTGCATTGCACATGTTAGCAATTGGTACTGGCAGGAAGGGATACTAAATCTCTAGAGAAAACACATCGATAACAACCAATAGAAATAAACTAAAGAAGATGGCAAATTCAAAAGAGAACATCTTAAGAACCACTTTAACGAGCTCAATTAAGATATCTAAACAAAATTTTTAAAGCAAATATATGATTATAAGGTTGCAAGTTCTAAAAAATAAACAGATACTTAAGATTGATATCTGTGACGTTCCTTAATACAAGAAAAGGCATTGGCAGTCTTATCATTTCATGATTTTTCCCAATTATACCTTGATAAAGGGAAAGTTTCAAATTTAACGCATTGACACTGAATTATCATGTAATGACTTTCCCTTTTTTTTTTGAAAGGATGGGACTTTCCCGATTATACCATGGTAAAAGGGAAGTTTCAAATTTAAGAAGAGAAAGAGGTAACAAGAAGAACTAATTTTTACCATGGTAATAGGGAAGCAAAAGAGAAACAATAAATAAACGAGAGAACGAAAAAACAACTGAAAAAATTTTAGATGGGAGTCAGATACCGTCCCTTATCCTATTACTCTATGTAAAGACTTTCAATCCATATTATCTCAAAAAGGGATTGGGGTAGATAGGAATTTCTATTGTTTTTGAAATCATTATTCCAGTCACTTAATCCCTAAGAAAAGAAGGGATTAAAGGTTGCCAAAGGAATTTTTATCGCTCCGAAAATAATTATCTAAGTCAGTTCAATCCTATGAGAATGAAAGGAACAAAGGAAAGAACAGTCCAGCATGCTCGTCTAGTCAAACATTAAAAAAACAGACACGGATAACCAACTTACAGAGTATAAATATTCAATGGCCCTCTCTGGATTATTAAAAGCAGCACGAAGAGCCCGCACAACAGTTTCTCTGTCCCAAGTTCCACCACCAATGTCAAGAATATGTTGGATGGCTTCTTCAATTTTACTGCCAGCAACTAGATTTGACGCAGCTTGACTGTACGGATCTGCATCCGTCCTGTCACAAAAACCATCAAAATTACATATGAAACAAGTTGGATAAGTGCAAAGTTAAATAATCTCAATTTCCAAGACAACCATATTTTTTAGAAAAACCACCAAAATTGCATAATGAAATAAGTTGGGTAAGTGCAAAGTTAATGAATCTCAATTCCCAAGACAACAACCATATTTTTCACCACTAAATTATGCCAGCAGTTGTCAAGAAACAGGTTACTCCCAAACTAATAATAAGTAGCAAATGCAATTAATGGGTGTTCATGGGGTGGGTACCCGACCGATACCTTCATTGACTTGTCCCGACTAAGGATGTCAACGGGTCGAGTTTGGAGAGGGTATCAATATTCCCAAACCCGTACCCATTTATAAAATCACCACCCATACCCGTTCATTTATTAAATGTGTAATTTCTATCGGGTACTCATGTACCCGACGGATAACTATGTACCCAAGCGTACCCATGTATTCGACATAATAAAATTTTAAGCTATTCATAAATGCACAAAAGTTTTTCATACATATTAAACAAAGAGAGATCGTGTAATATGGTGGTACACAAAGATGTGCAATTTGTATGGAATATTAAATATTTATATATATATATATTAAGAGTTTAACACTTTGGGTGATAATTCTTATATAATGAAGATACAAAAAGGTAGTTGAATACGAATAAATGGATGGAGAGGAGAAAATTGAATTGAATTTTTATGTGTAGATCTATACCTATTAGATATGAACGGATTTGATGAGTTTGACTAAAATGCAACACCCATATCTTTATTTATTTTTATTTTTTATCCAGGTTTGGGACCGGTTTGGGTACCTACAAGGCAATCCCAAACCCATCCAAAAGTAAATGCGACAGTTTTTGGGTCCTTAAACGAGCGGATTCGAGTCGGATACTCAATGGGTATATCCGGATTCGCATCCCCAGTCCCAACCGATAATTACCAAGTCACAATTAACTTGGACATGTTCAAATCAGTACTTGTATCCGTATCTGATGGGTACCCGATTCATTTGAATGAGTACCCAATAGCGACAGGTACCCGCGGAATATATCCTCCAAGAAAAATAGTCTCATAACACATCCCAATCATTGATCTACTTGCAATTATAGGAATAACATGTTAAGTTAAGCAAGTTATTTATAATTCAATCATTATATTCTTGTATGTATTCGAAAATTTTAAGAAATACCAAAGATGTGATGGATAATTGGATATACTGACAGAAAAATGGTGAAGCCTTCTCCCACTATAAGTAGGGTAGGTTACATGGATTCTTGCTCAAATCCATGTTGAAAGATTCAAATTTAACTATTTTTTACACTGGTTGTCGATTACCTAACACAACCCCCACAAGAGGAGATTTGAACCCTGGTCTTTGGGTGGTAGGCACACTGCACTATCACCGAACCATTTTAAGTGGGTGCAAAGGATATATAGATAGAAATTAAAAATAAAATTAGAGAGCAAAGCTCTCTAAGATATGGATCGGTGAATTCTAAAATTTATGCAACATCAACTCCAAGCTACTAAAGCGCAACTAATTATTTGGATAAAATTTGCTCGAGGTAGTCGAGTAAAAAATGAGGATGCGAATATCCGAATATCCCCCCTGTGCTAAGAATTAAAATCTGATTGGAGAAGCTATCATTGAAGAAATACTTTCCGGTCATGTCCCATCCCAAATTAATCGTGACCCACCTCAACCTATTATTATTGGGTCATAGATTGAAATGACCCATTCCAGTGGCGTCCAATTCTAATGTACACCCAATTCATTTCGACGTGCAACGGCACGAGTATCGGTGGAAATATCACTTCTATTAAGAGAAGATTAATTATAAATTAGATAAATGATCAATAAAAGCACAAAATCAACAATTATAGTTTTTTTCATAAATTTCATTTATCAATCTTAAAATTCACGATTGGGTGTGGTGTTTTTTGTCATCACTTCTTCACGGATTCATTTTCAACCATTAGATTGGTTTATTGATTTGGCATTGGCACATGATTTTATCACAAATTTCATTATTATTTTATTGCATGATTTTATCACAAACCTATTTTGATTTTAATTTTATCACAAATTTAATTATTATTTTATTACTCGAGAACTCAACCATGGTCGGTCTCAAGTTTGGATAAATGAGGGGTGCGTTAGGTAGACGACAACCAGAGTAAATCAGTCAGAGACAAATTCCTAAATAATATTTTCAATTGAGAATAATATTTAAGAATTTTCCCCAAGACAATCGAATCTTTTCAACATGGATTTAATCAAACATTTGGATTTCATTAGGGCATTCCCTACTAGCAATGTGTTGTATTGCCTTAACGTAATGAGAAGTTGGCAGGGGATGCTACATCGTTGCCCGAATGTAGTCCAAAATTTGCAAGAGTTTTTGCATGAGGAACGCATGCGAGTAAATAAGCTAGTTTCATGGCATCACCGCCTAGATGCAGTCCAAAATTTGCAAAGGTTCTCGCATGATAGACGCACGTGTGTAAAGCAGTTAGTCCAAAAGAGATCAAAAAAGAAGTTGCGAATATGTAGTTGGAATATTGGCACTTTGATTAGAAAATCAATGGAGACAGAAGAGCAATGGAAAGAAAGAACATTAAGATACCATGTCTCCAAGAGACAAAATGGGTAGAAGAGAAAGCAAGGGAGATGAGATTTGTTCACAGATTCGTTTGTTCAACCATTAGATTGGTTGATTGATTTGGCATTGTCACATGATTTTATCACAAATCTCATTATTATTTTATTGCATGATTTTATCACAAACCTAATTTGATTTTAATTTTATCACAAATTTAATTATTATTTTATTGCCCGGGAACTCAGTCAGGGTCGGTCTCAAGCCTGGGTAAATGAGGGCTGCATTAGGTAGCCAACAACCAGAGTAAAACAGTCAGAGATAAATTCCTACATAGTGTTTTCAATTGAGAACAATATTTAGGAATTTGCCCCAAGACAATCGAATCTTTTCAACATGGATTTAAGCAAAAATTTGGATTTCATTGGGACATCCCTACTAGCAATGTGTTGCATTGCCTTAACGTAATGAGAAGTTGGCAGGGGATGCTGCATCATTGCCCGAATGCAATCCAAAATTTGCTAAAGTTTTTGCATGAGGAACACATGCGAGTAAATAAGCTAGTTTCATGGCATCGCCGCCTGGATGCAGTCCAAAATTTGCAAGGGTTATCGCATGAAAGATGCATGTGTAAAGAAGTTAGTCCAAAAGAGATCACAAAAGAAGTTGTGAATAGGTAGTTGAAATATTGGCACTTTGACTAGAAAATCAATGGAGACAAAATATACAACAGAAAGAAGAAACATTCAGATACCATGTCTCCAAGAGACAAAATGCGTAAAAAAGAAAGCAAGGGAGACAAGATTTGTTCACAGATTCGTTCCTTCAACCATTAGATTGGTTGATTGATTTGGCATTGTCACATGATTTTATCACAAATCTCATTATTATTTTATTGCATGATTTTATCACAAACCTAATTTGATTTTAATTTTATCACTAATTTAATTATTATTTTATTGTCTAGAAACTCAGCCATGGTCGCTCTCAAGCCTAAGTAAATGAGGGTTGCGTTAGGTAGCCGACGGCCAGAGTATAACAGTCAGAGACAAATTCCTAAATAATGTTTTCGATTGAAAACAATATTTAGGGATTCGCCCCAAAACAATCGAATCTTTTCAACATGGATTTAAGCAAACATTTGGATTTCATTGGGGCATTCCCTACTAGCAACGTGTTGCATTGCCTTAGCGTAGTGAGAAGTTGATAGGGGATGCTACATCATTGCCCTACTGCAGTCAAAAATTTGCAAGAGTTTTCTCATGAGGAATGCATGTGAGTAAATAAGCTAGTTTCATGACATCGCTGCCTAGATGCAGTCCAAATTTTGCAAAGGTTATCGCATGATAGACGCACGTGTGTAAAGAAGTTAGTCCAAAAGAGATCGCAAAAGAAGTTGAGAATAGGTAGTTGGAATATTGGCACTTTGACTAGAAAATCAATGGAGATAGAAGATACAATGGAAAGAAGGAACATTCATATACCATGTCTCCAAGACACAAAATGGGTTGGAGAGAAAGCAAGGGAGATGAAATTATAAGAAGACATGCTTTAAATTATGGTATTCAGGTAAAGAGATGAGTAAAAATGGTGTTGGAGTGGTTGTTCATAAGGATTTGAAGATAATATGGTTAATGTGTAAAGATTTGAGGATCTGATTATTTTGCTAAAACTAGTGCTTGAAGAAGAAATTCTTAATATCATCTCAGTCTATGCATCATAAATTGATTTAAAGGAACGGATTAAACAAGTTTTGAGAGGATTTGGATAAGATTATGCAAGAAATTCCACATAGAGAGATAATTTGCCTAGGAGGAGATCTTAATGGGCGTGTGGGAAAGGATGCTTCAAAGTATGCTAGTGTTCTTGGAGGCCATGGCTTCGGGGATAGAAATGAAGAGGGAAAAGTCATTCTGGATTTTGTAACGATTTATGACCTTTTTTTAGAAAGCACTCTCTTCAAGATGGGGAAAGAGGACTAATTACTTATAACAGTGGCCTGACTAAAACACAAATAGGTTACTTTGCAATGAATAGAAGATATCAGTTATTTTACAAAGACTGCAAAGTAATTCCAGGAGAGCTTGACATCTAAACATCACTTGCTAATCATGGATGTGCAATTAAAGGGTTTATATAGAAAAGGATGGTTCCCAAGATTATTTAAACCAGTATTGATAAAGGCGAGAGGCGCTCCAAAGAGCTAGGGGGTGCAAAATACCGTAGGTGCTAGGTACTTGCCTGAGAAAAGCAAGGCGCCGTATATAAAAATAAACAAATTTTACGTAACTATATAATATGTGCATATACACATATATGTATATATGTGTAATTGTAAATATGTGTACATGGAACTTGTATTTCAATCCAAGATCAATCCAATATATTTGTGGGTGCATGTACATGAGCGTATATAAATGTGTACATGTGTACATGAATTTGTATGCATATGTATATATATGCTATCAACAAATTATATTTTACGATCAATCCACTATTTATTAATATGTATACGTGTATATGTATGCATGTATGTGTGTGTGCATGTTTGTATGTAAATGTATTAAATATTTGTGTTTGTGTGTATTCACATGTATGTATGCATCGGCATGCGTAGATATTTGTATACATATATTTGTCAATGAGTGTGTGCATTCCTATATATACATGTATACATTAATATATTTATTTATACACGTGTGTTTTGTTTATTTATATGTATATGCATGTACTTATAGTACTTCAAACTAATATGCAAATGTAGAAGTATATACACTTTTTTTGAGTAAAAAATATATGTAATATCTACAACTAAAATATGAATGTACTATGTATACATATATGTAATGGAAGAGTGTGTGTAAATTATGTATACTTGTGTATGCATATGTTTAAGTATGTGTATTAATGATACGTAGAACTAATATGTTCTAATATAAAAAACTAAACATGGATAAATATCATAAAAAGTGGGTAAGAAACCCTACTTTCGCCTTAAACGCTCGCCTTGAGCACTCAGAGCCTTAAGCTAGCCGCTCGCCTAAGCGATGCTTGAGGCAAAACACCTTGCCTGGAGGGAGGCAAGGCACTAGGGCCTCGCCTCACCTGGGTGTCTAAGCAAGCGCCCGGAGGGCTTTTCACAACACTCACTAGAACCAGATGGTAGAATCTTCAATTGAAGCAATCAAGCTTCAAGGAGAAGGTTTTAGAAAACTTATCTCAGGATTGTAACGGAAGTGCGAATGAGATGTGAGAGGCAGTAGCATCTTGTATCTGAAGGATGGTCAAAGAGATGCTAGGTGAATATAAGGGAGGAGTTCCGAGCCAAAAGGAGGCTTGATGGTGGAGCAAAGAAGCACAAGAGAATGTGTACCTGCGAGGATGTCCCACATTGCATTTGTTGTGGGCTGACACTTAAGATATCGTTGGATATCTCAACAAAGATAGTACCAAATAGCCACACATTCGCATAAACATCATCTGCTTCCCGTGAGGCATTGGCCTCAGTCTTGTCCACTAGCTCATCCTGCATCAGAATATGCTTCTTACCATGGCTATGCAGTAGATTCATGAACTGCATAGCCCACAACTCGTAGTTTGTGCCATCCCTCTTAACAATAGGAGCCCACAAAGGCAATGTGGGATGTCTGAGAAGATGTAGGAGAGGGGATGTCCAATCTACGATAAGCCTCCTCCATAGGCGGTATGGTAGCATCTATGAGAAGTTGAGAACGAGTCGAGTCGTATTTCGGGTTAAGAGCAGCCAGAAACACCTCGATTATGACATAATCTCTATACGTATCATGTTGCTCTGGTGAGGCTGTCAGAGATATGTAGCTATGGAGGCGCTCAAACATACACCTCAAAGATGTGTAATGAGTATGGAGAGGGTGATTACCTTGTTTGGTTGTGAAGTTATCATGCTGGAGTTGCAATATCTTCGACTCATTCATAGCTTAAGAGTATGCACCTGCGAGGATGTCCCACATTGCCTTTGTTGTGTGTTGACTTAAGATATTTTTGATTATCTCAACAGAGATAATACCAGATAGACATACCTTCGCATATGCATCATATACCTCCCATGAGGCTCATCATGCGTCATAATATGCTTCTTACCATGGTTATGCAGTAGATTCATGAACTGCATCGCCTACAACCTGTAGTTTGTACCATCCATCTTGATAATAGGAGTGGAACCCTTGAAGGCACATGTGGATAGTGTATCAATTCTATTTTCTGACATAGTGGATAAATAACTGGGACCGTAGACAGATCTTGGAGTGTCTACACAGACATGAAAAGGGGTGGTTGTGGATGTAGACTCGTACCACAACCAACCCTAGCAAAAGTTGGCGAAAAGTGATCTGATTTTGATCTGAAAAGAGTGAAATCAGACCAAAAAACTCGGAGATCAGACCAAAAACTGTGAACTTCGGGTAGCAGGAGGGCCACCGAGCAACACCGGATGGTGTTGGGTGTCTATCGAGGCTGTTGGGCGGTGCCGACAATGCCGTCGAGGGCTGTTGGGCAAGAGCAGCGAACGGCAGTGCCACCGTTAGGGATGGGCTAGCCTGCTAGCAGCAGGGATGGGTAGAACCCACTAGGGCAGCAACGATCGGCCGTAAAGCTGTCGCCAGGGCAGTCAGCGGCTGGGTAGGGGTGCTGCTAGGGCTGAATAGAGAAAAGATCTAGAGGTGGGGCTTGGAGGTGGGGCTCAAGGCTCCGATCTAGGACCGTTGCTCCGATACCATGTAGATAGAAATACTTTGTTGGTTATTCATAGAACCCAAGGGTTCTCTTATATGGAAGAAAGAAACCCTAATGGGTAAATTACATAACAAGGACATAGAAATAAATAGACTTGAAAAAGAATAACATAACATATATAAAACTCTCAACAGAACCTCTCATGCAGAGTCCCACCCTCCAATCATCTACCCAAATCGAAAGCCATAGCCGAATAATTTTTATATTGAAAATGTAATTCACTTAGCTAGATATCTCCTCAAGACCTGATTGGAGTAGTTTAACTGTTTCTTAATAAATATGTTAGGGGCGCCACAGGTTTTTCTCCCAATTTTGTTCAAAAAATGACTGAATGGTGAGGAGAAAAAAAGCCTTCAAATCAAAGTACACTTGTGAACATATCTATGAACTTATCATGAAAATCATTTAAAGGTGACAGATTTATGCCATTTAGAACCTCATAAATTTCAATGATTGCTGCTCTTCAATACGAGTGAGAATCGCCTTAACAACTTCTCCATTGAATATAATTTTCTAAGAGAACTTCCAAAATGACTACAAACATGATAAACAATAATACATGACAAACTCAGAGGGGATAAAAGAAACTTACAAAGCACTGTTTACAGCAGGTGCAGCAGAAATAGTTGTGCTACCAGTTACTACAGGCAATCTATCAGAGAACTTTATGGTCAAAACAAGCCTCACAAATTCTAAAAAAAACATGAAAAATAAAGCCAATAAACTCACGGAGGTAAAATTGTGGCAGGTTGAAGTGACGCTGGAGATGGAATTGGTGCAGCCGCAGGAGATGGGGCAGAGACAAGAGCTGGGGCAGGGACTGGAGCAACGGATGGAGTTACAGTCCTTGCAGATGTCGCCTTCAAAATGAAAAGTGTTGGACACTAAAAGAATGTATTTCTTTACCAAATAGTCTTGTCATTAGATTGGCTGTCGTCTAAGCATGGCCAGACTAAGATTCTTTAAAAACCCTAAAATATAAATAACTAATATATGTCAATGCATTGTCCGCGACTAGCATCTTTTCACATATATTTATTCTTGAGTTCTATTTTTTAATATAAAAGAACTACATAGACAATAAAATCATGTGTTGATCATGCTCTAATTAAGAAAGGATTTTTACCCCACGAACCCTAGAATCTTTGTAAATTACCTTCTCGACTTTGTAAACATCATTATTATCTCCTCGGCCCCATAAACTTGCTCCATCTTACCCTACAAACCTTGCCGTTAATTTGGCACATCTTGATTTAACTTGCTTGGGTTAAAAATGAGTTAACCAAACTACATGAAATCCAATGGTTGGATTTCGTCCCCTCCCTCATTCCTTCTTTTCTCCCCCTTCTTGATCTTCCTTTCCCTTTCATGCGAGGACTTCTACGGAGGGTAGCTAATCCGGATGCCAGTCGCCTCATTACTTCTTTGATTGCAATGGGTAACAACTTGAGCCTCCCAGATGATTCAGATGTCCGAGGAGGCTCCTCCTCTCAGTTTGAGAAGCACGAGGAAGAACCTCTGCCTTGTCTTCTTCTGGTGTTCTTCTCTTCTAGTTCCACGACATGAGGGAAGAAGCAAAGGCCTCTCCCTTGGGTTCCTTTTGCTGCAACGATAGCTCAATTCTCCTTCTTGTCTTCGTTCTTTTCCCGCCAACAATTGAGATGTGGGGGGAGGGGCAGTAAAGAGGAAGCCAATACCTGCAGGTTCAAGGGTAGCAGATCGAAGCATTAATGGGGTTGGGGTCGAAGACGTTGGCGAGATAGTTGCGAGCATATAGGGCGTGTCGAACTGAGGAAGAGATGAGGCCACGGACATAGTCAGAAGAGATGGAACTTGAGGCAGGGGTGTGGGGGAAGGCGAAGCGGACTAGAAGCTCGAAGATGGGGGAGGAGGAGGGGTCGAAGAGGAAGTGGAAAAGGGGGAGAGGAGGAGGCGAAGGAATGCGATGCAGAAGAGATCGAACAGGCGGGTGAGCCAGAGCATGGTGTGGGGGGGGATGATGGCGGTGGACGAGGGGGGAGGAATTCCACCACCACCACCTCCTCTGCCACATGAGGAGGAGTACGCGACATAGGAGAGAGAGGAAGGAGAATGTGAGGACATCCTCTACGTACGCCAGCAGGGACGGATGCAATCCGGTGTGGCGGCGTTGACGGAGGTAGAGGGGTATGGGATGTTAGAATGAGGGTAAGGGGGGAAGAGGGAAGGATGTCATCTTTTTTTTGTAAATTTGCTAAACAAAGAGGCATATGTCCTCTTTTTAACAAAATCCGGTTAAATTTAATGGATAAATAGATGGGAGTTAACCACATAATCTGCGGGGTAAAAGTTAAGTTTACAGGGTGAACGAGATAATAACGATGTTTACAAGGTTGAAAAGGTAAATTACAAATATTCTATGGTTCGCTAGATAAAAATCACATTTAAGAACCATGACATCCTATAAATTTTAAATACAGAATCTATCCAATTTCACTCCTATACATTGTGATGGAAGATGACAGCAGCACTTCTACATCATGTAACATCTGCAAACCCCTAATGATCAATTCCAAATGTAACCAAGAAATTCACTACAAATGCTAGAAGGCATTGCTTCAAAATAGTATCAACGCAAGTATCTTCAAAACAGTTACACCTTCGCATTGCAAAAGGATATATGTTCTGTTTTACATTTTTTCCCAAAAAAAACCTAAGCATTTTCTCTAGTTCAAGACGAGATGGTTTTTTTTCTAAAAAGTGAAAGGTTAGCAACTTATCAACCAGTATCCAAATTTTAATCAATAGAATTGCCTAGAAAGATACAAAATGCGAACCATCCAAGGTGATCATTCCTCCAAAACTCCTGATACAAGAAAGAGTGATTAAAAACCACAATATTAGGCTATCATTCTCTATTGAGCAATGAGGTATTTTGAGATGGTGCGTAATCTAATTTGCAACTGAAATAATGGAGTACATGTCGTGTGTGTGCGTAATAAATTAGAAGGTCCGAGACTAAATAAAAAAGCGAAAGCAAGATTGAAAGCAAAAGGAAAGCAGTTGTCAAAACATCAGTTCCTTTAATCTATGCTTAGGAATAAGCCATCCCGAGAAGGGAGTCCGCAGTATCTACTCCCTAGAGAAGTTTCGAGAATAGCTTTATTTAATATTTGGACACAAGGATAAATGGTGCATTCCAGGCCCTCAATAGATGAAAGTGACCCCTTAACGCAAAAAGAACCAGTGAATTTTCCCAGCAGCAATCATATGATATGGTAAAGAAGGATGTCGATTGCTTTTCCCCCGCTGTTTTTTCAAATTTTAAGTCCACATAATATTTTCACAACCACAAGGCTCCAGGCACAGCAAACATCCTCCACACTCCATTCTTGTCTGTACATAGCAGCAGCACTCCGCACCCCTACAATCTCTGAATGATTTTTGGAAAAAGTTCCTAGAACCAATGTCAACCATGGAATGTTGAGCTGCACCCAAACTTTCCTCGAGAATAAATGATGGAAAAACAGGCACTCTATCAGTCATCCATGTGCAACAGCCTGCCCGTTGGACCAGACCTGACTGATATCCACAAACTGTTCCAAGAACCTGTGTTCAGCCCGTGGAATGCTGAGCTGCATCCAAAACCACATTGAGAACAGACGAGGGGAAAAAATAGCATTATATGTCCCCTTAGCCTGAGATACATAGCGGATATTATCATCTTTTTTGAGTCATTTCTTAGATTTCCACTGATATTGATGATGTATCCGATATCCTTTTCCAGACTTCACTTTTGTGATATCAAATGCAGATAGATGCACAATGGACACACTAGTCTATGTAGGTGACAATGACATGGTCATAATAGAAGATGACGAGTCAGGAAACAAAGAACTGAAACATATGTTAACCGGTTACTTCATCATCAAAGATATGGGGTCATTGAGAATCTGAGATCCTTCCTTGACCTGGAGGTAGTTCACAGCAGCGGAGGACTTGTTCAACCCAAAGGAAGTATGAAGTCCATCTTTTGCAAGAGGTAGGCATGTTAGGTGTCAAATTGCTTCACATTCCTATGGACTTCAAGGCTAGAGCAGGCACGGACAAACTAGTAGATGAGGGACACTATTGTCAATTGATGGGTCCTCAAGCTTACTTTCATCATACCTTACATCTACATGGTAATTGGGCAACTTAGTCAATTCATGAGCAGGCCTACACATGCCCATTTAAAAGTAGCCATAATGATCTTGAGGTACATCAAAACTGCCCTTGAAAATGGCTATTCCCACAACATGATTGTCACTAAATATTGTGGCAAGTTATGATACAAATCATACAGGGTGCATTGGGAAAAGGAAGTCCACTACCACTTTTTGCACATATCTAGGGGACTAGTCACATTAAGGAGCAAGAAATAAGTGGTGCTATCTTGCTCGTGTGCATAGAATAAATACATGTCAATGCCTAAACAGCTACAAGATAAAATGGAATGATAGATCTTTGTACTCCGCTGGGTAAAGCATAGAGAGAGATGCAACAAGATGATCGTTTGTCGATAGCAAACAAGTTTCACGAGTGGACTAAACATGTAAAGGTTGATTGTCACTTCACTCAAGACCTCATCCAAATAGACCTTCTTTGAACTTTCAATATTACTTTTGCATACCATATAATATATATGTTCACAAAGGCAGTTCATGGGGATTCGTTTGAGCAATTTAGTAATAACTTGACCATGGTTTTTTTTCTATTGAAAAAAGGATCTCCACTGTTTAGGTGTATGTCCAAAAACTTCACCATTTATCACCAAGGATTTACAAGTTTAATACCGAGCGGGCAAGCCATGCTCACTAACTGCTCCAGCTCCCTGCCAACACCCTGGCATGAGCCACTACATTGTCACAATAAAAATGATCATGATGAAACAACACATCGTTTCTGGCCAACCAAATCGCCCAAATCAACAACACACACCTCACGCGCTCAAATCAGAACCATGTCATTCAGCGGCAATAGACTCCCAAAACTCAGTGGCCCCAACAGTGGATATGTTGTTCCCAAGGAGCGCCCAAGCCTCAGCCGAATCCGAGCATCCAAAGAAAAGGTGGTCTGCATTCTCGGCAACCTCGTGACACCAACAACAGAATGGATCCCCCGTGCTGATCAGTCGTGCAAATCTCTCGCCTGTGAGTAATCGCCCCCGTCGAAAGAGCCACAAAAACACCTTCACAAGCATCTGACTTTCCAGCTCCAGATTCTCATGCAATCCGCCATACACCCACCTGGATCAAATACAATTATTTCCTTTAGAGCCCTATATGCTTTCCTTACCGTGAATTTGCCATCATACCAACACAAGCAGTCACGGTCCTCCGTGGGTCCGCTAATCTCCTCTAGATCCTTCAGCATAGCCAAAATCTCTGAATTGGGGAAAGAATGTATTCCCATCCCAGACATCCACCGCAGAACAGTTTGGATTATCCACTAGAGCCTTTAACCTTGGGTAGCGAGTACCAAGAACTCTACATTCGCTCCAATCATCGTCCCAGAATCTGAATCCCCTGCCATCATCCATAACTGGTCGTATGAATAAACGAATATCCTGAATCATGCCACATATGCCCCTCCAAAAAGGGAAGGGATCGCGCCAACAACCCCTTGGCTTTGCATGGAGCATCCCACGCCATAGATTTTCTTAAGCAAAGAGCACACCATATTGTCGCAATCCCCCCCATATACAAACAACCCACTTACTGAGCAAGGCTTTATTCATCACCGCCAGGTTTCGGATCCCCAACTCGCCATCCTCCTTAGAGTAGCACACCGTCTCTCAATCAACCAGGGCCATCCCAATTGATTGCTTCGACGATGACCAGAAGAAGCATCTCATGATGGTCTCCATCCTCTTTCATACCCAACCGATAGAACCCTAGCAGATAAAAGGAATATAGGAATAACTGACAAGATCGAATTTATAAGTACTAGTCACTCACGTTGGGACGGACATCTGGATCTCCAACCAGTCAGCTTCTTCTCCATCTTCTCAATCACCGACATCCATTCCTCTACCTGCAACCGCCCAACGACCAAGGGTACCCCTAGATATCGTACCGACAAATCCCTACGTGGAGATCTGAGCCAACCTGCACATCTGATAATCCCCCACCTCCATATATACATGCACAAACTCCGATTTGTCCATGTTAATCCTTAAGCCAGAATCCTCCCAAAAAATATCCAAGACAACAGAAATACCCCTACAGCTAGTTGGGCCACCCTCTGCAAAAAGGATGGTGTCATCCGCATATTGGAGAATCGGGATCGAGAACTCATCTCTGCAGTAACCGGTGCATAGGCCACCAGGCACTGCACGATCCATCATAACTGATAATGTGCTACCATAATAACAAACAGGAGGGGAGTCAATGGGCACCCCCGACGTACGCCTCGTTGAGGCTAAAAGAAACCCCTCTCAGCTGACCGTTCACCAACACCGCACATGACGCAGTTGCCACACACCTCTTCATCCACATTATCCAGAGATCCAAAAGCCTCTACTATCAAGATAGGCCCATAAAACCTCCAATCTACACAATCATACGATTTAGAAAAGTTCACCTTCCAGATCACACCCATCACATTCCTTCTCTTCCAGTCAGCCACGATCTCAGAAGCAAGAACGACACTTTCCATCAGCTGTCTCCCAGGCAGAAAGGCACTCTATGCAGGGAAGATGAGCTTGCTTAGCACCCCTCTCAAGCGGTTCGTCAAACACCTGGACACAATCAAATATATAGCATTGGAAAGGGCAATAGGACGATAGTCCTCCACTTTGGTGGCTACATCTTTTTCTGATAGAAGGAAAATCAACGATCGATTTATGCGTTCGAAATCCAAGTTGCTCTCTGCAATTTCAGCGACCACGTCCATGGCCTTACCACCAATCAAATCCCAGAACTCATGCTAGAAAAGAACCGGAAAATAGTCTGGCCCAGGACATTCATCTGGGTTCAATGCAAAAACTACCTCACGAACCTACTGTGGCTCGAAGGGTCGCGTCAACACTTTAGCCTCATGAGATGAGATGTGTTCCACACCCAACCCAAGCCATCTGGAAGTATAGCTAGGAGCATTCCTACTCATGCCTTTGAAGTAATCTGTTACCGCCTTGGAAATCTCCTTCTCATCAGTGAAAATCTCACCCCCTACCTCAATAAAGTGAATGAAATTTCTCCTCCTATCATTTGCTAGCGCATAAAAAAATATTATGTTCGCATCCCCCTCCTTTAGCCATTTCTGACGCGAGTGTTGTCTCCTTTCCATCTCACGTTTCATGTCCTCCTCCTCCTCCAAGATCCTTTATACCACCCCACACCTTTCCCACTCCATCTCTAACTCCCGGAGTCTTCCAGCAAATCAAGCCTCGTCATTTCCTCCTGTGATTCGGTCCTCCACCGTTCCCGCTGGCAGCGGGTCTCCTTCCTGAAACCAATCATCATATACTGCAAAGCTTTCAATTTATGAACCAATTTCACAGTAGTTGATCCCCTCACCGCCAAATTTGACCAGAAAAGGGACACCTTCTCCCAGAACCCATCCTCCATCATCCAACTACGTTCGAACCTGAAGTAAGATGAATAGCCACTTCCATTGCAGGTGTTCAAGTATAGGGGTGTGTGATCAGACCTAGAACGTGTAAGGCATGTAACGCACGCCAAGTTGAACCTCTCCAAAGCCTCAACGGAAAGCAGAAATCAATTGATCTGTGATTTTGAGGAAGAGTTCCTCCAGGTATATTTGCAGTTCCCAGCATCGATAGCCTCCAAACCAAGCTCCTCTATCAAATCAGAGGACAATCTAGATCGCGGATCCTGCCCACCTCTCCCACATGGCCTATCACATGAGTATAATGTATATACTAAAGTCGACATCAACATTCCAGGCCTCCTGAGGGAACCTTAACCTCATTTCCTATAGCTCCATCCATAGGTTGATATTCAGTAAGTTACGTGGCCCAATGGACCAACATCACCAGAAGGCACAATCGATCGCTCTTACTAACTAGCAGTACCGACACAGAGTGTGTCAAAATCTCATCTACTAACTCGAGCAGGCAACCGTTCCAAGCAACGATGATCCCTCCAGCACTACCAACAGCAGGTGATGTCCTGAAATTAGTGAGGCGAGATCCACCAACTGAGTTCCATTGCGTTGAGCCCCACCGTTCCATCTTCATTTCTTGCAGACATGCTCATTCCACTTTCCAAACCCCAAACATATTGCTGACGGCCATCCGTTTTCCGATTGACCCATCTCTCGGACATTCCAAGTTAGGCACTTCATTGAGCAACCAAAGGGGATCCCCCGCGATTAGAACACCCACCATTTTTGTTGCATCTAGTTCAAAAATTGCTTATTGGTTTTTAACTTTTCTCCACTTCTTAAGAAAGTCGCCCCCCTCTCAAATATTCTTTTGGTTGTGTGTTCAGCCCATTCAATATTGGCTCCTCCAGCTAAATCCAAGTGCAGTACGCATATCACAACACCTTTTCCAAATTCATCATGAGTAGAAGCATCATTGCAGGTCTCCAACATCATGTTCTCGCACCCCAGACTTTCCGCTCGCCTACGCTTTCTAGAAAAAAGACCAAGGATTTATGGCCCCTAGTCAGGTCTCCCTTCTCTCTTCCTCGCCTAGATGAAGAGGCTCCCCTCTTCTGTTGTGAGCGCACCCTATTCATTTTCGCACATCGCAAACCTGTGCCCATCCTCCCGTATGTCGGTTGTCTCAATCGGATTTGTATGGCCACTACCAAAGGCTGCAGTTAGGGAACCCAACTTCAAGCCCATCAGAGTGAAAGGAGTCTCTGATGAGGACCCCTTCGTCGCCGCCATAGCCGAGAGCAACTTCTCTGAAGCGTTCCCCGGGACCAGATGTTGCAGACCAAGTGGTGGGGTACGCATCACCACACCAGGATTTCCCCGCGAAGAGGACGCTTGAGCCGAAAACCCACATCATGCCCTCGAGTTCAAGATTGACTTCGAAAATTGGATGGCAATAATTGGTAAAGGGGAGTCTGTTACCACCCTATTCGGGTTTGATCTGTTCGCCCGCTCGACAAAATTTGTTATTGGGTAAGTAATCAGGTCCGCAGGATCTGATTCCAAAACCATATTGAAACCCTTCCCCGAAACAGTGCCACTCGGTCTTTCCAAAGAAAGCAACGATAGTTTTCCCCCAAAAACGGTCGCCTCACCTTCCTTCGCCTTCAATTTCGCCCTTTCAGCTTCCTTGCCTTCCGCCGCAGATGACTGCGCCGCCGATTAATCCTCCAACGTAGCTTCCTGACGCATTGTGACCAAACAAAGCGGCATCGGCCTCCTACCGATGTTCATCGAGAGGCACATCAAGGACGAAGGACGCATTCCCCACACTGAGATGGTGACGTCCAATCCTTCTCTCGGCTGCATCCCGGAAGAGCAGATCTCCTCGACCTCCCCAATATGTTTCATCACCTCATGCAACGTTTCCAACCTCATGCACTGGAACAGAATGCCTGAGATTTTTGCCTTCCAAGTGTCTCCTTCTAACGTTTCTCCACCATCCAAGAACCTTGCCCTCCGCCAAGTGATGGCTCCGCATAGGTCATGTGATAATCCTTCCTCTAATGTGCCGCTCAAAACCTTCCTATCCCCTTCCCGCGAGATGCTTCTGATGCAAAGCAAGCCACCTTGAAGCCAAATCACGTCCACCGGAGCTCCCTCCTCCCTTGCATCGAGCACTCTGTCGCGAAACATGTTCAGACTCACCAAGTCGCCTTCCCTGACCATTAAGCCATCAAACAGCTCAGACTGCTCCGCCCCTTTTGTGAGCCTACTCAGAATAAAGCCCAATCCCACCCCTGACATGGGGCCTTCACCCCTCCTACCAACTAATCTGGTTCCACCATCCGCCAACCGATCATCATCGGTGTGGATCTTCAGCCCGACCTTATTCTTTCCCTTTGCTAGGTCTTGCTCAGATTCGATCGCTTTCTTCATCGACTTCCAAACACCCTTGCATTCCTTGCGGTGGTGGCCAGGCTTCCCGCATCCGAAGCAAAGCTATTCCTTCGCCCCACGTGCGAAGGAGAGGTGCTCCAACGATCTGCAACGGAAACACCACCTCGCAATGTCCTTGGAGATCTTCGTCGACCGCTTCTTCTTCTTCTTGGGCGCACTCCACGATCTATCCCCGGCAAGACCTTCCAAATCCTCCATCACTGCATCGGACCTCTCATCGACGGCCCACATGTTGCTCTTGTTGAACTCTCCCCTCTCTTTCTCCAGCGATTGATGCCCTTTCGGAGGGTCGTCCCCGCTCCTTCTGCCGCCCCGCTCCTTCCGCTCATCCTTTCAAACATCGTAATATAAAGTCATAAAATTTTGCATAACTTGACCATGTTTATAAATCTAGGCTACAACTCGAGTTATAAATCTAAGCTACAACTCGAAGGAAAGTACTAGAATAATTTACAAGGATGTCCCCAAACTTTTCATCCGGTAAAAATGTGGTCCCTAAAATTCTAATTGTAACGATTCGGGTCCCAAACATTATTATGATAACAATGTGGTCCCATTGTCTATTTTTCACCATAAAATTTATTGAACAATAAATAGAATTTACACACACAGATGAAAATATCCTCCTGCCTTTTTAATCATTTTTCCTTCTCGGGCCCACTTCACTCTAACCTCTTCCTCTATCACGGATCCCCTCCCTCCTCCACAAGTACGGCCCATATGCACTTGTCCACTGCTCCACATGCCCCCCATCTCACATCTGCACCCACCCAACTCCTCACTCCTTTTCGTCTATTTACAACACTTGTTTTCCATCCCGCATCTGCATGTTGTTTCTCAGGATGTGTGAATATCTTTTTGAGATCAACACTTTATTTGATGTATCTTATAGCTTATAGGAGTTTCTGCATATACACATCAAGAATCTCTTTTACTAGCACTCCACAGAGACGTATTGTGCATGAAAATTTGTATCTTTTTTGTGTGATCGGTAACAATTGAGCACTTTTGTATATGTTAGATCATACTAAATTATTACGAGATTTATAAAACGTTAATACATCATGTAATGTTTCCTATGTTGGTGATGGTTTCAACATTTAGCAGAGCATTTTACTTAGATGCCAAAATGATAATCCATGTTCGAAGTTTCCAGGAGCAACAATGATGAAGATTTTTATCATCTTTCTTTGCATCTTCATCATGTATTCCACTGGAAATTCACCACTCCATTCTAACCTAGTTACTCACTTAGGGGGGACAACCTTTAAATGATCTAATCGCTCATTTACGGACTTTTTGAAATAGTGGAAGATCCAATAGATAAGTCTTCTTCTCAGGCTTAATGGAGGTAATTATATATATTATTTCATTGCACTTGAAGCACACCCAACTCATCTCGCTACAATCCTTGACTACCATGCCAGGAACCAGAAATCAATGTCCCATGATCTAAACAAGATCTTCACACCTACCAAAAACACGGCATGCAGATGCGAGATGGAAAAGGAGAGTTGTAAACAGACAACAGAGGGGAAGGAGTGGGGGGAAGGAGATGCAAAATGGGGAGCGTTTATAGTAGTGGGATATGCAGATGGGTCGTTCTTGTGGAGGTCGGAGGTAATCTATGGGAGAGGTAGGGGCTAGAGGAGGGAGGTGCACCCTAGGAGAAAAAGATATTGGGAAGGTGTAGGATGTTATTTTCATCTCTTTATGTAAATTCTATTTATTGTTCAATCAATTTTATGATGAAAAACAAACAATGGGACCACATTGCAATCATAAACAATGTTTAGGACCCAAATCGTTACAATTGGAAGTTTAAGGACCACATTGTTACCGGGTGAAAAGTTTGGGGACCTCCTCGTAAATTACTCAAAGTATTACAATGTGAGCATTCGAATTAGTTTTCAAGTGCCCACTTCCAGGATATTTATGTATATTTTTATTTTTCTATGTTAACCATGATCCTGGCCTTACTCTACATAAAGGAGCCTAGGACACAATATATAATGTACCTTTCACAAAAATTCAAGTTTATGCTTATGTTTGATTACGTGGAGATTGTAGCCTGACAATGTATAGGTTGCATGGAAAAGTAAACCGGCATCACCACACAACACTAGGTAATTTTCCACTAATTTAAATTGAGCACGTTTACATTTTGTACAACAATGAGTACT
Source organism: Ottelia alismoides (assembly GCA_037367405.1). Taxonomy (NCBI): domain Eukaryota; kingdom Viridiplantae; phylum Streptophyta; class Magnoliopsida; order Alismatales; family Hydrocharitaceae; genus Ottelia; species Ottelia alismoides. The sequence continues at coordinate 222,593 of JAZKJV010005680.1, forward strand.
ACAAATAAAATTAAACGCTTTTAGTTTAGGATGACATAATTGAGTCTCATTTCAATCAACGTATCCAACATTTGCCACCTCTTACCAAGGTTGATTAAGGAACTCAGCCTGCTGTCATTAGTAGCCTCAACACGTTTAACTTAAGATGCAATCCCACATTAAAGAACATTTTAGATCAACGAATATTTTTTTCTATTTTAAATGACAGGATAAAGTCCGCGCAGCTTTTTTTATTCTTCGGAAAGAGTAATTCAATGATTCTGGATTCTCTTCACAAGAAAATATATATTTCAGAAACAGTTATCAGCAGCAGATGATAAGGCATATTCAGGGCTTCAATTCTAGAAATTACACTACAGACAAAAGGAGCAATAATTCATATACTTCTTTTGTGAAACACCTAGCGCCGAATTGCCAAAAACGCGCATTACTCCCATGTCTAACACTCATTTTGACAAAGATACAGCTAGTTTTGAAAGAGTATACACCAGCAGAAACTTCTCAGTCTCAAGTTAGGGGGGAAGAAAGATACTATTATAATGTGTGCCCACCTGACTGGGAATAGGTGCCACAGTTGTACTGGACGCTCCACTCTGTGGTGCCTGTGCCTTTGTCTATACAAATATATAAAATGAAGCCGGTGTGATATAATGTAAAACATATGAAGATGTAAACCCAGATACAACATCAAACAAACAAATTAATATAATATAAAAAATCGTGCAATAAATGAGCCAGCACGTGAGTAAAAAAAACACCCAATCGAAAAAAGGTGTGATACAGTATACATTCCTGAATAGATCAAGCAAAGAAGCCATCTCGAGTTCAATCACCAACCCGCCGCCAACAATTATGTATAGAAGTCACTAATTTATTTTTGTGTCAAACTATTAATACGAAATAGGCCATCTATTAGATCAATTTATATTACTTTTCACTAAATTACAAGTCATTCTTGGTTCTTGAGCCTGCATGATATTGATGATCTCTGACAAAATTCATTTTTTGCAATGGGGGAGGATCTCCCCAGTTACATGTCATGATAAAAACTTGCTCATTAATCTTAACAACTCACACCATCCCCAAATACAGAAGGATCTCATGTGGCTCTTAATTCTTTCCCATGTCTTTCAGGCATCTCGAGACGCAAACAGTGGGATACACATACAAATATAGGAGTTAATATATCCTTACTCATTTGCAAATATGAATTAAGGATGCAGATATATATATATATATAGTGATGGATATAAAAATTGTGTTAATAGATGTTTTAAAGTGGATACGATATAAAATGTATTGATATAATAAAATAAATACTTGATTGATTAGCTTAGAACTACATATATTGGATGGTCACCTTTAAAAAATGCTACATGAATTTTTTTCAATACAATTATATAATATATGGTAAAATAAGGTATAATATTTTGTTATGGATAATTACGAATATATGTGCAACTATATGGAAATATTAAAATGAATATGCAAATGCATACAGATGTTCGTGGATATCAAGGCCGTCCCTATACATGTCAATTTTAAAAAAAGATAGATCTCAATGTCAGTATAAATACATACATACATATATATATATATCATAGCTGATTGGATATGGATATATCCATATACATTTGCATCCCTACATATGGTCCATCCACAGATGACACGAAATAAACTCATTGGACTAACTTTCTCCTAGCATCTTTCACCTATTAAAAACATATTGTCATGTTGAAAAAATATAATAATCCTTCCACAACATATACATGATATTATATGATTTAACCAAAATGTTCAAGCTTGGTTGTGTCCCAGTGATTGAAAGATACACAAAAAATGAACAAATAAAAAATAAGAGGTAATTATTCTCAGATGATGAACCATAATGCAACTGGCATTGATGAATTTTATAAATATGAGCATAATCTTGGTAATGTGTTATTTTTGGTATGGTAGTGATAGTGAATATCGTGATTATTAGATATAGTGCAAACCAAGTTATCATTTTTGTATTATAACATCAATATGATGGTAATTTATTTACATAATTTTTCTGATTAAGTTAGTTTTTCCATTAAAAAGCTGGTATAATTAGCATAGGCAAATGATACCTGCAGAACAAAGATACTAGTGGTGCATAAAATAAGGATACCTTGCTGAGCATCACAACTACAAAACTATTCTCGGCAACATTGTTTTCAGCCAAGGTTGTGGGGTCTTTAAGGACTTTCCCTTGATGGATAAGCATTAGCTGCTCAGCAGGGTAAACATTTTGACCTTGACTTCTCTCTATGTTCTTTTTCACATCAGCAACCTAAACAAAACAATTGAAAGTACAATACGATTAAATCACCATGCCTGACGGGGAAAAACCAAGACTGATGTGCAAAAAATATCATTAAATAGAGATAATAAAGTCAAATAATCAACCATCATGGTCTACAAGGAAAATCATGAATAAAAATCATTGTTGCAGTTTACAAAGTGGAAATCATTCGGGCAAAAGTATGCTTAGTTCATTCAAAAAGGCTCAACAATATATTTTTATCAATGTGAAGAATGGAAATTAAGGAAAATGATGAGGATAGAACATATGTTGATAAAATAATTCCCAAAGGTTGTTCCAAGACAGCAATTTGTTGATTCTAGGAAGACAACTCAACATCGAACAAACTTTAGACTAAAATCTGGACCAAAATCAAATTCCTAATATTTCAATCATCCCACTCCTGCGTTACATTTTCTACCAAGTGTTGGAAAATGTAAATCTGAGACAAAAAAGGATAGCAAACATGGGACAATGTCCTCCTTATAATCCCAAAACATGCGAAAGCGCATTATGAAACAAAAATCAAAACAATTGTCAGCATGCAGAGATATTGCAATTACTGTCGAGACTTACGGTTCCATCAGAAACTCGGACAAGAAATCCCCATCAGAATATGGATAATTTTAAAAAACAAAGCATGCAGAAGGTCAAAGCACAGAGTATTCAAGATATGAAACTCGAAGAGCTCATTGAACTTGTAAGAGCACCCGACAATGACGGAGCAAAGGAAAGGCAAAGAAGGAAATAAGAAAAGGACCACAAAACTACCCAAGGTGACAACCACATCCTGTGAACAAGCAAAAGAGATGCAAATGATTTTCAACAAAATCCTGCGCCAACATCACGATATATGTGCCATCCAATGACACCAAAATTGACTACATATCAACACTTTGAACATCCCTGAGCTTTACATACAAAATACAGCAAGAGAACCCCTTCAAATCATTAAGCACATCGCGGATATTACTCGTCTCCGAACTCCCCATCCAACCGCATCCATACCAAGAGCCAGCAGCCATTTGATCTATGAACCATCAAATGCCCCAACCACATCGAAATCAAGCTCAGTTACATCAAATGCGGAACAGCAGCCATTATAGAACCCTAAACTGACAAAACAGATCACAAATGCAACAGTTATAGCATCATCAAACTTCTATAGCATCATCGAACTTCCATGGAGAATTCAAGCACTCCAAAAACCTGAACCTAGAACAATCGCAGCTGTTATGCCGTCTTACAACTCCTCAACCCACCTCATCAACTACACCCCCTCCAAAACCCAAATCTGCAACCAAACACAAACGGAGCAGTCAGTAGGCACATCTATCATCCAAAGACAGCAAGCCAGCTAGGCAGTTCAATCCCACCCACTAGACTGATTGCAGGACCTAAACTCTCCCTAAATTACCAAGATGAATTACAATGCAACAGTTACAGCATTATCTAACTTCACACAAATTCCATAATGGAAACCGGTTCAAAACCCTGAACCGAGCACAATTGCAGCTATCACGCTACCTCCCCATTCCCATCCCTCCGAAACCCTGATCCTCAAGGTAAAGCAGCCAATCACCCAACAGATCATCTAAGCACAGAGAAAAACCAAGCTTGATCCACCAATTGCAAAACCGCAACCCTTCCAAACCCCCTAAATCACCAAACAAGGATTACAGCACAAAGCCGCAGCATCCTTGACCTTCCCCTGCAAATTCCATCACGGGAACCCTTCCAGACTCTAAGTACACCATCTACCAACTCCCCCACACCCATATCCCAAGTCCCAACTGCAGAACCCAAACTTCGCCCAAATAAGCACCGGGCCACGAATCAAATGAAACCTTCATGAATCAATTTTTCTTCTTTCATTCCGGGTGACCCCTCCTAGAAGTATCAACTAATGGAGTAGTAGTCATATAACTGACATTTCCTCTACATACATACGTATACATACATACATACATATATATGCCCAAACATTTCTCCCACAATTCCTTTTAGTTATTATACCCTGAGAAGTGGACAGCCAATTGCCCCATAGATCATCCAAACACGTAGAAACCTAGCTCAAAACCGCCGATTACACTAATTGTAAAACCTCAATCCTCCCAAACCCAAAATCGTCAGCTATGGATTAAAATGCCATAGTTATATCCAATCCCCTAAATCGAGCGTAGCCGCGGCTATAGCGCCGCCTCTCCGGTTCCCGCCCCTCCCAAGCACTAATCCACAAAGTCAAGCCTCCAATCGCCACAGCTATAATTCGAAACAAACAAAACAACACCCAACCCTTCCAAAACCCTAAATCGACCCCCGCCCCCATCGTCCATCCAGACACTTCAAAATCGAGCACGATCGCACTGATTATGGAGTTCAAACCCGTCCCAAAACCCCAAATTGCACAGAAAAACCGCAATTATGGATAAAATCGAAGATGACGTGATCGAAATCGAAGGGATTGGGGATTACGGTGTCGTCGGGATTGACTTCGATCTCGAAGTGCGAGCCCTTGAGGGTCTTCACGAAGACCTTCATCTCCGCTCTCGCTCTCTGTCCCTCCGACGACGACGGGAGCGAAAAAAGTGCGCGGAGAGAGAGGAGGTACCGGATCCGAAGCAAAGTGGAGTTGTTGGGGTTATATATGGAGGGGAAAGCGTCTGGTAGAAGGTTGGGATCGTTCGTGATTCCCGCAATACATTTAATCAACAATATATATCTCCGTATTCTGTACGTTTTTTTAGTATGTCTTTATATTACGGTACAGATGGGTTCGTTATTGTTTGGATAATATATACAAACGTTATTTCAGCCCAATATGAGTAAATTATTCATCCATAATTAAGATTACAGGGAATGGGGAAGCCGTTGAAGGCTTACGTACTTAGAAATATGGGCTGGATATATCCAATTGATGTGATTTTTTAAGTATGGTTTGGTGGTGTTATGATGAATAGATCTGGTTGAATTTTATTATTGTGAATTTGTTTTAATGGGTGTTTTGGTTTGGGATACTTGTGATGAAGAATACGGATTTGCTGTGGGTAGGTGGGTAGGTGGGATGGTGGGATAGGGATTCTTTGGGCTTACGTGGAAGTAAATGGGAGATGTTGGGGGTGGGGTGGGCTCGCTTGGTTAGTGGTGTGTCTCGGATTATCTCGAGGTAATCCGGTAAACCATTCTACAAACTTAGGTTAGAATTCCATCACAAATCAATGTGACTTTACATCACATTCTTTATTCCAACCTTCTACCAACAATCATAATCATCCAAACAGTTATATTCATAGGAGACTACCCCAACCCAACTCAGTATTCAAACTAGCCCCATGGGATTTAGATGGACGGTTGGGATTGGAAGCCTGGTAGGTAATATCGGTATCAGTATCGATATCGACTGTATGTCCATACGATATATCATCGACATAATCGTCCTACTTGGTTCGATTTTGTGAAAAAAATGGCCTTGACAGGCAAATATCGACTATATGGACGATATATAAATCACTTGTCGATACCGATATACCGCTGATATGGTTTACCCTGGATTGGAGGGAATATCGTGGAAGGGGGAATCATGCCGTTGGTGAGAAAGAGGATTCATATATTCTTAATATTTTTTTCTTTGAGTGGGTGAATGTATCTTTGGGATTTCTATACCATAATCCTTGATACGTTATTCAAATTATATCATAATTCATATAATCTTGGTAATTGCACTAAGATTTTTTTGTAGATTACACTACTTTGTAGGTGAAATAATAAGATAAATTCAAATATATAAAGATATAAATATATATATATAAGGAGGGTTAGATAATATCGAATTTGATGAGATACCAATATATATATATAAGTATGTCACACGTCGATTACTAGGGTTACATACATATACTAAATGCATATGAATGCATCAAATAGCCATTCTAAAAAAGATTAAAGGTGATGATTAAACTTCAATGTTAACGGCTATGCTAAAAACTAAACGTCACTTATAACGAATGCTTGAAGAAGCACCAACTAGTTATTAGGATAATGTAAATAAGATATATTATAAGGAAAATACTCAAAAGAATAATGTTGGTGTAGTATCTTTCCTGTAATAAAATCCAAATTGCATATAACGAACAAAAGCGAACAGCCTTACGCTCAATGAATTTTGAAAAAATTAGTTCACGTAACCTCCAAATTAAATCACCACGTTACCACAATAGATAATAAAAATTGAATCAAATAAAATTAACCACAAGGTAAAACACAAGATCAACGTATTTGATCTTTAAATTATTTTAACGTGGAATTTAAGTATTAGAAAAGAAAGACCATTGAAAGGCTCACAAAATAATTATCTCAATTAATATAAGTATTTGAAATACCAACAATCCCCCAATATTTCAATTACATTTTTTGAACTACCTCTTTTCATCACCCACAATTTTAAAAAAGAAATTAAGTATAAAAAATATTAAAGGAAGAATAAGAAACTTTAGAAGATGACACTTGAAGGAATTCGAAAATATAATGCATAAGAATTTGTGTATTATCGACTATTAACCAAGACATAGAGAATATGAATATAGTTTCTAAATGTTGATGGAATTACAATTCCTATGAACCAATTCTTTATTTTCGAAACCATTGACTCACATCTCACACTATATTTTTTGATCTTTGTTGCTCATACAGGTTGACACGTTTCGACCATGCATTTGCCTGGATTTTCATGAGTGCTCTAGAGATTTTGCCCAAGAATCTCATAGGAAGCAGCCTCACCTCCACACCCATATAGGTGGATTATCATCAAGTATATATTGCGTTTATACACCACCCAATTTGGGTTATGATGTCCATTAAGAACATGTATGTTCAACCTCACCGTTTCTCATACCATCGCATTGTACACCATAAGAATAGGGAAGATTTGATAGTATCATGCAAGTCATCCGGTGAATTGTTTATCCCATATGAACCTTCTTCCTAGGATCCCCATTCATGAAGGTTGGGTTTCCATCACTTTGACTTTTGAATTGGGCATACTCCCATTCCCCTCGATGTACTCTCCACAAGCTTTTTGCTTAGTGGTTTAGTCAGAGAATCTGTCAAATTCCATTCTGACTTCACATAATCTATGGATATGATGCCATGAGATGTCTCACAATATTTTCTCTCAGGAGGATATGCTGGGAGAATTGGAGAATATGTCTGCTTTCCCATTATAACATATTTTCAGCTCTTGCTATACTAGCATTGTTATCACAATGGATGAATGGTGGTAGCATTGACTTCACTAAAGTGGGAAGATCCGCTGAGATGTTTATTAACCACATCCTCAGAATATGCCTTCTCTAGCGCAATGAACTCGGATTCATTGTAGATCAAGCAATGTATGTTCGCGTGGTTGATTTCCAAAAAAAACATAGCTCCTCTTACTAAAATAAGAACAAATCTACTAGCAATTTTCAACTTATCTCAATCAAGGATCGAATTTGTATCACAATATCCTTCGAGAACTGTAGGATCTCCATAAAATATTAAACAGTAACATGTCTCTTATTTGAGATATTAAAGCATTAAAAAAAGAGCATCTCATTGCTCTCTTCCAGATTTGGAGTATACCTATATAACTTTCAACATGTGCAGCATACTGTCTAAAGCATAAGACAATCAATAATTTGTGCATATATAAATTAAAGTATACTACCACTTTTACTCTTCTTCCCCTTTTTTTTAAAAAATAGGTAGTAGAAGGATACTTACCAGCGTGCATTCAAAAGAAGAACAAAACATTCCAATCTCCAATACTCTTGAGATGGAGAAATATAATTATTCTTTACAAATTTATTATCGAGATGGTATCTATTTCTCCCATTTCTTTGATCACACGAACGGTTAAAAAATAAAGTACCTTTTTTTTCATTTTTTTAATCACATGAGATCTACATGTAATATTACTTTGACCAACATGGATATTCCAAATATATACAATGATCAATCAAAGTTTTTTTCAATACGTATTTTCTTCTCTTAAGCTCTATAAGTAAGACTTTGGTTAAATAATACCCCCACACTTTCGAATATTTCAAGCTCGATATTTTCAGAACATAGCCACATCATTCAACCCTCATTAAAAAATATTCTGTCAACATTTTTTTCCAACATTACGTAGAATCGAAAGTTGCACAACTAAGGCTACATCTAAGTGATGGTATTCCGATAAAAGAATTAAAGAACTCTACGGATATATTCTTAAGATTGTAGGTGAAATAATAAGATAAATTCAAATATATAAAGTTATAAATATATATAAGGAGGGTTAGATAATACCGAATTTGGTAAGATACCAATATGATGATGAGATGACCAATTTGCCGAGGCGTGCGAAATGCACTGACCTTAAGAATAGATTCGTATACCCCCACGGAGATTCCGATGGTGCATTCGGTATTGGTACGACTACTCTCCAGGATACAACGGCGAGATCTCAATGAGCGTGCACGCGTCAACATCGAGATCCATTGAGCAAAAATAGATCGTTCATTCGTAATAGACTCACTCAAATAAGAGAAGAGGAAAATATGGATAGAAATGTTGTGTTATTCTCATAAACAAATACCCATATATAAGGATGTCACACGTCGGTTACTATGATTACATGCATATCCTAAATGCATATGAATGCACCAAATAGCTGTTCTAAAAAAGATTAAAGGTGATGATTAAAATTCAATGTTAACGGCTATGCTAAAAACTAAACGTCGCTTACAATGAACGTTTGAAGAAGCACCAACTAATTATTAGTATAACGTAAATAAAATATATTATAAAGAAAATACTCACAAGAATAATGTTGGTGTAGTATCTTTCCTGAAATAAAATCCACATTGCATATAACGAACAAAGAGGAACAACCTTACGCTCAATGAATTTTGAAATTAAATTAGTTCACGCAACCTCCAAATTAAATCACCACTGCTACCACAATAGATAATAAAAATAATCAAATAAAATTAACCACAAAGGTAAAACACAAGACCAACGTATTTGGTCTTTAAATTGTTATAATGAGGAATTTAAGTGTTAGAAAAGAAGGACCATTGAAAGGTTCACAAAATAATTATCTCAATTAATATAAGTATTTGAAATACCAACACTACCATCATTTAATCTTACTTACTCCTACACCACAACTAACTGGCTTGTGTATAATTCAACTATTACTATAGTTATGTATTTGAGCGAGATTTTATGGATCTTGGTGTAGCATGCTTTGATCATCCTCCTTTAAAAAAAATGGAGTTAGCAAGTGCATTGCATGGGTCGAAATATGTAATTCTATCCATATTCAAATTATTATCGTTTTTTGTCTTTGTGACAGAATTTGGTGAATTCAAAATGTAAAAAAAATCAGAGATATTATAGACAAAAAAACTCTCCTAAAGTGAGGAATATATGAGTTATCTATGGTAAAATCTGTGGGTTTTTACACCATGACCCTGGAAAGTTTTTCAGTTACACCATACCCCCTTGTGATCTTGTAATTACCCCCACTATCCCTGTAAGTTATATCAAGACTCATGCAATCTTATTGATTCTCACATCACAACCCTTAGATACAATCGCGTATGCTAAATAAATAGAGTAAGATCACAGTGGTTGTGCAATCGTTACAAAACTCTCATTAGATGTGATGTGATTGGACTTTGGAGATCGCATGGTAAACAAGTCCTAAACTCTTATTTACGCCTGCATGTGTTATATTTAAAAAAAGCAGGATCAGGTGCACCAAGATCCTTCTATAGACATGTGTATGTATAAACCATTGTATTCCCGAGTAGATGTAACATGGTGTATTTCACATTAGTTGCTTATTTGGGATCCTTTATATGAAAATTATCCCAATAGAAGGCCATACCAATAACTTGCATGTATACGTGAAAATCTTCGATTCATAACTACCGTATAGAGGAACGACATGCACTGTTATTAAAGCTAAAGATTTATATAAAGGAGACCTTTGTGCTAATTATAGGATCGGCTTTGGAATACTCCACTACTAAAGAGGTGTATATTGAAAGGTTAGCACATAGAAAATTGTTGTTCGATTTATTATTCTTTTGTTCCTCTTAAAACATGACATGAAGTGTTCAAGTAGAAGAATTTTCTATAGTTGAGGTGTATTTTACTTTATTTTTTATATTTAAAAAGTTAAATAATTCATCAAAAGTATCACAAAAAATAGCAACAACCAAGAGGCTCCATGAGGTATGCAGAAGTTCGTACATCCAGTGATAAGAGGGTGTAAGATCAGGGGGAAATGAACAAGAGAGAAATGGATCAAGGAGTCACGCCCATGATGCCTTCAAGCTCAAAGATATAGATAGATCTAGGGTTGAGCATTGGGTAGAGTCGGTCCGACCCAAACTGATGTCCAGATAGACAATACCCAGACCAAACCCGAGCCTTATCATTCTAATGGGTGGGTTAGGGCATCAATTTTTGCCCCGTTTATATTATTGGGACAGTCTCAGGCAGCAATTAGCCCGAACCCCAGGCTTGCATGGCCGAACCACCCAGAAGCTCGATTCATGCCCACGCAAGGCCCCGTTAGTTGAGTCCACTACCACCGAGTCACAATAGCCGACCCCGAGCTCGTCTCCTCTCTTATCCATTTGAGAAACGAGAGACCCACCGCCACCTCTTTGTTCTCTACCACTAGGCACCACCTCGACCCTCTCCTTCCCTCCTTATGTTGCCGCCCACATGCGTTGCTCGTCTCTTCAAGCGACGAGAGGCCCTTCCTCTTCCATCCTTCCGTAGTCACATGTTGCTCCACCACACCCCACTGGCCCTCCAGTTTGCCACCTCCCACTCATCCTCCAATCCGTCAGTAACCTTGAATTCCCACCGTCGATCCTCCACCTCCCAAACTCCCATACCATCCCACATTGTTACGTTTGTTGTGATGCAATGCTTGTAATGTGTTTGGTGCCCTTATTCGTCAATTTTCAAAACAAGAGACGAATGTATAAATATGGCTCACTTCCAGGCAGCACTAGTCGCGCAACATTGATGTTATGTATTAGCAATACCCTACCGAATATGAAGGTATGTATTTCTATCCAAATAAAAATTTGGCGTTTTGAATTGTTGTATGATTTCTAAAATGTTGTTGTTATAGATGAAGGAAATGGATTAAGCCATGCGCATCACGGAAGAGTGAAGATCAGATTGCATTCGCTTCATTTCGACTAGTCATACTAGTCGATGGTGCAACGGAAATTGAAAAATAGATGAACCACGTGGGTTGAGGATAATTCTTATTCCATTTAATCAAGATCGCATGAGTAGTAGGGTTACCTCTTGAAGCATGATTTTATCTGTGCGTCTCTTTGAGAAGAGACCTCATGTCTCAAGTTTGATCTGACGTAGAGAGAACATACGGGCATGTGGATGAGATGTTTGCTTCTCACAATCCAAAGCGACAATCCGAGCAAAAAGCCTCTTGATTTTGTTGTACAAAATCCACCATCTTATTTGAAAGCACGAAGCGTTGAAGAAGACGAACAACCACGAGCAGTCTGTCTGGTAGCACGACAGTAATGCGATGAAGATCATGGTTTCAACAAACATAGGGCAAGGGACGACCACAACGGTTTGGAATAGGGAGATGGGACGTGTGGTGAATGAGATAGAGTTCTTATTTTGCAAAAAATGCATTAACTAAGAACGCTATGGTGAGCGCCTTTCTTTCTAATAAATTGGCTGCCTAAGATGAACTCATAATGCTCTCCTAATAATAATCCACGGTGGAGATTAATTTGCAATCTCCAAGATTGCATGTAATCTTCAATGTCCCAAGTTGAAGGACAATCTCTAACCATTGCAATCAATTAGCAAAAAAATATAATGGGAAAAGGAGTATCCCCTTTCCCATTGTAAAGTGGACGACCACCATGGTGGGATATGTCATGGCCATGAAGGCTAGGGTTTAGGCATTAGCGCATCATGGAAGCGTGAAGATTGCGTCGAATATGATCTAGCTCAACTAGTCACACTAGTTGCATGGGTGTACGGAATTTAAAATTTTTAAACAGATGAAATCACATGATTCGGAAATCCTTCTCAAATCATTTCATCAGAATCACAAATGAGTCAAAGGAATACCTCTTGAAGCGTGGTTGTGATCACGTATGTCTAAACGAAGAGACATCATGTCTCAAGTCCGATCCAACGAAGGTTGCTCTTGCGGACGCGTGGATGAGATGTGTGCTTCTCGCAATCCGACTAAAAGATATGAGCGTGAAGTATCCTAATTTCGTCACACGAAATCGATAGCCTTCCTCATGAGCAAGAAGCACCGAAGAAGGCAGAGATCCACGAGCAGTCGATTCGGCAGCATAACATCGTTGCGATGACTACGGGATTCTCCATGTCAACATGTGGACGGTCATGCGTTGAGAGAGAGAGAGAGAGAATGAGATCATGTAAAGAATAGGGAGAGACTTGTTGCTCTTCTTGATGTGTTAGAAAAAGGTTAGGGCTACCCTTCCTTTTATACTAAATTGGATGGTGGGGATGCACTCCTAATTCAAATCAATGGTTGAGATTTTGATGCGATAAATTTGCAACAACAATTAATTTAATTTAAAAGAAAATAAATATGTTGTAAATGATCTTAACATATTTAATTTCAATTAAATCAAGATTCTAATGAATGTAATAAAACTAGAGAGCCTCCTTCCCCTTAAAGCATGGTGGACGGTTGCCTTTGAGTGGAGAGAGAAACACTCTCTCCAATCCTAATGTAATCGTATTATATTAAATCATAATTCATGAAATCTTTTGTCAGTAAAATATCACTAAATAATTATTTCAAATTATTTGTGATAATTGCAAATAAAACCATTGACAATTACAAATCTAATTCAACTGCCCGAAAAAATGTAAATTTCTTTTACAATTAATTGTACATTGTGAATCCAATTCACATCAATATTTAATTCGTAAATCCTATTTACAAGTAACTTTCTCTAATATATTATAAATCAAATTTATAATATTAATGATTATTATGGATAATGATAGCCACATTAATCATATCTTTGATAATTAAATCATATTTAATTATCTTAGATCTCAATTCTTATGTGTCTAAATAATATGAATCATATTCGCATTATTTATGACAATTAAATTATATTTAATTATCTTATACAACTATTTTCATGTATCCAAATAATATGGATCATATTCATATTATTCGTGATAATTAAATTACATTTAATTATCCATTTCTCATTCCTCAGATATATTATTGACAATTGAATTATTCTTGAACTCTTTCAAGAATAATGTGCTTTCTGGTGGATACTTGAAGATGAGGACATGGCGACTGTACATTCCATGTATATTAACTTGGATATTGAGATCATATATAAAATCAAGATCTTGGTAACCTCTCAAAGATGTTTGATTAAATCAAAACTATAAATTTAATCTTCTCATTGCATCTGAATCATATTCAGATCAATGTCCAACAATTGAGCTGAGATCGGATTACCTCTATTACGAGGAGCCACTAAAATCCAAATATGTTTCATTACTCTCTCGAATGGAAGTGTCACGGTTATACAATCGTTTACGATCACATCACCCTCGAGTATTCCTGACACCTGTACATCCTACATACCAGAAGACCTAAATTAAACCCTAAGTTTTACATCATATTTGAACTATCTTCTTTAGGGTTTTACCATTAAGTTTCTCATTAGATCGTTGGGAGTTGGTATTGATCATATACTTTCTAAAAGCATTTATCGTACATATTAATTATGTCAAGCTTCCAAAGCAAGATGAACATGCATGGAATTTGGCCCAATGACTTATTTGTTAGCTCGTGTCTTCTGGTTCAGTAATGAACCTGTATGATCCCTTTGAGAGACTGTGTTACTGATGACTGAGAAATAATCCACGAGCAGACTAAGGTGAATAAAATATAGCGAAGGTCGTTTCGACCTCAGTCGCTCTAGAAATCAATAAGTCAACAAGTAAAATTATGGAACAGACCACCAAACAAAGACAAAAATCAATAAAAACAACTAGTGGCCCTGGCTATGATATTAACCTGGTATAGCACCCAGGGTCGGACTCAAGGAGCGCGGATTGGCCTTGCAGCCTACGAAGTAGTCTAAAAACAAATAAAATAAAAACAAATGATTTTTTGGTGGATTTTTAATATTTTTATATTTTTTGGGATTTTTAAAAATAAAGAAAATAAGAAAACAAAGAAAAAACACAACTTCAAGCAATTATTTAATTACTCAAAAATGCTCTAAAAACTCAAACAAAAATATTTTTAGAATTTTTATTTTTTTACTGTTTTTAGTGAATTTTTGAGAATTTAATGAAATAAGGTAAAAACAGAAGAAGGTTGTCCAGTCAGGCTTGGAGGGCCAAAATAAAATATATAAGGCCCTATCAAAGCCTGGAGGTATTTTTCTTGAAAACTATAAACAAAAAGGAAAAATCAGAGAAAGAGTTTATTATTTTTGGGATTTTCTATGAATTATTAGAATTTTTATGAGCTTTTCAAGGTTTTTCAATTTTTATATTTTCTATGAATCCAAAAATGACCAAAAATGGTAAAAAAATCAAGCACACCAAAATACAAAATCTGAATTTTTTAGAGTTTTTGAAAAGGTTTTTATATTTTTTTTGTTAATTTCAGATCTGAACAGGCAGAAAAATGTAGGTTTTTGAATTTTTAAAAATAATAAAAGGGCTAAAAAATTTTCCCAAAAATTGGTGAAAATTCTACACAGTGGTAGGAGCCACGTGCCCAATTTTCACTCAATTTGGATGAAATTTGATATTTTATTTAAAACAAACAAGAGCCCACAATGCACAGGGACCTGTCTGTACTAAAAATATCTTCTGGGGGCTAAAAAGTAACAGAATCAGAAACCTGGGGGTCCTCGTGCAATTTCACCAGGTTCCCCACGTGCGCAGCACGTGGGCTGGGCATTGAGGACCTATATGCAATGAAAATGAGTTCCGAGGGCTTATTAGCAACAGGTGCTAAAAGCCCAGAGAACTAATTGCAAATAACCCAATAAATTCGGCACATGTCCAAAAAAATCATTCACATGGGTATATGTGCAAATAACTAAAAGTATTTCTCATTCATTAACAACCAGAAACTACAAGCCTACCATATGCAATTTCACCAAAATATCACGTGTCGAAGCACGTGTCCACCATATACAGGGGTAGAAATGCAATTAAAATAAACAACAGGGTCCTACGTGCAAATGTTCCAAAATAAAATGAACTGCGGAAAATATTTATAGGACTAAATGCTAAAAACTAAAAGAAAGAGTGCCTAAGGGTAAATTACCCTTTATTCGCAGATGGGCTGGGACGGCGCCACGTGGCTGATCTCACAACTGGAAGTAGTGGCGCCTCTCCTCTACAACGGACGCTCCAGATGAGCTCCGATCTCGGATCTGATGGCTGCTGACCCCTCGCCAATAGACGGGCATGATCAAAACTGGCTGAGAGGCTCGATGGATGGCTGAGGAAGATCCAGGAAGAATAGGTTCGTCGGCCCAGAACTCGCGCGGTGGACCTCCCCCGTGACGTCGTGGCGGAAGAGCTCCGCCGTGACGTCCCGCAGCTGCTGCTGGTCTCCGATGAGGCCGAGAACGTCGTAGGCGCTCTGGCGACGGCGGTGGCCTGGAGCTCCTGTGCTCGAACAGGAAGGCCTCCAGATGAAGCCCTTCTGACCTGAAAAGTGGCACAACACGCTCCTGGGTCGAGGGCAAAGTGCCTCGACCCAGTTAGAGGCGAGGTGGGTGGTCGACGAGGTGAGATGGTCGATCTCCGGTGAAGCGACGACGGTGAAGATCGAAGTCCCCGCTCCGGGGCGAGTCAGGGGGTGTGAGTGGGTGCAGAAGGTGCGGAGGAGTCTCGTGGGTGTGAGGGTCGAGTCCGATGGTCGAAAGGGGGACTGATGTGGTCGGAATCGATGGTCGAAGGCGAACGGGGGATTTGGGCGTAAATGGAAATTCGAGAAAAATAGAAAGAACTAGGCTTACCAGATGACTGAGGTTGACTGGGACTGAGCTCCTGGAGCTCCTGGTCTTTGCCTCGAGGGCCGTCGATGCCCGAGGCTCGAGCGCTGCTCCTAGGCGGCGCATGACGGTGCTAGGCTGCCGGATCAGTGGCCCAAACACCTCCTCCTCACTGCGACACCACCCACAGCTAGCTGTCACTCAGGCGAAGTTAGTGGAGGTCCTGGGATGGGAAGGCGGAGCCAAAGATGAAGAGAATCGTGCGGCGGAGCTGGGGATTTATATGGCTAGGGGTCCGGCTAGATGGGTGTCGGGCGAGGAATTCGGAGCACGGACCTCGATGCTAACCACCGGGCGTGGATCTAGGATGATCAGGGAATGATTAGCACCCGGGTTAATGGATTTCGAGTTCGGATCAATACGCAATAATTTGGAGAACAGGCATTTCGAGCGCAGATCCGCGGGCTTGTGGTCCAGGTGGGGAGTTGGCCGGGGGTCAACATCCCCCGTGGACCAATAAGGTGCGGCCACACATAAAAGAATTGGAAATTGAATATAAAATAGCAAATGACCGAATTTTGCAAAACTCAACATGAAAAATGTTTCTTTTATTTTAAACTATTTTTTATGATTTTTATTTATTTTTTTGAAATAAAAATTAAGTATTTACAAAATATTATAATATATATAGGTATATACACTATACAATTTTAATTTTTAATTTTTAATTATTTATTTTTGTACATTCTATTCCAATGTTATATTGTATTTATTTATATTATAAAATTTGGAATATTACGATATTTTTATTTTTATTTTTATTTTTATTATTTATTTACAAGGGTGAAATAAATCCTTTTATTTATATACATATATAGTATATGTACAATGTTGGTTTTGATTTTATTTTTATTTCTTTTTATTTTATTTTTATTTTTGTGGTTTTTATTTTATTTATTTACATTATGAAATATAGAATATATACACATTTTTATTGGATTTTAATTTATTTATTTATAGGGATAAATAAATAGGTAAAGGGTTTTATGTACATGGTGAATATACAAGGGTGAAGGCATTTTTATTTTCTTTTTAATTTTATCATTTATTTTGATTTTGTATTTACAAATATATACAAATAAATACAAACCATTTTTATTTTATTTTAGAGGAAAATATTTATTTATAGGTATAGGTACACACATGAGCTTCCTTATCTCTCTCTACTTTGGTTTTTATGCGGTCAGGCCCATGCTGAGCCCTCCCTTGGGATTACATCGCTCAATATTTATTCTAAATATCTCCCTCCTTTTCTTTTATCTCTTTATTCTTTTATTTATGCACAAAAACATGCTAATTATTTATTTTTACATAATGCATGCTGAATGCTAATTATTAATATTTACAGAAATATACATGTGTTTTGCAAAGGTTTTGTAGCTAAAATAAAAGAATAAAGAGTGATGAATGGGTATTCATCACCCCCTATACTTAACTTTACTAGTCCCTTAGCAAACACTTATTTGAAAAAGAAGTGAAAAAGGAAAAGAAAAAGAGGAGAAAATGCATGGATTAATGCTGAATATTAAACTTGCCTTCATTAAATTGAAATATGGAGCTCGATCAGATATTTGGATTATTGATGTGTCGGAACCTTATTTGGACTTAAGTTTAAAACTCAACAGCCTCTAAGATCCACTAATCTATAATCAGGACTCCTCAATAATCCAGATCAGAACAAGTCTACATACACAAACCCTGAACACTATGAATCTTTCCTTGTACTGTGTAAGTGAGGTATAGCTATCCACCTTAGAAGTAGTAACTTGACAACCCTCCCCAACAAGGTAACTCTATGACCCTAGTCTGGCCACTCTTTCCTCGAGGAGCGGGGTATTCGCTTCTAAGTTCAAGTTCAACCGGCTCAAGAAGAGGGGGAAGAAGAGAATGGACCATGGCCAGTGTAGCAATGTATCCTTGGGAGCTCAACCAGTGTAGCTAAGTCTCCCTGCTGCAAGCTACATAAGATGGAACTATAAGTCTCAAGCTTTGCTTGTTTACACTATATACATACTCCGGTGGGATTATCATTTTCTATCAGACCCACCACTTTTTTGGAGTTATTTTCTTTTTGCATTTTTTTCAAGTGCATCTATACAACATTTACATGTACAACATATATACATAAGGAGTTTTTCCTCTTGAGCCAGTAGACTATCCCTCTTTTGAAGCATTATTGCAACCCACAACTCCTGTCGTTAGACCTCATGGCAACCAGACCAAGTTGAGATGCACTTCCTTCACTAAAAGAAGAAGAGAGGTTCCGCCTAGAAGTACTACCCTCATATGCTACCCCAAGTCAAGGAAGACTGCCTCCTCACCACCTCATCCGTAGAGAGCTCGGTGCAAAGTGCGGGTCCTAGTCAAGCCATTGTCTATATGAGTCATGTGTGTGTTGTTAAGTGCTCTACTTAGGCTCATTGAGATGACATGTGATCATAGCCTAGTGGACTCAAAGAATTAAGTCACCATGGACCTGAAAAGCCTTAACCCTAAGCCCTATAAGGTTCCTCTTAGAATTAGGTGGATTAAGATCATAATCAAGCTCCATTTCCCAATTTAATTCCAGGCTAGTTTAAATGTCAACTATAATCCAGGAAAAACTATATACATATATACAAGGATGCTATTTACACAAAATTTTCACAAATGCAAAATTTTTGAAAAATGTTTTGAAATCATGAATGTATGCATGAATGCAAGTTTTGCAAAATATTTACACAAATTTACACAAGGTTTTTGCAAACTTTTGATTTTCAAAACATTTTGGAAAAATTTTGTACTATATACATAATTTTGATATGCACATATCTAGACAAACCTTACACAAAAAGTTTTTGAAAACATTTTTATAAAAATAATTTGTACAATAGCTATGTATGTGCATATAAAAGAATGTTTATTTACAGGGAAAATTTTTTAATTTTTATGGATTTTGGGTTTTTAGCCATTTTTATTTATTAACATACTCACACAAAGTACGAGTTATGGCTAAAGTATATATGAAATATATACACACCCCCCTATACTTAGCTCGAACGATATCCTCAGAGTCAAGAGCAATAAAGAAGACATAACTCGTGCTATGTATAGGGAAGTGAAAAGGAAGGCTATATAAAAAGACGAATGAATGAATAGAAAACAAAGAGGATCTCAACTTTTCCCCATATACTTAGGATCAGACAATCCTAAGTATAGCCGACTGTACACAAAGGGAAAACCGAGTGGAGAATGTA
This sequence comes from Ottelia alismoides, assembly GCA_037367405.1. NCBI lineage: Eukaryota > Viridiplantae > Streptophyta > Magnoliopsida > Alismatales > Hydrocharitaceae > Ottelia > Ottelia alismoides. The sequence goes on from JAZKJV010005680.1 coordinate 242,293, forward strand.
CATGATCTACCCCCCCATACTTAGAGTAAAATATCCCTAAGTATAGGCAGCAAAAACAGGGGTAAAAAGAATCAAAAGAAATACCCGAGAGTCCTACATCCCCCCTATACTTAGGGTAAAGTACACCCTAAGTATAGCATAATCAAAAGATGACAAACGTGATGTGGGACTAAAGAATGGAATGATATGGACAACTGGATATATACAAGTCGGGAGAACAGTGATAATCAGGCGTGAGATGCAATAGATGTGAGTCAAAAGACCACATCTCATGCAAAGTGAATAGGGGCAACATCAACGACCCGCGGCTCATGATCTAGAAATGGCTTGAGCCGCTGGCCGTTCACTCGAAAGGTACTCTCAGAAGACAACTCAGATATATCAATACTCCCATTGTCGTGTACCTTTCTCACTAGATACGATCCCTTCCATTTGCTCTGTAGCTTCCCTGGAAATAGACGAAGCCTAGCATCAAATAGCCATACTCTCTGTCCAGGCTCAAAATGCTTGTGGCTGATATGATAATCATGCCACTCCTTCACTCTCTCCTTGTACTGTAGACTGTTTGAGAAGGCGGTATCACGAAGCTCCTCCAAGGTTGCTAACTCTGCCCTCCTCTGATCTCCTACACTATCTGGATCCAAAAGAATATCTGTGACTACCCAAAGTGACCTGTGTCTCAACTCAACAGGTAAATGGCACTGCTTGCCATAAACGAGGCGAAAGGGAGATGTGCCCAAAGGTGTCTTGAAAGACGTCCTATATTCCCACAAGACCGAGTCCAAAATCTGTGACCAATCCTTTCGGTCAGGGCGGACGACTTTTTGCAATATAGTCTTGATCTCCCTATTAGACACTTCAGCTAGACCATTCGTCTGTGGATTGTATGGAGTGGCAACTAGATGGTCTATACCGAACTCGCTAGCAAGGGCCTTCACCTGGTCGTTGATGAAATGAGACCCCCGGTCAGATATCAACACCCGAGGTACTCCGAACCGTGTAATGATATGCTTCCTCAAAAATATACAAACAGTCCTAGCATCTGCGGTTCGGGCGGGGATGGCCTCAACCCAACGACTCACATAATCCACGGCCAACAGAATGTACTCAAAATCCTGACTCTTAGGGAATGGACCCATGAAATCGATGCCCCATGCGTCAAAAACCTCACAGAAGTGAATGGGCTGCATCGGCATCATATCACGCTGTCCACAAGTGCCCATCCTCTGACAATAAGTACACCTCTTCACGAACTCATCAGAGTCCTTGAAGAGGGTAGGCCACCATAGGCCGGATTGGAGCACTTTCTGTGCCGTTCTCCTCCCAGAGTGATGTCCTCCTGCCTCAAGCTTGTGGCAGTAAGTGAGGACGCTATGGTGCTCCTCCTGAGGAATGCACCTACGCCATACGCTATCCCCTCCTTCGTGGTAAAGGATGGGATCCTCCCAGTGGTAGGACTTGGCCTTCGTAAGGAAGGTCTCAAGCCTCTGCCTGGGCCAATCTTGTGGAACTTTCTTAGCAAGAAGAAAATTCACAATATCAGCATACCACGAGAGAGAGGCAATAGCAAGGATCGCCTCATCTGGGAAGGGCTCACATATAGGCTCAGACTACTCAGAATCCTCAAGATGCTCTAATTAGGAGAGATGATCCGCCACCACATTCCTGACTTCAGGCTTATCCTTAATCTCTATGTCGAACTCCTGGAGTAGAAGGATCCATCTAGTCAATCTGGCCTTGGCATCCTTCTTTGCCATGAGGTACTTGATGGCGGTATGATCTGTGTACAAGGTCACTCTAGATCCAATAATGTATGATCTGAACTTATCCACGGCAAAAACTACGACTAGCATCTCCTTCTCAGTGACTGTGTAGTTCCGCTGCGCGGAATCCAATGTACAGCTAGCGTAGTGAATGGCAAATGGAACTCCATCCCTCCTCTGTCCCAGCACGGCCCCTACGGCAAAATCGGAGGCATCCGTCATGATCTCGAATGGGAGAGACCAATCAGGTGGCTGGTGAACAAGAGCCTCAACAACACATCGCTTGAGAGTCTCAAACGACGAAAGACACTTGTCATCGACAAGGAACTCGGTGTCTTTCATCAGCAGGTCGGTCAACGGCCGGGCAATCCTACTGAAATCCTGAATGAAGCGTCGGTAGAAACCGATGTGCCCCAAAAAAGACCATAACTGCCGCAAGTTGGACGGCGATGCGAGTTTTCTAATGACATCTACCTTGGCCGGATCAACCTCCATGCCCCTGTTGGAGATGATATGGCCAAGCACCGTCCCTTGATTCACCATGAAGTGACTCTTCTCCCAAGACAGCACAAGGTGAACCTCTATACATCGTTGAAGGACTCGGTCTAGGCAGTCAAGACAGGAGTCGAATCCGTCGCCGTAAACCAAGAAATCATCCATGAAGACCTCCAAGCACTCCCCCACCATGTCCGAAAAGGTCGACAACATGCATCTCTGAAAAGTCGCAGGGGCATTGCATAGCCCAAATGGCATGCGTCTGAAGGCGTATGTGCCGAAGGGACAGGTAAAGGTAGTCTTGTCCTGGTCCTCGAGAGCGATGGCCACCTGGTTGTAGCCGGAGTACCCATCCAGAAAACAGTTGTGGCTCTGCCCTGCCAGTCTCTCAATGACCTGATCTATAAAGGGTAGGGGGAAATGATCCTTCTTGGTGGCCTGGTTGAGTCGTCTGTAATCTACACAGACCCGCCAAGAAGTGGGTACCTGGGTAGCAATCTCCTCTCCGGACTCGCTGATAACTGTAGTGATGCCCGTCTTCTTGGGCACCACATGCAAAGGGCTGACCCACTTGGAGTCGGAGACGGGGTAGATAAAATTGGCGCTCCACCATTTTGAAATATCCTTCATGACAACCTCTCTCAGATTCGGGTTCAACCGCCGCTGGAACTCACGCGACAGCTTCGCCTCATCCTAGAGATAGATATGGTGGGAGCACAGGGCCGGACTTATCCTCTGGAGATTGGCTACGCTCCATCCTATCGCCTTGCGGTTCTTTTCAAGAACCCCCATCAGACGGGATTCCTGCTCTCCAGTCAAATAGGCGGAGATAATGATTGGGTACATCTCATGCTCACTCGCAAGGAACCTATACTTCAGCGACGCAAGAAGTGGCTTCAGCTCAGGACAACTGGGTGCTGGTGGATCTGGCCTCTGAAAACTCTGCGTGAAGGCTGCCAAATCCGCATGGGAGAACTGAAACTCTTTATCACACTCAGAAACTAGAGAAGGCTGCCCTGCTGGACTGTCTCTGCTCTGCTCGGCATCTACCTCCTCCCTAGCTGCAGGCTCAGTGGAAGTTAGATCTAGTATAAAATCCTCAAACTCTTCCCAGTCAAAATCTGACTCCGAGGGATCTGTGTCATCCAAGGTGGCCTCAGTACCACCGTCATCACAAAACAAATCAGTCTCACGGTCGAGAACCGGCTCTGCTGCCTCTAAGGTATCCTGGACCAGTAATGCGCTCTCCAAGCTCTCCTCTGCTGGCGTCTCTACATCAGCGGAATCTGAAGGTGAGAGGATGGCCTGTGCATCTGGGTCTGCCCAAACTGCCTCGTCATCTGTGATCACAAAGTCGCAGTCCTGGTGGATGTTTGACCCTGCATCTGTCATCTGCTATGTATCGGAAGTAGTCTCTGAGCATGCTGCATCTCTGGCTCTGATGTCCTCGACCGTCTCTATTTGTACACTTTCGCCCTCGACGCAAAAGTATACCTTCACGCTATCATAGTCGGTGACTGCCTTGGCTGTGGCCAAGAACGGGCATCCGAGAATGATGGGGGTATCGGTCACTGACTCAGGGATCTCCATGTCCAACATTACAAAGTCCACGGGGAATTGCAGGCCCTGAATCGTGATGACAACGTCCCTCAGCAGCCCCTTCGGCCTCTTAACAGATCGATCAGCAAACTGAAGGACTGTCCTGCTCTGTCGAAGAGTGCCCAACTCGAAGCGGTCGAGAAGGGCTGCCGGAAGTAGGTTGATCGATGATCCGCTGTCTAATAGAGTACGATCGAACCTCTACTCTCTCATGTGGCATCTGACATATGGGGCTCCGGAATCTGGCCTCTTGACCAGCAAACGGTTCTGGATCATGAAACAAGTATCTCTGGTTAGCACATGAATCTCTGAGTGGTGGTTCCTCCTCTTCCTCCTAACTGTGGTCCTGTCTCTGAGTGAACGCTGGAGTAGAGGGATGTGCTGCAAAACCTCCTGAAGAGTCAGCTGAATGTGGAAACAATCTATCATCTGCCGGCTGAACTCTTCCCGCTGCCTCTTTTTTGGGTTTTCTATTTTCTTCCCCTTTCCCATCTGAAGAGCTCTAGGGAAGGGGATCACAGGGTCCTTCTCAGATGAAGGTCTAGGAACGGGTCTAGGCTGCTCGACGGCAGAGTCCACACATACATCAAGCACCACAGGTGGACCAGAAGAAAACAAACCCTTTCCTTTATTTCCAGAAATGTTCTGAGATACATCAACAGAAGGAAAAACTACAGGACTCTCAGAAGTGAAAATGGTGGCATCAGCACCACCCTCGGCTGGTAGACGTACAGCCTCAGTACCGCTCTCTGGCTCGGCAACATGGGTGGCCTCAGTACCACCTCCTCCATCTGGTGAAACGACGGCCTGAGTACCACCAGTGGGATCAACATCCGTGGTGGCATCAGTACCACCGTCATCATCTCTAGCGGCCTCAGTACCGCTCTCCTCCTCGTAGGGCGCTCTAGAAGTGGCCTATGGGTGTCGCTCAGATGAGGCGCCGCCTGCTGGCATCCTACCGCTCCTAAGTGTGGCAAAATCAGTATCAAACAAATATGCAGACATATCTCCAAATGTATCACTAGGAGTGGCATACTCAGTACAAACTACCTGCTCAGACTTTCTCTTGAAGTTGTTCGGATTGGGCTCTATCTGGGCAGGGATGGCGGCCTTCCCTCTCACGATGTCCCGCATCTCCTAGCGGAACTCATCCATCTCCCGTCAGAATGTAGCCTGCTGATCTGTAAGAAGGCGGGCTATGTCATCCAAGGCGGGGTTCTCATAGGATGGCCCATGAGAACCTGACGGGTAGCCTCTCTGGTAGTGAGGCTGCTGCTGCTGTTGCTGTGGGTGAGAGGGGTATGACTGTGGATGATGCTGCGGCTGATGAGGCTGATCACGCCTCCAAGAATGTCCCTGCTGATAGGGACGAGGACCATACGACTATGACTACTACTGTTGCTGCTGGGTGTACACTGGGGGCTGCTGCTGCTGGTGATCCCTCTGATGGCTGTACTGGCCACCCTGTCCTGACGGCTGCTGTTGGGAGCTGGAACCTCCCGCCGACCAACGGAATCCGGGATGGTCTCGTCAGATACCTGGCTGGTGTCGATCGTACCAAATCCTGTTGACATCCATCAACGACTCTGACTCGTACGGGGGTGGTGGGAGCACTGCCAGAGGCTGATCCGGCTGGTATACCACCATCTGTGTGTCAGGGGATGGTGGTGCCTGGTAGGGAAGCTGCGGCCGCTGGTACGGCTCCGCCTGTACAAGGTGAACTTGTCTAGGCTGCTGGTGGCTGGAGCGTTGGGACGAGCTGCTGCTGCTACTTGGATCACCTCGTGCCTGAAGACGGGGCTGGGAAGCCGTCTGTGCCTCCTGGAGACACATGAGCTATGTCTTCAGGTCACTCAAAGTCTGTGCCATCTACTTCATCTGCGTGATGCCCTGGCACTGCTTCTTCTAAATGATCTCCATCCGGTCCAGCTTCTCGCTGATGATCCCCATGTCGGCGGCTGAGGACTCAGCCTGTCCTACTGCCGCTGACGAACTAGAAGGACCGGCGTCGACCCGTGCTATCCTCTGGTACTGCACGATCTGTGGCTGAGGGCGTCCCTGTGTGTAGAGGCGGGTCTGGGACATCACCGTGTAGTTCTCTGCCATCTCCTCGTAGATGGCCCCGACCTGGTCCTCATCCTTGGAGAAATAGGACCCGCCACAAGAAGCGTTCACCAAGCCCTGAAGCTCTGGTGTCAGCCCGCAGAAAAAACTCTGAACAAGGTTCGGCTTGGAAATATCATGGTGCAGGCATCTGTCAGTCAGCTTACGGAACCTCATATGCTTTGTGAAACTGCTCGTTGGGGAGCATGGAGAAGTTACTGATCAGGGCACTAGCAGCGTTCGTCCGCCCGAGTGGATAGTACTTGTTCAAGTACTCAGTGCGGAGCTGCTCCCAGGTGTAGACAAACTTCCCCAAGTGCTTCAGCCAGGTGGCTGCTCTGTCTGCTAAGGAGAAGGGGAAGGCAATCATCCGTATGGTATCCTCGTCCACCTATCTGTCGTGGACGGTGCTGCAGATCATCAAGTACTCCTGAAGGTGGAGATGGGGCTCCTCTGTGGCGATCCCATGGAACCGGGGGAGAAGCTGCAAAGTGTTCGGGGGGAACTTGAAGTCTCCCACGATGGCTGGAAGCACAACCCAACGGTGTGTTAGTGTCGATCCGGGGTTGTGTAACTCCCGCATCGGTCTCGGTTGGTCCAGTACTGCCGCAACTGCGGCAGTTGCTGCTGCGGCTGTTGCTGCCTCATCGGGTCTCCTGACCCGTCTCCATGCTCGCGCTGGTCGTGAGCGGCTCTCAACTGCTCCATCTCACGCCTCATATCCAACATAAATGCTCTCTGATCCCTCAACTGCTGCTGATCTGTCTCGAGGGAGGCGATCAGGGTTGAGTTGATCGCACTCGGGTCCATAATGAATGTCTGCTGGGGCTAGGGACATGTGGTGCGGTCATCACTGCTACCGGCCATGGTCTCTGCAAAAGGAAACAACCCAAACTCAGGTGCTGATAAATCATCTGACAGTCTCTCCTCTGGCACTGGTACCTCTGAACTGAAAGAAGGGGGGTCGAGGGGGAACAGGGTGGAGTCGAACTCGGGTTCGGAGAGCGGATCTCAGCTCTCGCGAACCAACCTAGATGAGCGGGCAGAAGTGCTGGGAAGCGATGTAGCCAGAGGCTGCCTAAGAGACCTTCTGCCCATCATCTTGATGTGGCGAGTTGGGCGGATGAGATCTGGTAACAACAATGATCACAAACAAACCCCCGATTCACCTACGCAACGCGAGCTGAAGACCGTAAAGGTTCGGTCAATTATCTTGTCAATTTTATTAGGTGATAAGTCAGGATAGCAGAGCGATTAACGTGACCTGTTGGGAATCTAATATTTTTCTCAACCGACTGTCCCGTACAGAAAAACCGGTAATCAGTCGAGAAAAAATCGGATATGGCTCTAACCTAGGGTGCGGGTCACTCTCTCGCGCAAGCAAGCAAGACAAGGAGGGGGTTGCTCTCCCCAAGACAGATTTTTAGGTGTGGTGTCTTTTAGGGTCAATAGAGTTAACCAGTCCCAATTTTATGGTTTTTTCTTTTTTAGGTATTTTTCAAATAAAAACAAACGCCTAACGAATTTTTCGATTCTCCTGGTTATTAAGTCCAAAAATCAGGGGGGAGAAGTCGAAAAAGCCGATGCGCGAGAAAATCAATGATGCATGCAGAGTAAGAGATGCGTACCTGACTCCAGCAGTCTACATGCAAAATGATCCGCACAGAATTTAAAGACTGAAATAAAACTACCTAAATGGTGCATGCTGAAAATCGAGCCCTAAGCAGCAGTTCTACTCGAAAGAACATCTAGTCGACCACCAGTCTCCAAGCCAAGAATCCGGTCTTGGTCCACCCCTCCTCCTCTCGACAAATCTAGTTCAAGAGCAGCGCTTGACAGGGTGGGCTGTGGCGCGTAGGCTCGAAGGTAGTGGATCGACTATTTTATTAATCTTTTTATTATTGGTCCAATTACCGATCTATAGGTACAAGCAAATTTCTTAGGGTGTTTGGATCCTATTTATTACATCACAGTCAAGCAGAAAATCCTAAGGCTAGGGGCTCAAAACCGCGAGAAACCGAATAGGCAGAAAATAAATCAAAACCGCGAAGAAAACCGCGTAAAACCGAGGGGTCCCCCGAGCACACCGGTGCTCGGCGAAACAGACCCCGAGAGTCTAAGAAAGACTGAGAGAGTCCTGCTGTCGTGTATTATCACAATAATCCAAATAGTACTGAAAATAAAATCTAACTAAACTAATCTAAAAGCCGTACTCGGCTGCCTCCTCGCGCTCTCTTGCGGCTCCGTACAGAAGGGAGCCGCCTCCAAAAGTCGCGGTTGCGCCGGCTCCTCGAAAGTCACCGCCTCGGTCCTCGGGCCCTCGTAAGGAAATAGAAGAGTGTCACAAACCAGATAAAATAAATCAAATAGAGCAAATAAAAGAAAACTGGGTATATATGCAAAAATAGGAATAAAAATAAACAAGCAAAAATAAACAAAACAAAAATAAAAGAAAAGAAATAAAAATGAAAAAAATGAAAATAAAAGAAAAATAAAAAGCTGCAAAAAGCTGCGGACTACGAAAAGGCCGCAGAAAGCCGTGAAAAAGAAAACAAAATAAAAAGAAACTGACTACTAAGCCGTGCTCCCCGGCAACGGCGCCGTTCTGATGACCAAGAAATAATCCACGAGCAGACTAAGGTGAATAAAATATAGCGAAGGTCGTTGCGACCTCAGTCGCTCGAGAAATCAATCATTCAACAAGAAAAATCACCAAACAAAGACAAAAATCAATAAAAACAACTAGTGGCCCTGGCTATGATATTAACCTGGTATAGCACCAAGGGTCGGACTCAGGGAGCGCTGATTGGCCTTGCGGCCTACGAAGTAGCCTAAAAATAAATAAAATAAAAACAAATACTTTTTTTGATGGATTTTTAACATTTTTATATTTTTTGGGATTTTTAACAATAAATAAAATAAGAAAACAAAGAAAACACACAACTTCAAGCAATTATTTAATTACTCAAAAATGCTCTAAAAACTCAAACAAAAATATTTTTAGAATTTTTATATTTTTTACTATTTTCATTGAGTTTTTGAGAATTTTATGATTTTTATGGAATTTTATAAAAATGAAATAAGGTAAAAATAGAAGAAGGTTGTCCAGTCGGGCTTAGAGGGCCACAATAAAATACATAATGGCCCTATCAAAGCCTGGAGGTATTTTTCTTGAAAACTATAAACAAAAAGGAAAAATCAGAGAAAGAGTTTATTATTTTTGGGATTTTTTTATGAATTATTAGAATTTTTATGAGTTTTTCAATGTTTTTCAATTGTTATATTTTCTATGAATCCAAAAATGACCAAAAATGGTCAGAAAATCAAGCATACCAAAATACACAAAATCTGAATTTTTTAGAATTTTTGAAAAGCTTTTTATATTTTTTTGTTAATTTCAGATCTGAACAGGCAGACAAATGTAGGTTTTTGAATTTTTAAAAATAATAAAAGGGCTCAAAAATTTTCCCAAAAATTGGTGAAAATTCTACACAGTGGCAGGAGATATGTGTCCAATTTTCACTCAATTTGGATGAAATTCGATATTTTATTTAAAACAAATAAGAGCCCACAGTGCACAGGGACCTGTCTGTAATAAAAATATCTTCTGGGGGCTAAAAAGTAACAGAATCAGAAACCTGGGGGTCCTCGTGCAATTTCACCAGGTTCCCCACGTGCGCGGCACGTGGGCTGGGCACTGAGGACCTATATGCAATGAAAATAAGTTCCGAGGGCTTATTAGCAACAGGTGCTAAAAGCCTAGGGAACTAATTGCAAATAATCCAATAAATTCGGTACATGTCCAAAAAAATCATTCACAGGGGTATATGTGCAAATAACTAAAAGTATTTCTCGTTCATTAACAACCAGAAACTACAAGCCCACAGTATGCAATTTCACCAAAATATCACGTGTCGAAGCACGTGTCCACCATATACAGGGGTAGAAATGCAATTAAAATAAACAACAGGGTCCTACGTGCAAATGATCCAAAATAAAATGAACTGCGGAAAATATTTACAGGACTAAATGCTAAATACTAAAAGAAAGAGGGCCTAAGGGTAAATTACCCTTTATTCGCAGATGGGCTGGGACGGCACCACATGGCTAATCTGACGGCTGGAAGTAGTGGCGCCTCTCCTCTGCAACGGACGCTCCAGATGAGCTCCGATCTCGGAGGTTGCTGACCCCTCGCCAATGGACGGGTGTGATCAAAACTGGGCGAGAGGCTCGATGGACGGCTGAGGAAGATCCAGGAAGAACAGGTGGCCGACGAACTTCGCCGGCCCAGAACTCGCGCGGTGGACCTCCCCCGCTGCTGCTAAGATGGGGAAGAGCTTCGCTGTGACGTCCCGCAGCTGCTGCTGGTCTCCGATGAGGCCGGGAACGTCGGAGGTGCTCCGGCGACGGCGGTGGCTTGGAGCTCCTGTGCTCGAACGGGAAGGCCTCCAGATGAAGCCCTTCTGACCTGAAAAGTGGCACAACACGCTCCTAGGTCGAGGGCAAAGTGCCTCGACCCGGTTAGAGGCGAGGTGGGTGGTCGGCGAGGCGAGATGGTCGATCTCCAGCGAAGCGACCACGGTGAAGATCGAAGTCCCCACTCCAGGGCGAGTCGGGGGGTGTGAGTGGGTGCAAAAGGTGCAGAGGAGTCTCGTGGGTGTGAGGGTCAAGTCCGATGGTCGAAAGGGGGACTGATGTGGTCGGAATCGATGGTTGAAGGCGAACGAGGGATTTAGGCGTAAATGGAAATTCGAGAAAAATAGAAAGAACTAGGCTTACCAGATGGCTGAGGTTAACTGGGAGTGAGCTCCTGGAGCTCCTGGTCTTTGCCTCGAGGGCTGTCGATGCCCGAGGCTCGAGCACAGCTCCTGGGCGGTGCACGACGGTGCTAGGCTGCCAGATCAGTGGCCGGGACACCTCCTCCTCACTGCGACACCACCCACAACTAGCTGTCACTCAGGCGAAGGTAGTGGAGGTCCTGGTATGGGAAGGCAGAGCCAAAGATGAAGAGAATCGTGCGACGGAGCTGGGGATTTATATGGCTAGGGGTCCGGCTAGATGGGTGTCGGGCGAGGAATTCGGAGCACGGACCCCGATGCTAACCACCGGGCATGGATCTAGGATGATCAAGGAATGATTAGGACCTGGGGTTAGCGGATTTGGAGTTCGGATCAATGCGCAATAATTGGGAGAACAGGCAGGTCGGGCTCAGATCCGCGGGCTTGTGGTCCAGGGGGGAGTTGATCGGGGATCAACATCCCCCGTGGACCAATCAGATGCGACCACACATAAAAGAATTGGAAATTGAATATAAAATAGCAAATGGCCGAATTTTGCAAAACTCAAAACATGAAAAATGTTTCTTTTATTTTAAGCTATTTTTTATGATTTTTATTTATTTTTTAAATAAAAATTAAGTATTTACAAAATATTATAATATATATAGGTATATACACTATATAATTTTAATTTTTTATTTTTAATTTTTTATTTTTGTACATTTTATTCCAATTTTATATTTTATTTATTTATATTATAAAATTTGGAATATTATGATATTTTTATTTTTATTTTTATTATTTATTTACAAGGGTGAAATAAATCCTTTTATTTATATACATATATGGTATATTTACAATGTTGGTTTTGATTTTATTTTTATTTCTTTTTATTTTATTTTATTTTTGTGGTTTTTATTTTATTTATTTACATTATGAAATATATAATATATACACATTTTTATTGGATTTTAATTTATTTACTTATAGGGATAAATAAATAGGTAAAGGGTTTTATGTACATGGTGAATATACAAGGGTGAAGGCATTTTTATTTTCTTTTTAATTTTCTCATTTATTTTGATTTTGTATTTACAAATATATACAAATAAACACAAACCATTTTTATTTTATTTTAGAGGAAAATATTTATTTATAGGTATAGGTACACACATGAGCTTCCTTATCTCTCTCTACTTTGGTTTTTATGCGGTCAGGCCCATGCTGAGCCCTCCCTTGGGATTAGGTCGCTCAATATTTATTCTAAATATCTCCCTCTTTTTCTTTTATCTCTTTATTCTTTTATTTATGCACAAAAACATGCTAATTATTTATTTTTACACAACGCATGCTGAATGCTAATTATTAATATTTACAGAAATATACATGTGTTTTGCAAAGGTTTCGTAACTAAAATAAAAGAATAAAGAGTGATGAATGGGTATTCATCAATTACTCATATTCCCTCGTATGCATACCACCTCGCTGGTGTATAGACATTGATTAGATCATCAACCTATAGGTCTGCCAAATGTACATACTCAAACATATAGTAATACTTCTGTCTCCGATCAGGGGATGCGTACATGTATCGTGACAGTGTATGACACAGATCTTGGTTATCTCGATCTCGCTAAGTCAACTCTTTGACATAACTTATCTAATACCTACGAATCTCTATTCCTATATAGAGGACCTGCAACAAGAGGCTGGTTAGATATCAACCTTTATATAAGAAATTGTCATCTTCTTCTTAGACTGGATATCCTTTCTTACAATCATTTGACGGTACATGTTGAGCCCTCAATCCAACTCTTCAGATAACACCAAGCGCCAACCCCTATGATTCAACAATTGAATCAACAGTTGTATCATCATTAAGATGGCCATGGGACATAATCCTAATTGCACTAAGGGACCTATTATGCAAATTAGTTATTCTTTATTTCGGATCAGGGAATGATTTGCAATAACATTTATTGCATAATGGCTCACCATGGGCTTGTATGTCCAATAATCTCCCACTACCCAAAAGAGCCATTAATGGGTTAGTCTTTAAACCCATACTCGTGTGCCAATCATAAACTATTTAGAAGAATAGGTTGGTAAGTTGACTAACCATTTTGCTTTGGTAAGTTGACTAACCATTTTGCTCTCAAGGGACTATGCCAAGTCCTTTTACATACCTGCATATCTCCTAGTAACAGTACTCGTATCCAATGCGATTGTTGCATCTTACGCAATCAATGCTCAATCATGTTAAAGTAGGTCTACTATCTTTGACACTACAACTTAATAATTATTATGACCAACAAGAAATTTCTATTATCCTTTTCAGAATACCCTTATGCTTGGAGATCTCTATCTCCTCAGACTAAAACATAGTTTTATGTTTTGCAAGGTATCTATAAGTAAGACCTTTTGGATCATCAACTATAAAGTCTTAAGTTGTTAAAGATAAGACTTTGAGATTAGTATCTCAAAAGTCTTGTTATCTTTGCTGGTGTTGTTATCATTTCAATTAAGTGTTTTACCTCCATAGTCGGATTAGTAACAATTTAAAATCTCATCTCAAATGCATGCAGGATTTTCTACCTTGATTCTGAACTCATTACTTCATTGAGTGCTCCACCACGAAAACAAGCTTCTCATCAAATGTCTCTTCTATTTAATTAAGGAGTCGAGGGCTAACTGACTAGAATCTGCAGTGGCTCGCCTTTGTCGAGATTTTTGGCAGACTCACTTGCTATTCCTCGTCTTTACCAGCACGATGCCCTCAAATCATATTCAAATTTATGTCTTCTCGCCCCATGAATCCATTTGAATATCTACTAATATCAAGAAATTCTATCAAAAAGCTTGTATGATCTTATTTAGTTTCATTTCTCGAGATTCTTAAGAAAACTCCCATTGCATAGCAGACATATATCCCATGTACACATCAAGAATACACCAGTATTCCTATAGCCGATGCACAAGGGAGATGAATATGTGATTCATCACTCTAAAAGTTGAAAATAGAGCTTTATTCCCGAGTGATTAGTTGCATATCTCTATTTATTTTACATTATTATCATTCATGCATTTAAAATTAATCTCTGCATTTTAGCATGCATTTGTGCATGGAAATAAGAAGCCAAATTCCCTTGTAAATCTCATGTATATTCATTGTATTTTTCTTTTTTTAATCTATTTTTTACTGACTCAGAATTGAATAAAATCAACTCTATAGTGTACATATTACTAAAACTAATAAATAAAAATGTCAATAAAATACTAGCTCATAAAATTGACCAATAAATCCTAAACCCTAGTTTGAGACTAAGAACCTTAAAATATAAATATCTCTCTCATACAGTCTCCTATGAACTCCTACTCACTTTTGAATTAATATGCATTCAATTACCTTCAAAATAAGACGAAATTCAAAAGAATCGGAGTTCGTATACGAAACTTGAGTTTTGGGCCCCTCCTTGTATATAATATATATGTCCCTGTATTCTATTTTATTTTATCTTTATATTTTCTTATTTATCAAAATTCCAAAAAAATAGATTAAGTTGTAAATATTTTTTCTCTAATTTTATTTGATTTTTATCTCGTTTTAAAAATTCCAAAAAAAACCACAAAAGACAAAAATACGATATTTTATACCTATAAGACACCAACTAAAAATACTTTTTGTACATATAATTTATTTTGATTTTCGCTTCTTCACAAAAGTTGTAGATCTCATCAAGACGAGCAACTTTCATGTTGACCACTTTTTGATTTGACCTCTTTTTATTTATTTTTATTTTTATTTATATTTATTTTTTGATTTTTTGGGGAGCGACACGTGGCAGCTCCTAAAGCTGCCACATATCACCCCCCTTTTATTTTATTTTATTTTTATCTAATTTATTTATTCATTATTTTTCATTTCTTTTTATATTTATTTATTTATTTCAATTATTATTTTTTTATTTTCTTTTCTTTTCCATTATTTTTTTTATTATTTACCTATTTAATTTTCTTCTTCTTCTTATTATTCTTTATTTATTTATTATTTATTATTTATTATAAATTGTTTTAATTTAATTTTAATAGTTTTACCCGTCATGTGGCTGCCCATACGCGTACCACGTGGTAGCCCCCTCTCCTCCCTCCTCCGCACGAGCACCCACGCCTCCACCCTTACGCATGACGCCAACTGCCGCTCGCGCCTGATGCCCCCTCCGCGGCCGCACCCGTGGTGATTGTGCAACCTCTGCTCCCCCACTCCTCATCCCCCTTTGCACGTGGCTCACCCCATGCTTCTCCCTCATCCACCTCCTCCGTCTCTTGCGTGACCCATCCTGCAGCTGTCCCCGCTAGACCCGACCCTTGCACAGCCCGCACCCATCGCCCTCACCCCTCATGATCTCCCTTCCATCTTCCAGCCAACCACCCATAATGGCACACCATCGCACCCGCCACATATCATCCGCCAATACAACGACAGAGGGGTTCCTTCGCCTTATCCAGTGGTGAGAGCACCATAAGCGCATGCCTTCGTCTCCGTCATCCTCTCTGAATCACGACGTGATCCGACAATTTCTTCGTCGTTGCAGCCGTCATCGTAGCTGCCAAGCTCGTTATGCATCTCCACTACGTCTCGAGCCAAGATCAGAGCTCTACTCCGAGTCTCCACCTTCCACAGGTATATGATAACTAAGGTTTTTCACATGTCTAAATATGTCTCACACAAGGCGGAGACAAAGTCGCTGTGGCGACCCGCAGAAACCCTAATTAATCAACATTTAACCCACAATAACAATCAAACAATGAAAAGCAAATGTGGAGTCAAAATTTATTCTAACTCTACAATAAGTGTGTATAGTGCAAGTATGTGTATAGTGTCGAACACAGGGAGCAAGCAAGATAGATCAAGGCAAAGTGCGCAAAATGTGGTGTGTGATCAAATGCCTACCAACATGCAAATTTTTGTGGGTTTTTAATTTTTAATATTTTTTAATTTTTAATTTTTATATTTTTGTATTTGATTTTTTTAATTTACTGATTTTGTATTTTTTTATATTTTAGGATTTCTAAAAATAAGGAAAAATACTAAAAAATCAGGAAATAAAATATTTTTGGGCTTTTTATAATTTTCTAATGTTTTTTTATTTTTATAGTTTTTCCTAATTTTTTGTTATTTTTAAAGGCAAAAAAATACTAGAAAACAGTGAACAAGTTGTTGGATGAAACTAAAATGAGGATGAAAAATATCAAACCATGTCCAAAATTCCTCAAATTAATTTTAACTCAAGACATTAAAATAGAAAAAATACAAAAAACTAAAATTGTATTTTAGGATTTTTGTAGAATTTTTAAGATTTTTAGGAAGATTTTTGGGGTTTTATAATTTTTTAGGAGTTTTCTTTTGTATTTTTAAGTGATTTTTGGTCTGGAGCTAAAAGATACTGAAATACACAAAAGGTATTTTTTTAGAGTTTTAGTATTTTTTGGTATTTTCTAATGCAAACAATGCTGAAAATGCATATTTTTGATTTTTTATAAATATTAAAATGCAAGAAAAATGCAAAATAAAAATATGACGAGATACTAGAATGCAATAAGAACTTAACTTGATTATTTGGTGATTTTTAGAGATTTATAGATGCATGAAATAGATACAAACAACAAAGAGAAATTACACTACTTGCAAGGGTATAAATGTAAATATCCAAACATCCAGGGGCCAACGAGCAATTTTCCACAAAATTTATAACTAATAATTCATTTTCCTGGTCCAAATACAAATAACAAAAGCCGCTAGGGCACACCTGCTATTTTCCCAACCCCACACGTGACTAGCACGCGCGTGGCAAGGACCTAAATGCAATATCCAAAAATACCAGAGGCTAACTCGCAAAATATCCAAAAATATTACACGTAATAAAATAGTTTATGGACTTAAATGAAATAACTAAACCCTCAGGGGGTCCAGTGTAAAAACACCACCACCCCACATACACAGGTCACTCGAGGTAACGTGGATTGGACCTAAATGCAAATAAATAAAGTTTGAAGGCCTAGATGCAAATATTACAAAAATATTTAAACTACAGATGAAAGTTTATAGACTAAAAAAAATACAAAAATGATTAGGGTGAAAGATGCAAAATATCCAAAGCAATGCGATCCAACGGTAGGGGTTATGCCACTTGACACGTGGCGCGTAAAGGACGACCGATGACGCTTCACAGATGGACGGCTGTGATTATATCTTCCCCGAAGATCTGACGGTGGAGGCGCAGGAGGATCCAACGATCGTCGTGCACATGGATCTTGGGCCTCGATCCGACGGCGCCGAGGGGCGGAGTAAGAACAGGGGAGGAGCGCCGGTGATGCGAACTTCCCTGAGCTCAAGCTCCGTCCTCCGGCGTTCCTTGGGCTTCAAAAACAACCTGGAGACTCCTACGGTCCTCCTCTTGCTCCTGGTGGCTCCAAAAGGTACCGACGGTGGCTGGAGCTCTCGCAAGGTGGTGGCGGAGCTGTGGGGCTCCAGGCTCCTCCGGCGAGCGATCAAAACGAGCCCCAGGCTCGAATTATGCTTCGAGGACCTGCAGAAAAGCGTGAGAGGGTCTAGGGCAAAGTGCCTGGACCCCGCGGTGGTGGAGTGGCGGCGAGGAGCGGCGAAACGAAGGGTGGCCGGAGCAAGCTCCGACGAGGATGAACGTTAGGGCGATTAAATGGATGGAACTCGAAGATTCTTGGGGGGATTTGGTCCTAATGCTAAGGCGAATAAAATGCGAGGAAAATAAATGGGAGAGAGTGGCTTCCTCGATGGTCGGAACCTGAGGGAGATATACCTCGACGCCGACGATGGCGGAGGTGATTGGATCCGCCTCGGGCGTCGCTCGATCAGCCTGGAGCTCCGGAGAGGAAGCTGTCACCTTCCTCAAGCACACAGGCGTGTAAGAGGGAGCTGAGCATATGGAAGAGGGGTTTTTGAACAAGATGGTCGACGGGCGAGAAGATCGAGGTGGAAACGGATGGATCAGCGATCCAAAGCCCGAAAAAACACTAGGGCGTGTATTGTGGAAGATCGAGGAGCAAAATCACAGAAGAAAGTTTCTCGAGATAGTATAAGGAATGACTTAGAAAAATGGGAGAAAAAGGCCAAAAATGCAGCTCTGACAGGCTGCAGACCTCGGTCAGAGAGTTGACCGAGGTCAACCAAAGAACCCCTCTGGTTGGTCCACGTGGACGAACTAGAAAATTCTTGGCAAAAAAAGATTTGTAAAATCTATTAAAAATAATAAACGATTTTTATTAATTTTTGGTTATTAAATAAAAATATTTATTATTTTCTAAATTATTTTATTTTAAATTTTAATTATTTGTATGAGGTTTATAAATCCCAAGTTACCATTTTAGGCCTATATAGGTTTGTATATTTATGTATTTTAATATTTTATTTTTATTTTGTATATTTAATTTATTTATTTTTGTTTATTATTTTATAAATCTATAAAATATTTTTATACACTTAAATGTATTTTTATTTTTTTTTGAAGTATTTTGTACACTTAATAAAATATAAGTATGAATTATATAGGTATATATACATGTATTATACCTATGTATATTATATACAGGTATTTTATTTTGTATTTTATTTGAGTTTTTATTACGATTTTAATGTACATATATATCATAAATAATATTTACAACATTATAAAAATATAAAATTATGAAAATAATGAATAAATAATTAAATTAATATTTTAATCTGTACAAGTATACTATAGGGGTCCAAAACTCAACTTTCAAATCGTACCTCTGCAAAATGCGAAACACCTTCATTAAATAGCCTATTTAAAATTATATACAATTAAAGGTGATTTTGGCGTATTTCAAGCTTTTATTTGAGAGATACATGTCTGGGAAGTTGGGATTCTTGAATTTTATTCAGATCATAACTTTTTATCTGTACATTATTTTTGAGTGAAATCAATTTTGTATTTTTATTTATTTAATTATCTACAACTTTCATGTTCAAAGTTTCTTTATTTGAAGTATAAAAAGTGGAGCCAAAAATAGGTCCCAAAATGAATAAAAAAATGAATGAATTAAAAGGTATTTGGCCCTTATCTCCCCCTACTTTACTCCTTGTCGACCTATTCATCGAGATGCCTAGGTCTCGGGGTTTCGGGTCATAAAATATTTATAATATTTTATTCTTTTTCTTTTCTTTTATTTATTCTATAATTTTGGCTTTAAAAACCATATTTTATACACTATTTACAGGCACATGCATGAATGCTAAGATGCTGGAATTAAGGCTATTTACACACATTTGCCAGGGTTTTTGAGGCCAAAATGATAGAATAAAGATGATGAAATGTGGATTCATCATCCCCCTATACTTTGCCTTTACTAGTCCCTAGCAAACACTTATGCAATAAGTGCAGAAAGAAAAATAAAGAAAAGAAAAAGAAGAAGGTGGATTTAGTTTAATTATCAAACTTGTCTTCACAAAATCAAAGTTTGGAGCTTAAGTCGGACCTTTGAAATTTTAGTGCGGTCAGAACCTTAATTGGAACAGGATTTGAAATCCAACAGTCCTTGAGAATCCCAAAACTTTGCTCAAGTCTCCTCAATAGCCAGGTCAGAAATATCTCAACTCATACGCAAACCCTTACGACTATGAATCTGACTCGTACAGTGTAAGTGATAGTGGCTCTCCCCAACTAGAATGATAAAGAGATGGACTTCTCCAGTATGACAACCCAATGATTCCCCAATCCAATAACTCCTTCATCGAGGAGCGGGGTATTCCCTTCTAAGTTCAAGTGGCAACCAGCTCAAGAGGAGGGGGTGAAGAGAAGAATGGACGGTAGCCTGTGTAGCTACCTATCCTTGGATGCAAGACCAATGTAGTCAAGTCATCCAGCTGCAGGCTCAGATATTTGATTTTGGAACTCAAGCTTGCTTATTGACTTTACAACATATGTACATACTTTACATGCATTTTATTTTTGTACAGGCCTGTCCATTTTTTTCTCCTTTTTTTGAAATACTATATACAACAACATTCACCTCTTGAGCCAGTAGACTATCCCTTTTTTGAAGCTTTATTGCAACCCGCACTCTCCTGTCTTTAGAATTCCTCATCACTGGACGGGTTGGGGTGCACTTCCCTCCCTAAAAGAGGACAAGTGTTTCCACTTGTGTGCGTCTCATACCGGCAAATCCAATCCCCTCACCATCCCAACTGAGTTGAGCCATGTGAAAGGTGCAGGTGTCCAAGTTAGTCATTATCAACAAGAGTCGTGCTTGTGTTCTGAAATACCCTACTTAGGCAGTCAAGAATCCATTGAACAAAGTCTTGTGATCCTCAAAGAATTAAGTTAACTAGACCCGAAGTACCTCAAACCCAATTTCTATAAGGTTCCTGTTATTAGGTAGATTTTAAGGTCCAATCAAGCTCCAATCTCCGGATTTTACTTAGACTCGTTCAACTATCAAACTCAATCCAAAAAATGCTCATGCTATGCAAATGATATGCATAATGCAGAAAATATTTTTTGTTGTGCAATTTTCAACTTTTTATGGATTTTTGAAAATATGTTGATGATGCATATGCATTTTTTAGTATTTTTTCAAAAAGATTTTTCAAATATTTTTGGATTTTAATTTTGGAAATGTTTTTGGGATTTTTGAAAAAAAAAGATTTTGGATACAAACTAGGTTAAAAAATATTTACACGGGGATGCTTCTTATATTTACAAGAAGTGGATTTTAAGAATTTACAAGGGTAAGCGATCAATTTTATAAATATAGATATAGTGAATTTCATGTGTGATGTATGTGTTCCTCAAACTTATTTGCAAATCATTTTACAAACAATTTTTGAAAACTATAGTCCAAAATAATTTTTAGAAACAATTTTACAAACATGTACACACATTTGAAAAACATTTTGCAAAGGTTTTCAAACAGTATAGATAGATTTTTCAAAATACTTTTACAACCATTTTTCAAACCATTTGCAAATCATTTTTCAAACATTTTATTTCACACAAAGAAAATAAATTTTCAAAATAAAATGTTTTTACAGAGGTTGAAAACATGTAACAAAATGTTTTCAAAATAGATTTCAAAAGATTTTTCACAAAGATTTTCAAACTATTTTTTAAACATTTTGCAAAAAACATTTTCACCTGATTTATTAATCATTATATACAAAAAGAATTTGAGGAATAATCACATCTTTTTATTAAGGTTTTTAATGAATTATTATCCATATTTTTAAGAAAATACGAAAGTACGAGTTATGGCTAAAGTATATACACAGTATATACGACCCCCTATACTTAGCTTGAGCTATGTCCTCATAGATCAAAGAGAAAAGAGAAGACATAACTCGTATTAAGTATAGGCAAGTCGAAAGAATAAATGAATGAATGAATGAATGAGAAGTTGACCGTCCCCCCTATACTTAGGATCAAATAATCCTAAGTATCGCAGACTGTACACAAAGTAGGGAGGGTCAAGGGTGGGAATGAATAGATTGTACTCAGATTATCTCTACCTATACTTAGGGTAAAATATCCCTAAGTATAGACAAGAAGAGGAGACAATGGAGAGGATCGAAAAGAATGAAAACTTGGGGTGCACACCCCCCTATACTTAGGACAATGTATGTCCTAAGTATAGAAAACTGTCAACAAGGGGCAACACCTTTTTGATACAAAAAGAAGATAGAAAAGGAAAAGAAGAAAAGAAGAAAAGAAAATCAAAAGATGGAAGAGAGATAGATCGTGAGAATGTACACACCACTCCCCCCTATACTTAGGGTAAAAGAGGCCCTAAGTATAGGCAACAACATGAGTGATGAAACAAAACGATGAATGAACACTCGGCTCATCTACCCCCCTATACTTAGGACAAAGTACGTCCTAAGTAGGGCAAACACAAGAATGGGTGGATGAGCAATACGGGAGAGGGACAGAGGTGAACGAGAGAGAATATACAACAGAGATGGATGTACACATGATCAAGAAGGTAGAAAGTAAACCTTCTTGCGGGGCCGCTGAGGGATAGATCTGGTGTGGTGCAAGTCGACATCGGGGTCCACAGTGGACGGAAGCCGATCAGGGTCGACAGGGTGAAGGCCCTCAGTGGAGTCAAATCGAAAAGGAACGAACTGGTCAATGGAAGTAGTATGGCTAGGTTCTCCCTTGGTGGTCCTATGGTGTGAAGACGCAGACGGGTGAGTGGAAGAAGTACAAGTAGGTCTGGTCTTGGGGGTCTCGCTGATATCAAAGTGGAATGGGACAAACTCATCATCCTCGGAAGAAGTGTAATCGGAGTCGTCCTGCGAGGTCTCGTCCAGGTCAAATCCAAAAGGAATGAAATCATTAGTGGGAGAATTCGAACTCTGTTCGTCCTCTATAATCTCAACCGGATCATCTTTCTCATCAAAAGGCCCGAATTCCCGAATAAAAGCTATCAAATCAAATTCGGCCTTTGTCTTATCTGAATCTGAGTGAACAGGAGCTGACTTATCAGTGGAAGTAGTCAAACATGTCTGTCCTGTCTAGTCTTGATGTCTACCCTCCGCTTTATGGTATCAATCACATAAACCCCTTGGATTTCATCAACACATCGCCATACACCAGAAGGAGGAACTGCGAGGTCTATGCTTTCTGAGTTCCCCCCTTTCGGAGGATTCCTTGGGCCTCATCAGCGGTCGCAGAGCAAACATCTCTAATATCATCAGATCGGTCATAGGCCTTAGAGTCAGCTAGAATAGGTGAATGTTTATCAGGTGCAGGTCTCTAGTGAATTGTGGGTGTGGTGATCAATACTTCGCTCTCGTCAACAGGATGGAAGCGAATCTCTCCTGATCCATAATCAATAATGACCCTCGCAGAGGCGAGGAATGGTCGTCCCAGGATGATTGGAGAAGGCTCCCCTGTGGAGGTCTCCATGGGCAATACAACAAAATAAACATTGTACCCCGTGCCCTGAATTGAGATGACGACATTTTCAAGGATACCCTTCGGTCTCTTGATAGATCCATCAGCAAACTGAACGATCATCCTGGTTTTCTTAAGAGGCCCTAAGTGAAGAGACTGTACCGGCGAGAAGGGTACTATGCTAATAGATGCACCGCCGTCCAGGAGAGTGTGATCACAAGTATGGTCAGAGATGGTGCAGGTGATGAGTGGTGTAGCAGTGTTCCTCTTTCTAGGAATGGGACGGTGTGTGATGGCTTGGGCAGTGGCCATGGTCAAGATATGACGCTCAGATCTGCTCCTCCGCTTTCTCTTCTTAGGAAGAGGAGCAGATAACTTGGTCATGGCCTGCTGAAGTGGGGCACGGATGATCTCATGAATGGTGGCCACCACTTCGGGTTCAGTCAACATTTTTTTGAATTTTTGGACTTCCTCCATACAAGGGAGGAAGTCGGAATCAACATCTACACGAGGCATGCCAAGAGCAGTCTATACAACAGCATCCTCGGGATCAAAGGTGGGACAGTGTGTGAATGAATGGGTGGGTGAATGATCTGGCAGATGGACCCTCTCCTCACGGTATGAATCAACCAAGTGTCTCCTGAACTCTTTTTGTGTTTTTAAAATTTTCTCATTTTTTTGTATTTTGGGCGATTGCAAGCTTCCATGATCACCCACAACGAAATCCGTATCCTCGATGAAAGGAGCATTAATCTGATTTTCTCTCAAAATGGCAAGATAATCTCTCATCAAATTAATGTGCTCTAGCATTAGGTTCAAGATATCACTCATGGAGATCGAGGGAGGTGTTTCTCTAGCATTAGGTTCAAGATATCACTCATGGAGATCGAGGGAGGTGACTCCAACAGATTAGACTCAGGTGGATGTGAAGGTGGAGGTGGATAATATACAGGTGGAGGTGGAGGCAGGTAGAAATCCAAGTCCTGATACTGTGGCTGAGGCGGGTATGTACAAAAATCAGAAAAGGTAGGAGGAGGGTCCTCCTGATAAAAGGGAGGTGGACCGACTGGAGTGAATGAGGGATCCGCAAAGTTCGGATAAAATGCGCTCCAGGGATCCATCTCGAAAGCAAAAGGAAATGATTCGGGGGAGCACGAAGGTCAAGTCAAGAGAGTGAAGAAGAAGGCGCAAATGCGTAGAGGCAATCTAGGATACATACAAACAATCACAAACAAAACTCATACAATACAAACCCTCAATTCACCTACTCAACTCGGTAGAGACCGAAAAGTCAGTCTTTTTATCTTTTCTGTTTTAGAGTTAGGTGAGAAGTCAAAGAGTTGCACACACACTTAGGGGGCTGAAATGGGATTTGGGCACTAGTCCTTAGGGTGTGCGCGAGAAATGTAAAATGAAGACAATGAGGGGATTACTCGCCCCAAGACAAATTTTTTTCTTTTTGGTTGATTTTATGGTCGAGTAATGTTAACAGTCCCAATTTTATTTGTTATCACTTTTTTTGGATTTTTAGTGAGAAATGCACGTGCCTAACGAGGAGTCAATTCTTTTAAGACCTAGGTGGTCAAAATCAGTGGGAGAGTCGGAAAAGCAATGCAAGCGACGAAACTATGATGTATGCTAAAGCGTAAATGCTCATCTTGCCTCCAGCACTCTACATGCAAAGGTACTTAGCAGAATTGAAACCTATCTATATGCAAATGCAAATCCGATGAAATTACCCTAAGGTGAGAAACTGCTATCAGCGTGAAGAACGATTTTCAAAATTTTGACTAAGTCCAAAGTGAGACTATAGGTACATGCAATGGTGATTATTGTGTTTGGACCTAATACTACGTCAAGCAGATCCTACGACTAAGGGCTCAATAACACAAAAGAAATAAAATAAAATCGGAAAACAAATAATAAAAAAATGCGAAGAAAAAGCGAGAAAGTCGCGGTGAGCCCCCAAGTGAACAATCACTTGGAAATTGGGCCCGAGTGTCCAAGTGTACGAGTACCTGTATTATTACAATTAAAAAGTTCTCTCTCACTTAAATTACAAAAATAAGTACAAAAAGTAAATACTACAACTAAAGGTGGAGCTCGGTCTTCAAAATTCTCTCCTCGTCTCCTCGGTGCTAGGCTGGCTAGATCCTGCTTCACGTGGGTGCACAGGTGCCTAGGGTGGAGCACCTCCCTCGATCCGCGGTTCCTCGCACAAAGTCGACAAGAGAGGGGGGTTAGACATCTCAAGAGATATATCAAAAATAAGGAAAATAAAGTAAGCAAAAATAAAAGCCGTGAAATAGACAAACAATCACAATCACAAACAAAAAGCCAAACTATACGTTGTTGCTCCCCGGCAACGACGCCATTTGATTACCTAGGTTTTTGCGAGGGTCAAAATTGTCCACACAAGGTGGAGACAAAGTCGCTGTGGCGACCCGCAAGAAACCCTAATTAATCAACAATCAACCCACAATAACAATCAAACAATGAAAAGCAAATGTGGAGTCAAAATTTATTATAACTCTACAATAAGTGTGTATAGTGCAAGATTGCAAGTATGTGTAGAGTGTCGAACACAAGGAGCAAGCAAGATAGATCAAGGCAAAGTGCGCAAAATGTGGTGTGTGATCAACTGCCTACCAACATGCAAATTTTTGTGGTTTTTAAAATTTTAATATTTTTTTTAATTTTATATTTTTGTATTTTAATTTTTTTTAATTGACTGATTTTATATTTTCTTTTCATATTTTATATTTTTTATATTTTCTTTTTCCATAAATAGAATATAAACACAATTTAGGAAAAGAGAAGAATAAGGATTTCTAAAAATAAGGAAAAATACTCAAAAATCAGAGAATAAAATATTTTTGGGCTTTTTATAAATTTCTAATATCTTTGTGATTTTTATAGATTTTTCTAATTTTTTGGTATTTTTAAAGGCAAAAAATACTAGAAAACAATGAACAAGTTGCTGGCTGAAACTAAAACGAGGTTGAAAAATATCAAACCATGTCCAAAATTCCTCAAATTAATTTTAAACTAAAGACAATAGAATAGGGAAAATACAAAAACTGAAATTATATTTTTAGGTTTTTTGGACAATTTTTAATATTTTTAGGAAGATTTTTGGGGTTTTATAATTTTTAGGAGTTTTCTTTTGTATTTTTTAGTGATTTTTGGTTTGGAGCTAAAAGATGCTGAAATACACAAAAGGTAATTATTTTAGAATTTTTAAAGGAGTTTATTATTTTTTGGTTTTTTTCTAATGCAAATAGTGCTGAAAATGCATATTTTTGAATTTTTATAAATATTAAAATGCAAGAAAAAATGCAAAATAAAAATATGACGAGATACTAGAATGCAACAAGAACTTAACTTGATTTTTTGGTGATTTTTAGAGATTTATAGATGTATGAAATAAATACAAACAACAAAGAGAAATTACACTACTAGCAAGGGTATAAATGTAAATATCCAAACATCCAGGGGCCAACATGCAATTTTCCACAAAATTTTATAACTAATAATTCAATTTCCAAGTCCAAATACAAATAATAAAAGCTGTTAGGGCACGCCTGCAATTTTCCCAACCCCACACGTAATTGGCACGCGCTTGGTAAGGATCTAAATGCAATATCAAAAAATCCCAGGGGCTAACTCACAAAATATCCAAAAATATTACACGTAATAAAATAGTTTCTGGACTTAAATGAAATAACCAAACCTGCAGGGGGTCCAGTGCAAAAATACCACCACATCACGTGCACATGTCATGTAAGGTGACGTGGACTGGACCTAAATGCAAATAAATAAAGTTCGGGGGCCTAGATGAAAATATTACAAAAATATTTAAACTACAGACGAAAGTTTATGGACTAAAAATAAATACAAAAATGCTCAGGGTGAAAGATGCAAAATACCCAGAGCAATGCGATCCAACGACGGTGGTTATGCCACTTGACACGTGGCACGTAAAGGACGGCCGATGACGCTTCGTGGATGGACGGCTGCGATTAGATCTTTCCCGAAGAACTGACGGTGGAGGCACTGGAGGATCCAATGGTCGTCGTGCACCTGGAGCTCGGGCCTCTATCCGACGGCGTCGAGGGGCGGAGCACGAACAGGGGAGGAGCGCCGGCGAGGCGAACTTCCCTAAGCTCAAGCTTCATCCTCCAGCGTTCCTTGGGCTTCACAAACGGCCTGGAGACTCCTGCGGTCCTCCTCTTGCTCTTGGTGGCTCCAAAAGGCGCCGGCGGTGGCTTGAGCTCTCGCAAGGTGGCGGCAGAGCTGTGGGGCTCCAGGCACCTCCGACGAGCGACCAAATGAGACCCAGGCTCGAGTTGTGCTTCAAGGACCTACAGAAAAGCCTGAGAGGGTCCAGGGCAAAGTGCCTAGACCCCGTGGTGGTGGAGTGGCGGCGAGGAGCGGCAAAATGAAGGGTGGCCAGAGCAAGCTCCGACAAGGATGAACGTTAGGGCGATTAAATGGATGGAACTCGAAGATTCTTGGGGGGATTTGGTTCTAATGCTAAGGCGAATAAAATGTGAGGAAAATAAATGGGAGAGAGTGGCTGCCTCGATGGTCGGAACCAGAGGGAGGTATACCTCGACGCCAGCGATGGCAGGGGTGATTGGAGCCGCCTCAGGCGTCGCTCGACCAGCCTGGAGCTCCGGAGAGGAAGCTGTCACCTTCCTCGAGCTCACGGGCTTGTAAGAGGGAGCTGAGCCTGTGGAAGAGGGGTTTTTGAACAAGATGGTCGTCGGGAGAGAAGATCGAGGTGGAAACAGGTGGATCAGCGATCCAAAGCCTGAAAAAACACTAGGGCGTGTATTGTGGAAGATCGAGGAGCAAAATCACAGAAGAAAGTTTCTCGAGACAGTGCAAGGAACAACCTAGAAAAATGGGAGAAAAAGGCCAAAAAAGCAGCTCTGACAGGCTGCGGACCTCGACCAGAGAATTGACCGAGGTCAACCAAAGAACCCCTCTGGTTGGTCCACGTGGACCAACCAGAAAATTCTTGGCAAAAAAGATTTGTAAAATCTATTAAAAATAATAAACAATTTTATTAATTTTTGGTTATTAAATAAAAAATATTTATTATTTTCTAAATTATTTTATTTTGAATTTTAGTTATTTTTATGATGTTTATAATTACAAGTTACCATTTTAGGCCTATATAGGTATGTATATCTATGTATTTCAATATTTTATTTTTATTTTATATATTTAATTTATTTATTTTTGTTTATTATTTTATAAATTTATAAAATATTTTTATACACTTAAATGTATTTGTATTTTATCTTTCTGAAGTATTTTGTACACTTAATAAAATGTAACTATGAATTATATAGGTATATATACAGGTATTATATCTATGTATATTATATACAAGTATTTTATTTTGTATTTTCTTTGAGTTTTTATTCTGATTTTAATGTACATATATGTCATAAATAATATTTAAAACATTATAAAAATAAAAAATTTTGAAAATAATGAATAAATAATAAAATTAATATTTTAATCTGTACAAGTATACTATAGGGGTCCAAAACTCAACTTTCAAACCGTAGCTCCGCAAAATGCGAAACCATCTTCATTAAATAGCTTATTTAAAATTATATACAATTAAAGGTGATTTTTGCGTATTTAGAGCTTTTATTTGAGAGATACAAGTCTGGGAAGTTGGGATTTTGGAATTTTATTCAGATCATAACTTTTTATTTGTACATTATTTTTGAGTGAAATCAATTTTGTATTTTTCTTTATTTAATTATCTACACCTATCAAGTTCAAAGTTTCTTTATTTGAAGTATAAAAGTGGAACCAAAAATAGTTCCCAAAATGAATAAAAAATGAATGAATTAAAAGGTATCTGGCCCTTATCTCCCCATACTTTATTCCTTGTCGACCTATTCATCGAGATGCCTAGGTCTCAGGGTTTCGAGTCAATATTTTATTCTTTTTCTTTTCTTTTATTTATTCTATAATTTTGGCTTTAAAAACTATATTTTATACACTATTTACAGGCACATGCATGAATGCGAAGATGCTGGAAGTAAGGCTATTTACACACATTTGCCAGGGTTTTTGAGGCCAAAATGATAGAATAAAGATGATGAAATGTGGATTCATCAGTATACTCCTCCAAATTTTCCCTATTCCGCCCTTCACTTTCTCTACTCCGCCTTCTCTTCCTCTCTCGATCCTCATCTCCGATCAACACCACCTTCCTCGCTCTGCTCCCCGCTCCGATCTCCACCATGCTCTGCCACCATTTTCATCGATAAGACTTAGCCTCTAGGCTCCATCGTCTTTGACATGCTCCATTACCTTCATCCCCAATGCCCGAAACACATTGGAGCTGCCTTGCGACTGTTTGCCTCCACCAGCATGTGTCGCCTACAACAGCTCTTCATCATCCACCATCTCCTTCGTACGTGCCCTCTACTCCTTCCATCGGTAGTCGATCGCCTCCATTGCCTCGACCTCGGGACGTAATCCCCTTTATAGACCTCCGCCAGCGGCTCCACCTCTAGTCGTGTGTCGACGGAGGGGGAGTCGACCCTTCACCGTCAGGGCCAGCTCATCTTGCTCAAGCTGCCACCCGACTGTCACCGCCATCCATCTCTTCATCGTGTGCTCCGACTGAGCTCGCACTCCTCCCACTCGTCCAGTGCCTTCGCCCACGCCACCTGCGCCTCCTCGCACTACAGATTCCCTAAGATCAAGGTCAGACCTTGATCCAAGGGCCCGCAATCGCCCATGCCATCATGTTTGCCTCCATCCACAAGGTAAGAGGCTCGCGCACCTAACGTTGAGCCTTGACCACCCAAGCCTGTTGCCATCCGCCACGCGGTGGCTCGAGGTTCGGTCGCCCGAGCCTCTCGCCGAGCCAGGGCACATGCAAGGCACGTGCCCCTTTGGAATTATTGCAGCGCACCCCATTGTTTCTCCACAAATACCAAAAGTACCCCCGTCTTCTAGAAGGCACGTGAGGCACACGTGTCCTCCTAGGCAAATTGCATAAAAGCCCTCTATGGTATAGGTAATTGCATAACCGTCCTTGTTAGCAATTTATTTTGTTTATTTATTTTCTGTAATTGCATTAGGACCCTGCATTTATCTTGTAATTTGAACATTATTCTCGCATCAATTTTTATTTCCGAAAATTATGTATTGTAGTTTAACTAATTCATTATCTAATGAGCATTTATTAGATTTTTGTGAGCTATGATTTATTTATTATAATTAATTTGGTGAAAACTTGTATAGTTTACCCATTAGATACTCTGGAATTACTGTTAAATTATTCGTTGATCTAAAAAATCCACAAAAAATCACATTAGATAGAATTACATGTGTTCTACATTATGCCCAAATTTCATTTCATCTGCACGTATATGAGGTTGCAATAAATTAAATGATGATTTTAGTAGTTAATTTTTAATTGGTCATACATCAATCATTTTTAAGATTTATTAATTTTTCTGGATAGATACTCATTAGATGTCTCTAGGATAATTTTAGTTCTTGAAATTAAATCGGTTTGCTATTTATAAAATTAATTTGCAAAAAATCATCCTACAGACATTTTTTTATTCGTAATTAATCCATATTGGATCTAAATTCCAAAAACAATGTAGCAGCTTAATTTCATCATATTTGGTCTTCTAAATGAGCTTCATAATTTTTGGACATTTTTGAATGAAAATTGCATTTTAGTCTCCGAACTTTGCCAAATTTGCATATCATCCATTAAACTGCATTTAAAAATATAAAAAATATTCCATGAATGCCTAGTCTCTAGATCACCTATTTATGACCTAAGGAGATAGTGACCTTCCTGAGTTCGAGCTTGGACTTGCCCAAGTAAAATATAAATTAGACAACTCACTTTTAATCGGCAAATTAATTTTAGCAGTTTTTTGATTAATCTGAATTGCATACCTGCAACATTCACAGTTAAACGTTAATTTTCACCAAATTAACTAGGGCATTCGCGGGTTTTTCAAATGGTGTCGTTGTTGGGGAGGCACAACTTAGGTTAACTTTTAGAACATCTAGATATCATGTTTTCCACCCCCAGGTAGTCTGACTCCCGGATTCTCTTGTGTATATTTCTTTGCTTATTTTTTCTACATTTTTTGTTTATTTATTTTGTTTGATTTATTTTATTTTATTGAGTCTATCTCTCTGACCATCATCTTATTTTTTGTGCGAGGGACCTGACGCGACGGAGCGACTGCTTAGGTAGCCGAGCATCTCAAGAGCTTCAGAGACTGGTTTTTTCTAGTGATAAGGTAATTGAAGGAACATATTGAAATTAATATTGAGTCGAATCATGAGAGAGTGTAGAGTCTTAGGTTTTTAATTTCTGCAATTATTTTATTTTGTAAATAATTTGAAATAATTAGGTAAGTACACATTTCTAGCGGATTCTGTTTGGAATCTCGCATGTGTAGCCAGACTTGGACTTTCTCTTATGTGTGTCGAGACCTGTTTCACTCTCTGGTGAGGGTGAGACTCGACTTGAGTGGCGAAATTAAGATAAGTACACGATAGTGTAATTTCAAATTTGTATGTGCCCTTTGTAGTTTAGGCTACACATCTGAGAAGATTCACCATCTTTTAAGATTCATAGTGAGACGCACATAGGCACATACTACTTAGCCAAATTAAACTCAAATCTTCCCTGCTAATAGTATATTGTTTAGGTGTGGTTTTCTCGATCTGCATGCATTTAGTGTAAATTGAAAATTCAATTGTGCATAGCACATGGAGAGTGTTGAGAGTCAATGTAAATATACCTTCTTCTGAGCATGCATCACCGTTTCATGTTTGCATTCTGATTTCCGATTCCTCAATTGTTTTAAAGCTTAGGACTAAAAAGGAAATTGGGACTGGACGGTAGATGTACTTTGTTGTGCTCAGATTAATTTTCAAGTGACAACCTAACTCTAAAACTGGGGCTGAATTGAGAAGATTGATTAAACAAAAATTAGAATAAAAAGAACCTTGTTTTACGGGTGCATAAAGCCCTTATTGTTTGAATTTACTTGCAAGTGAGAGAGAGAGAGACGAAAACTAGGATAGAGACAAGCTAGGATTTTCATATTGAATATTGATTATAGAAAAATGATTAGTTTATTCTCAGTAAGGAAATGCGGGTAGCCGATAAACGGTTCGGATTTCCATAGTAGAGTGGATGGTTTAAAAGACACAGTGTAAGGCTCGGTCCTTAGGTAACGGGTAGTCATTTTACGGCCCGTACTTACATCCATACTAGCTGAAAGTAGGTGAAACTAGTTGTAAGAGTCATGCCAGTCTTTAGGAAAATACATGCACCTAACAGCTCGTTAACTCTTTCAAAGTTTGCATTTATCACCAAATAAAATTGAAAAGATAAAAGACATAACTCTTGTGGTCTTCAATTGTGTTGAGTTGGTGAATTTGGGGTTGGCATTGTGTTTGTATTGTATAAGTATTCTCTGTACATTCAAGTGCATCGTAGAACTAGCGTCTTATTGAATATCGTGTTCTAAACGGTTCTTTTGGCATCGAAGATGATTAATCGGGGGATATTTATTCGGACTTCATGAATCTCTTGTTGAACCCTCCAAGAAGTGCATCTTCAAAGGTCTAGTCACACCCTAAACCAACCTGGACTCATGACCCTCTTGAGTTTAGGATCACTCACTCTCAGGATGGTCACTCACATTCCCTTTCTCTCCTCCCACCTCACTGAGGAAGACCTTCGCCTCAGTATGAATAACTGGATTCAAGAATCCTATTCTAATCGAGATCACGTTGTTGATCCAGGTCTCAAGAAGATTCGAGTAAAATACCTCCAAAGAAGAAGAGGAAGAAGAACACCCTGAGGACCCGATGAGAATGATACTAGCCAGATTAGTTGCATCTGAGCAGCAACACACTTTACTCCGAGCTCAGTTAGAACAACTCAATGTTGGGGTTGAACCCCCAATGGATGCGGTGTACAACCCCGGACATTACAAAATTCGGAATTATTTGAGTCTGGCCGAACTTGAAGTTGATTTCGAGTTGAAGCCGTAGTTTTTGAACTTTGACGACTTAACTACTCAAACTGAAAAAGTCTTTGCCTTTTCCTACTATATATCTCAAGGGCTGACTACGCCTTTGAGTTTTGATATTGATTTTTCTTAGCCTTTGACTTCTTCTCTGAAGCTTTCTTGACCTATTGTGAGAAAATGGACTCTTTCTCTTCTTCTTTTGACTGTGTGGTGCGTGAATGCGGCAGTCTCATCCCCCCCACCCTCGGGCTCAACTCTACTTGACTGCCAGGAACTTGCACACGTCTACGTTCCCTTTCTTTGCTAAAGTCCTTCTTCCTTCTCTTGTGTCTAACCTGGCCACGGGCAAAGTAGAGACTACCCAACTAGAATATATAGTTGCTAATATAAACATTATTGCAGTCGTGACTATGCGAAAATGGTGAGGATTCGAAGTGCAAGTCTCGTTTTTCACCTATACGGCTCAGCCTCATGAGTATGAGAGAAAGCAACAAGCAATGAATTTAAGCTTCTTTCTCCTCCTATTATATATTGCTGAGGTTGATAATGAAAGTTGGAAATGGATGAAACTTCACGACTGATTGATTCACAAGTCTGGGCTCAGACGTCTGTGCCTCCAACGAGGCAACTAGATCATTGTTGCCCCGGATGCGACCTTTCTCTATTTGGTCTCAGTCGGATGCGAGGTCTGTCTCTAAGATTGCAGGAGGAGGGCCCTTCTACTTCTCTCTCAGCAGGAAGCGTGAACTAGATAGAAAGGTTTTCTTTGTTCTTTAGCGAGAGCGTCTGGACACTGTGGGGGGATGACTTTCTTAGCCTGAGAGGCCTGTCTGTAATGGCCTTAGGATTGCTAGTCCGAAATTCCTTGCTACTTTCTGATCTATCTTAGCCCCCTTCTCTCCTAGCCAGATGAGCCTCTACCTTCGAGTCGGGTCACCAGAATGGCCTGTGTGACTTATTGCCGGTGCCTGGTCGCACTCATTTCTTGTAATTGTTGCCACACTTTGATGGGAATGCTTCTGAGGAGCCATACACATTCCTAAGGGAGTTCGAGCTCGTCTACACTAATCTTAGACATCCTAATGTTAGCTAGGATTATATTAGGCTCATAGCCCTACCATTTGCCTTGGGTGGCAAAGCCGACTACTGGGTGAAGAATCTTGGAATTACAGTCACTACCTATGCCCAGTTCAAGGACCATTTTTTAAGAAGTTCTTCCCCTTGAGTAGGACTAATGTGATGAGGACACGCATCACTAGCTTTTCCCAGCTACCCCATTAATGAATCTCCATTTCATTACCTTTATTCTATCATTTTGGCCTTAAAAACCCAAGATAATGCATGTAAATAGCAGTTATTTGTACAAAATAGCATTCATTATTTGTTGTATTTATTGTATATAAAACATGGTTTTTAATACCAAAATTATAGAATAAAGAGAAGAAAAGAAAAAGAATAAAATATCTAAGATATTTTATGATCCTAAACCTCGAGACCAAAGTAAGAATTGAGATCGATAAGGAATAAAGTAGGGGGAGATAGGGGCCAAGAATACAATAAAAATCTATTTTATTTATTTATTTACTTATTCATTTTGACACCTATTTTATTCTTTAGTATTTATTCATCAATGGAAGAAACTTTGTACATGAAAGTTGTAGATAATAATGTAAATAAAATACAAAATTGAGTTTGTACAAAAATAACATACAATGTTCATTTTATACGCAAAATAAAAAGCCAAAAAACCAACTTTTCATACCCATATCTTTCAAATAAAAAGTCAAAACAATCAAAATCACAATAATTGTATATAACTTTTCTCAAGCTATTTAATGGTGGTGGTTTTATATTTTTTGGAGTTATTGTGTGAAAGTTAGGTTTTTGACACCTATTGTATAATAGACCCGATCAAAGTATTCAATTTATTCATTTTATATTATTTTAATAAATGTATACTTTTATAATTTTGTAATTATTATTTATAAACACATATGCATATTGAAACTAGAATAAAACCAAAAAGAAAATAAAATAAAATAAGTTTATGTGAAAATATAGGCAAAATACCTATGTTTTTACTTGTATATAAATAAAAGTGGATTTCATTCTTTTATCCTTTATATTTCTAATATTATCTATATTCTATTAGAAAATAAACCCGAATTAAAATCCAATAAACTATATTAAAATAAAAAGATGTATATAAAATATAGGTAAAATACCTATAAATATACCTATAAAATATACATATCTATTTGTTTAAGTGTACAAATTACATCATAAAAATATATTTATACTCATAAAAATAAGTCATAAATACATAAAATAAAATAATAAATTAGTAAAATAAAATATACAAAATAAAAATAAAAATGTATAAAATATAGGCAAATATACCTATAAATACACCATTAAAAATTAACTACTAATAAATAGAGTCAAATAAATAAATAAAAATCGTAATAAAATACTAAATAAAATAATAAACTTTTTTATTGTATACTCAAAAAATAATAAAATCATTTAATATATTAAATAAATAAAATACAAATTGGTCAGTTTTTTTGTCCTTATTTGACTAACGTGGACCAATGGGGACACATCAAAAATTGACCGCTGGTCAACAGTCCCCCCCAGCTCTGATTTGATGTGAACCTATCTCCTCCCGCGATTTCCTCCCCTTTTCCCAGCCGCTCCATCCATCCATCACAGTCGATTCCTTCAACAAATATGATCATTGATCATTGTACATACACGCCAACTACTTGGATCTCTTGTGTATATGCTCGAATCCTTGCAATCAGCCGGTCAATAATGATGTCCACCTTGGTATATAAATAAAGACTTCTTCCTCCATTGATATTTTGGTCACTATTTTGAGCCTAGGAGCCCTAATCTTGTGTCTAGTTGAGTTCCTCGTGACAGGAGGTGCTTCTTCGAGGTCGGGCCGAGCTCTAGGAGGACGGGATGCACCCACGACCACCAGCTCCAATGACCCTGCTCCATGGGGAATTCCCAGGTATAAGAGATGTTCTTTTCGTCCCTTTTTATCGCATTTAGCTGTAGATCCGAATTCCAGTTGTTAGTTTAGGTTATAGATAGTTAAATTAGTGTAATCCATCATCCACGTAGTTCACCGGAGTCGAGCTTCGGCGAGCTCCTCTACGCGTGTTCATCAGCTCTTCGACGCTGCTTTCTTCCACACTCTCTCCCACTCTCGTTTCCTCACATTGCTCACCCCTTCACACACCTTGCTCCCTTCTGGAGCACGCGATTGGGTCTCCACCTTCGCTGCTTCACTGGAGACCTCTATTCGCACCATCCTTTGCTCTGCTCCACCTAACAACCCCCCAGACCTTCCTTGTGTTGTATGGAATTTTCCTTGCAGGTATGGAGGCCAAAGGACTCCAAACAGAGTCGATTTTCCAGAGGGAGAGGCACATGTATCCCCCTTGCTTCCTCGACGCTGCCTGACCACGTCAGAGCTCTAATTGCCATTTTGTGCACATCATCTGTTGCAGAGAAGCAAGAGCCCCATTGTGCACCTAGCCAGAGCCTTCAAGACAGCCGTAATTGATCATAAGGCCGGATCGAAACATGCCCCATGCGAGTTCTTGGTCTGTTCTTCCAGATCTCCTTCTGACTGTTCGATTCCATAGCCGCTCCAGATCAATCGAAGACTGTTGGATCACACCATGCTTCAACCATTGGATCACTCGATGCGATCTAATCTTAACCGTCGATCCACAAACCGATACCAGCCGTTCGGATGCCGCCACATGTATAAGTGAGATCCTCTATGTCGTTCGATGGCACCTTCTTTAGGGTGATTTGCAAAATCTCACCCTGCCTTTTTTATATTTAACAAATGGTTCTGTAAATAAAAGCTAACGTTATAAATAAAGTGGAATTTTTGTAAGAAGGACCCTGAACTTTCTGTAAATACATTCTGGTCCTTCCCCGACTGAGTCACGTGTAGTCCAACGTGATGGCCAAATTGTATAGAGGCCCCTGACGGTTTTTGTAATTATTAAATAGTATAATAAAATTAAATAAATATTATTTTATTCAGCAAAATTGCACCGAGCCCTCTGTCATTTATTTTATTTGCAAAAATGCCCTTGTCAGGATATTGATTTTATATGTTTTATCTATTTATTAAATTTATCTATTGTGCTCCTAAAAATCCACAAAAAATAGGGTTAAATGCTTTATACCATGTATATTCATGCCCATATTTTATTTCACATTTTTTTACATTTAATCCATTTATTAGAAATGCAAAGGAGCTTAATTATTCCATGTTTAAATTATAAAATACCAAAAAATATAAAAATGCATCTAGAAATTCCAAAAAAATTATATATAGTATATTTTGACTATTTTAATTACATACCAAAAATCACCAAAAAATTAAAAAAAAGCCTAAAAATCGAAAAGCCCTAAAATCTTTCATAAAAATTTAAAAAAATCTTTAAAAATAAAAAATATGCTTTTTTATTTTAGAATTTTCTTTATATAAATTATACATTAAAATTGATTTGGGTAATTTTGGAACTTATTTACTATTTTTAAATTCCAAGTCAATTTAGGGCATTTTATTAATCCCTCTTTTGAGATATTTTTTTGATGTTAAAAATACACAAAAACTACCAAAAAATCCGAGAAAATTAAAAAACATTAGAAAAATACGAAAAATCCAAATATAATTAATTTTTTGAATTTTATCTATATTTATTAGTGTTTATAAATATATTACTATATCATATATATAAAGCCTTATATATGTTATATAGTATATATAAAAGAAAACGAAATGTAAAAAAATATAAAAATATAAAAAGAAAATATAAAAACAGAGAATTAAAAATCAAATGCAAAAATATAAAACAAAAATAAAAATAGAAAAATATAAAATATAAAATTAAAAACCCACAAAAGAAGCTATGTATATACATGATGAATGACTTGGTTGCACATAAATAACCATAGCTACATGTATTGCTCTATGTGGTTCGACCTCTACATGCTTGCCTGCTATGAATTTAATGGTAGAGAAAAAAAACTAAATTTCAACCTCACTTGTTATATTCATTGCCTTTATTTAATATCGTGGGTTAATTGTAGACTAACCAGGGGTTTTAGAGTGGTCAACTCATCGACCGCGATCTCACCTTGTGAGACCGTGTGACCCTCTATTTCTCTTCCCTATTTAACATATGGCATCGTTGTCGTGGAGCAATGAGCATAGCCTAATTTTATCAGTCATTTTTGTATAGT
Source organism: Ottelia alismoides (assembly GCA_037367405.1). Lineage (NCBI taxonomy): Eukaryota > Viridiplantae > Streptophyta > Magnoliopsida > Alismatales > Hydrocharitaceae > Ottelia > Ottelia alismoides. The sequence continues at coordinate 280,332 of JAZKJV010005680.1, forward strand.
CAGTTATTTGATTTATTGATTCACTGCTGAAAAGATTCATTGAATTTTATTCAATTAATTCTTTGATAATTATTGTAAGTATTTATTGAACTATTGATTTAATTATTTATGGGTACTAATGACATCTCTTTGTGGCTTTGTTGCGAGGGCCCCCACGTGAGGACGACTTTTTAGGAAGCCGATGCAGCCAAGGTTGGAGGATGCTGGTCTTCTCACTATGATCAACTGGAGAGGGCATCAAGGAAGCAAGGAGAAGAAATTAGCTAATAATTAATTTAAAAATTCATTTATGTAATTTATGGTGAGAGAGAGAAAATTTTGACATGTATATATTAACTTGGACTCTACTCTTCACAATGAGGTCCAGTGCCCAAGTGTCTGTTCACCTGAGGGCATCGTCACAGTATTTTTTGTGTTTTGTCGCCTTCTTTTATTTTGTTCTCGCTATTTTGAGTTTGTACCTTATTTTTATTTGTTTTGTATGCATGGAGCCCCTAGATTTAGTTTGCTTGACTCAGTAACTAGGTCCACATCTTAATAAGAATGCATGTTCCTATAATCTCCTATGTTTGGATATAGTCAAATTAATAGTGTTAGTAATTTAGACTTGAGACCACATGTCGAGAGATGTCGTATACAACACGTGCAGGACCTGTTGTGGTGGGCACCGATCGGCATCAAAGACCAGATCTCATTTCTGAATAACTAACAACATGTTCTTCACGATTAATAGTAGCTACTGTTTAGGACAATTTTGTTGATTGCACACCGCATGTACATAGGTTTAAAAATTCTGTTTTGCATACCGCTTGGAGAGAGCTGGGAAGCACTATAAGTCCCCTAACTCAGCATGCATCATTAGATTCAATGGTGAGATTTCCATCATTGAATTGACTTGCACAGCTTTTTCACTATCTCCCTCTGATTTTGATCACTTAGGACTTAAATGAGAATCTACAAAAATGTTAGGCACTTGTATGAAAACAGACTCAAAAAAAGTGTAAACCCAAAAATTAAAACAAAGGGACTGCTAAATAAACTTTGACCTTAATTAAAAACTGTAATGGACTATCATTGTCTTGGGTTCATAAAGCCATCACTATATTCAGGTACCTTAGAAGTGGACCAAAACCCCTCCCATGAGCGAGGCACGACCCGCTAAGGATTAGAGCTAAAAACCCAATCTGTAGCTGCCTTGTGTATCGCCTGGATTTCTGAAGTAATGGTGCTTCTATCATACGTGACCGAGTAGGGCCTTGTCAACAATGGTGTTCCCTCCTTGCGTGGAACATCGACATGGTCTGAAGTACTAAGCATAGGCCACGTCTTCATGGCGATGTCTGTCTCATCGATTTGTGTCCGAGTAGGTTCTTGCACGCTCACGAGTGATTCCATTGCGAGTGAGAACCGAAGTAGTGGTTTCACCTATCGGCTTCCTCTCTCTATTTCTTTGGTTGGGTAGGGAACTAGAAAGGGTTACAAGGACTTCAAAAAGTGTAGACTACATGTTACAAAGGAGTAGGACAAATACGAGATACTTTTCTGGCAGTACTCTCTCTCCTATAGGGTTAGCATGCTAAGGACTTGTCATAAGATATGTCTGAAATAACAACTCTAAAACTGAAAAGATAATAAGTAGCCGAACCTTTACGGCTTCACATGGCGTGAGTTGGTGAGCCCAATTTTGTATTGTGTTTTGTATGGATCTAGATTAAGGTTTAAAGATCAAGTTCTGTGCACTTGCGTAAATTTTGTCATGCACGTCTCCCTTTGACCCCGCTCAGTTTTGAGCTTTTCTACTATTTTGTACTGCAATTTATTCCTCGTTGATCACCATATCTTTCTTCCTGTATCAATCACCCTCTTTCTTCACGAAGTCGATCCATGGATGTTTTAGTCGGGACCCCGTCGACATCCACATCGATTCCATAGACTTGTCCTCATCAATAATTCGAGGTGATTTCCGAGAACCCGATCCAGACCTTGCGGGTCGATCTCCAGACTCCTCGTCTTCTACCCTTCCTTTTGACCACCCAATAAACTGAGATCACTCTTGTCCCACCTTCGTCGTTGTGGGTAAAAGTTGATCACAGTCCTTATCCTTTTTCATTCACAACCATTTGGGATTGACCTTAATTCCTGATTCATCTTGGATGCTGGGAATCAATTACAAGAAGGTATGATTGAGGATTTTTCACATTGCAGATAGAAAACAACCCCAGTCCTGGATCCCAATACAGAATTCATCTCTTCAGACTCAGACCCTGACATGGCTCCTCGAGGAAAGGGCAAGGGTTAGCAGCCTCCCCAACCAAAGCAAGGACAGATGCCTGATCAATCAGGAGAACACACAGTTATTGGCATCTATCCAAGCCATCCAGCAACAGCTGACAGAGCAAGCCCTGGCACAGACTGCATTTTAGAACATGCTGAATGATGTTATGAATAGGCAAGCAGGAGGAGGAGACAGACCAGGAGGAGGTGGTGGTGGACCCTGTGATAATCCAGATGAGGAAGAGCATGAACAAGGAAGGCTGAAACCCACGCTAAAAGAGACATACAACCCTGGAGACAGCCAGATGATCGAGTGAATTCTCATTCCACCGGTGCACGCTCACTTTGAGCTAAAGCCTTAGTTCCTTGCTCTTCTTCCTTCTTTCTATGAGAATACCAATGAAGAGCCTTACATTCAATGCAACAATTTTCACGCATCTTCCATACAACCCACTACCCCAATGCCCCGTTGGACGTAGTAAAGATGATGGCGTTCCCCTTCAGTTTACAAGACAAAGCCCTCTATTGGGTTAACCATCTGGGAAAGGTTGTAACGACATGGGAGGAATTAAAGTCTGCCTTCCTGCACAAATTTTATCCTCTTAGTTGGCTCAATCAGATGTGAGCCAGAATCGACCATTTCTCTTAAGGAGCCCACGAGACTATTCATGAAGCCTGGAAGAGGTTCACAGATCTGTAGGAGAAATGCCCCCATCATGAAATTCCGAGGACTAGCTTGGTCCAACACTTCTTCGAAGGGATGAACATAGAAAGTCAAATGGCTCGTTGACGCAACCTATGGGGGATCACATTTCAATAAGGATGAAGATGTAGTCTGGAAGATTTTTGAGGAAATGACCGAAGGAGAGGCCACCCTCTCTTCATCCAAGGCATATCAAAGCAATCCCATATCCTCCAGAAGTAAGTTTACATGGCAGCATCCCGTGAGGCGGAGAGAGTTGAGAGCTCCAATCTTAGCATCATCGGGGGCCATCTCTCAAAAGTAGATATCATTGAAAAGCAATCACAGGATCTCGAGAAACTTGTTGTGATCAAGAAGAGGATACATAACCTTGACAAGCTGGACCAGATCACCGAGCAGTTAGAACTGCTGGTGGGCACCATCAGTTCTGTCCAGTCGGCAACACCATCCATAGAAGCTCCAATTGAGAAGAAAGATGAGCAATCACCGTCACATCAACCTCAGTCGAGCCAGCATCCACCGGCCGTCCAGCACGTATACTACGTGCAGATGCCCGATCAGGGCTAGCCGCAGCAACAGATGGTTGTCTACCAGCAAGATTTCCTTCCACCATTAGATCCAGCCTTTCCGCCACCACATTGATCCAAGAAATCAATGGTGTATGGAGAAATGCTGTACAACTGGCCTATCCTATCGGACACCCCCAAGGCCAACAACAAGCCAACCAGTAATACCACCAATCGCAGGGTGGTCATTTTGGACAGTCCTCACAATCACAGCCTCGGTATCACCAGCCTCTGTAATTCAACAACCAATGAAGGCAACATCAGTAGTACCAGTAGCCACAATACCGTCAGTCTCAGGCATATCACCAGTATGTGGCTGCACCACCTCAGTAGTATCAGCAATACCCTCCCCCTCTTACCACCAGTATCAGCTCCCTCCACCTCCTCAGCACCACCAGCAGTCGCAACCTCAACTTCCAAACACTCGGCAGCAACGTGGTGCCCATGTCGAACCTACCAAGGTGAATCCCATGAACCCAACCCTTGACTGCTTGGCTTACGTCAAAGACCTTGCAAACATGACAAAGAAGCTTGACGACCTTACCGCTACCAAAACTATCATTCCGGCGCAGGTCGAAGCTAACCCCAATAACTTTAAGAGAAAGGAGCAGGTAGAATGTGATGTCCAATCTATGCTTGTAGAGTCGGATAGTTGTACTATTGCTTTATCTAATGTTGTAACTCTCAGGAGCAGTAGGGACTTGCCTCCGCCTACCACCAATAAGGGGAAGAATAAATCTTTAGGTGAAGCATCATCTTTTGCATCAACCGTGCCAGCTACAGGGGTAGGTGAGGAGGAGGAGGAGCCATTCCAGCCGCCACTCACCACCATCAGCACCAGTAAAAAGAACAAAAAATCAGAAAAAGCAAAAATAACAAAAAGAAGATTGTCACCAAAGCAAAGCCGTGCTGGCTATGGAGGATCCGCCAGTAGCAACCGATCCTACGTCAGTCGACGTAGCGGAGGCACCATTTTTTGCTTGTCCACATGCAACAGAATCTTCACTTCTTGGTTGCACGCCTTTTTATAATCCAGATGTACAAGATATTGTGGACAAGAATTTTGTGTAAATAAGAACTCTATTTCTGGTTTCAACACTGTACATATTCCTTTTCCTGATGCAATAGAAAAATCCAAAAAAATGCAAAAATAAAAAGTGCATTATCTGATCCTGGAGTTGTGGACATTATCAATAATTTAACTGTTGAGATTCCTTTGATGAAGGCCATGGAGTACATGCCAGCTATGAAGAAAGGTTTGAAAGAGGCATGCACGAGTAAGCATCGCCTAGCACGAAACAACAGACATCGATAGGTTGAGAAGCATGTTCTCACCATGGCCATAGTTGCAGCCATCAGCAACCTCCCACAAAAGAAGTAGGACAAAGGAGCTCCTGTAATCAATTGCGAAATTTTTGATCAAGTCTTTGAGCGTACTCTCCTTGACAACATATCTTCCATCCTTCTGCCCTCATCATTATTGTAAGAATTTGGGATTGGTCCTCTAAACAAACATGAATGATCCTTCAGTTTGCGGATCGATCTATCAAGTGACCTAGTGTTCTTTTGGAAGATGTTGTGGTGCAGGTGCGGGAAATGCAGTTTCCAGTCGATTTTGTGGTCCTTGATATGGACTCACCCGCACCCTTACTCCAGACCCCATCATCCTTGGATGACTATTCCTGCACACTTCATAAGCCGTGGTTGATTATGGGTCTGGCAAGATCACCTTCAGCTCGGGAAACAACAGAATCACCATAAATGTGATCGGTGAGCCCAAAGTTGTAACTGATGTAACTGACAAGGGACATTCAACTACAAAATGTGATTTCATTGCGGAAATTAGAGATACACAACTAACTTTGAATGATCCTTAGACACATGAAATCCTCTCTCTCGAGGAGGACATGGAAAGCACATTCGACTCATGCTCTGATGACATTTGGGAGACATAGTCAAACTTGCTGATGCGGCCCTTTAACAATGATAATTCACTCTAGACTGAACACATTGATTCCATCATAGAATCGTTCGATGCAATAACAGAATCTCGACCTAGCACTGAGGTCGGCAATTCTACCAAAGTTCAAGCAACACATCCTACCACTAGTATAGTCTCAGAAGTGATTGAGAAGTTAGCCAGATCAGCATGGAACTCAAGTCACTTCCAGCAGGCATGAAGTATGCTTTCCTTGCTGGCACATAAAATATGTATCCGATCATCATCAGCAGTAGGCTAACCCCGGAGCAAGAATCTTGACTTCTAGAGGTTCTAGAGAAAAAACGCAAGGCACTTGGTTGGCACGTATCAGATCTCCGCAGGATAAATCCTGCGTTGTGTTCACACCACATTGACCTGGAAGAAGATGCCAAGTCTTCCTGTGAATTTCAAAGAAGATTGAATCCAAATCTCAGGGACGTCGTCTTGAAAGAAATCATGAAATGGTGTGACACATGCTTCATTTATCCCATCTCCAATTCAAAATGGGTGAGCCCCTTGCATGTAGTTCCAAAGAAGTCAGGGTTTACTGCGGTTACAAATGATAGAGGAGAGGAGATATCTACTCGGGTAACTACGTCCTGGTGCGTATGTGTTGATTACCGTCGTCTTAATGCAACAACTAAGAAGGACCACTTCTCCTTGCCATTCATTGATCAGGTTTTGGAAAGACTAGATGGCAAGGAGTTCTTCTACTTTCTGGATGGGTATTTCAGGTACAACCAAATGTCAATCGCCCCTGAAGACCAAGAGAAGACAACCTTCACTTGCCCGTTCGACACATATGCTTTTAGGAGAATGCCCTTTGGATTGTGCAATGCACTAGCGACATCAAAGAGATGCATGCTTGCAGTCTTTGTCGAGATGGTAGGAAGTTTTCTCGATGTGTTTGTAGACGAATTCCCCGTCTATGGTGGCAGCTTCGATTCTTGTCTTGAGCACCTGGATAGAGTACTTCGGAAATACCGATAAGTCAATCTAGTGTTATCTTGGGAAAAGAGCCACTTCATGGTCACCAAAGGGATTGTGCTGGGTCACGTCGTTTCCAAACGTGGCATGGAAGTCGACCTGGCAAAGGTGGATATAATTGCCAATCTTGAGCCACCTCAGACAGTTAAGAATGTGAGGTCATTCCTGGGGCATGTGGGATTCTACAGAAGGTTCATCCGTGATTTCAGCTGCATTGCCCGACCTCTTACATAACTTCTATGTAAGGAGACTGTGTTTAATGTGGATTATCAAGTTCTCCTTTCATTTAATCATCTGGAGGAGCTAATCACTCAAGCTCCAGTCCTACAGCCACCAGATTGGTCTCTTCCTTTGAGATCATGACAGATGCGTCAGATTTTGCAGTTGGGGCTATGCTAGGATAAAGGAAAGACAAGGTGCCCTATGACATTCATTAAGCCAGCAAAATATTAGATGAAGCTCAGAGAAATTATACGGTAACAGAGAAAGAATTGCTGGCTGTGGTATTTGCCCTTGAGAAGTTCAGATCATACCTGTTTGGAACAAAAGTTACCATCTTCACCGACCACTCTGCTATCTGATATTTATAACAGAAGAAGGATGCCAAACCCAGACTGATCAGATGGATCCTTCTCCTCCAGGAATTCAATTTGGAAATCAAGGACAAGCTTAGTGTTTAGAATTGGTAGCATATCACCTCTCCAGAATTGAGCAGCAAGAGCCTCCATTGAGCAGTACACCCATCACAGATACCTTTCCTGATGAGTTGATTGTGGTCGTGGATTCACTCCCTTGGTACGCTAATATTATCAACTACCTCGTTTCGGGTGTCATTCTGCAATATTAGATGAGGATTCAGAAGGACAAATTCTTATCGACGATCCATTTCTACCAATGGGAAGATCCTCTCTTATTCAGGGAAGGAGCAGATTGCACTTGACGCATATGTATTCTTCAGGAGGAGCATAATAGTGTCCTTAAGCACTGTCACTCGCTCGAATCTGGTGGACATCACTATGGAGACAGAACGGCAACGAAAGTACTTTAATGTGGCCTCTGGTGGCTCACACTATTTAAGGATGCATCAAACTTCCTTAGATAATGCATTGACTATCAGAGATTGAATGGCGCCCTTACAACGAAAGATTTAATGCCCCTCAAGATCATTCAGATAGCTGATGTATTTGATGCATGGGTTATCGATTTCATGGTACCTTTCCCCAACAGTCAGGGATATGAGCACATCCTTCTCTCCATTGATTATGTAAGTCACTAGGTTGAAGCTATCCCCGCTCGAGCCGCAGACAACCATACATTTGATCGGTTTCTGAAAGAGAACATCATCTCGCGGTTCGAGATTCTGAAGATACTGATATCAGACAGGGGTAGTTACTTCATAAATAGAGAGGTCAAGAAGCTCACAAAGGAGTATGACATCGAGCACCATGTCACATCTCCTTACCATCCCCAGACCAATAGCATGGTAGAATTATCAAATAAAGAAATCAAGACGATCCTTCAGAAGCTTGCTAAGCCGGATAGAAAGAACTGGTCCCAACTCTTGGACTCCGTCCTATGGGCATACAAAACTGCTTATAAGTTTCCTTTGGGCATTCGCCCTACCATCTTGTATATGGGAAGCCGTGCCATCTACCCGTGGAATTAATTCACAAATTTTTATGGGCTATCAACATCTGCAATCTGGACTCACAAAGAAGTGGCCAGAAAAGGAAAGATGATATGAACACGCTCCTAGAATTTTGAGACTATGCATATGATAACACATTTGTGTACAAGGAGAAGGTGAAACGCTGGCACGACCGGTACATCATATGAAAGACCTTCTAAGTTGGACAAAAAGTGTGGCTATTTTTATGCAAAGTTGAAGATCTTCCCGGGTAAATTAAAGAGCAAATGGACATGGCCGTTTCAAGTTCAAGAAGTGCGTGACAATGGCAACATTGTAATATCAGAATTGTCTCCTGACACATAACCATTTGTCGCAGTCAACTCCTGAAGCCTTATCTCGAGCATGACACTTCTTGGACCGTCGTCGACTCTATCCAAGTACTGCGCTACAATGATACATCCACAACATTGTCGGCATCAAAAGATTCAGATAATGCAACTCAGAAACTTTTCCTTTAAATCTTTTTGTATGTTCTTCTTTTCGTTTCGACCCTCGCTCTATTAAAAAAATATTTTTAGGTGTATCACCCCTTTTGGTCAGTCTTCTATACTTAGGGTGTACTTTTCCCTAAGTATAGGGGGTGTACACTCCAATTACTTTCCTTCTTTGATCCTTTCCACTGTCTCCTCTTTTTGACTTTACTTAGGGCTCTCTTACGCTAAGTATAGGGGGAGACAATCTGAGTACGATATGTTTATCCTCACCCTTGACCCTCCCTTCCTTGTGTACAGTCTGCTATACTTAGGATTATTTGATCTAATGTATAGGGGGGACGGTCAACCTCCCATTCATTCATTCATGCATTCGTTCCTTTATTCTTTAGACTTTTTTATCCTCAGTTCGAGTTGTGTCTTCTCTTTTTCTCCTTGATCTATGAGGACATAGCTCGAGCTAAGTATAGGGGGTCGTATATACTATGTATATACTTTAGCCATAACTCGTACTTTTGTATTTTAAATAATACTCATGGCTAAAAGTAATGTTAAATTCATTACAACCCTTTAAATAAAAAGATGCTAATAGCTCCTAAAACATCCGTTGTACATACTGATTAATAAATCAGGCAAAAGTACTTTTGCAAAATGTTTGAAAAATAATTTGAAAGCCTTTTTGAAAAATCTTTTGAAAAATTGTTGGGAAAATATTTTGTAAATTGTGTTCAGCCTTTATCAAAATACTTTTTGTTTGCAAAAAATTATGATCTTTGCGTAAAATAAAAATGTTTGAAAAATGATTTGCAAATGGTTTGAAAAATGGTTGTAAAAATATTTTAAAAATCTATATATAATGTTTGAAAAACCTTTACAAAATGATTTTGAAATGCATGTAAATGTTTGTAAAAAAATGTTTGTAGAAATTATGCTGGACTATAATTTTCAAAGATGTTGAAAAATGATTTTCAAATAAGTTCGAGGAGTATACACACCATACTAAAATTCCTTATATATATGTTATTAATTATCCCTTGTAATTCCTTTAAGAATTAAAACTCTTGTAAATATAAGATATATCCCCGTGTAAATATCTGCACCTATTTTCTTAGACAAAACCTTCTTCTTTCAAAAATCACAAAAATATTTACAAAACTTAGAATACCAAAAACATTTTGTATTTACATATATATTAATAAATGGCATTTTTTCCTCAAAATTCTTTTTGTATAAATTGATTAATAAATCAGGTTGAAAATATTTTTTGCAAAATATTTTTTGCAAAATAATTTGAAAAAATGGTGTGACCCGTTTTGAGAACTTTTTATGAAACGTTTTCAACTTTTTGTAAAAATGTTTTGATTTGCAAAAAAATCTTTTCTTTGTGTGAAATAAAAGATTTGAAAAACTATCTGCAAATGATTTTTGAAAATGGTTGTAAAAATATTTTGAAAAATCTATGTATATTGTTGAAATATCTTTGCAAAATAGCTTTCAAATGTTTGTAAATATTTGCAAAATTATCGTGTACTATAGTTTTCAAAATTGTTTGCAAAAAAATTTGAGGAATAAATGCATCATTAAATAGGAATAAAATGTATACATAAATAAATAAAATTCTTTACATATGTACAAAAATACCTAAACAAATCATCTATTTAGACCTATAAATTCTTCAAAATTCTTAAGTCTTGTTAATAAATAAAAAAAGCACGCATGTGTAAATAGTTGTATATATTTTAACTTCTTGTGCTAAAAATCTTTTTGTGCAAAAATTCTTTTCATTTTTTAATTCTTTGAAAAATTACATCATTCTTCATGCATCGTACGTAGCATTTGCATATCATTTATATGCTTTCGGATTGAGCTTGATGATTGAACAAGTCCAAATAAAGTCGAAGATTGGAGCTTGGTTGGACCTTACTGCACCTAACTGCACTGGAACCTTATGGGAACTAGGTTTAAGGTACTTCAGATCCATTAGAACTTAATTTTTTGAGACTTGATGGGTTCAAGTCACCTCAACTGACTAACTAGAACATTTTGAGACGCACGCACGACTCTTATCGGTCGTGACCTAACTTGGATACTTGCACCTTTCACGTGGCTCAACTTAGTTGGAGTGGTGAGGGGAAGGGATTTTTTTGGTTTGAGACGCACACGAGTGGAAACATTCATCCTCGTCTAGGGAGGGAAGTGCACCCCAACCTGGTCCAGTTAATATGAAGTCTAAAGACAGGAGAGTGTGGGTTGCAATAATGCTTCAAAAGAGGGATAGTCTTCTGGCTCAAGAGGAAAAACTCCTTATGTAAATGCTGCTGTAAATAGTATATTGAAAAAAAACTCCAAAAAAGTGGACATGCCTGATTGAAAATAAAATGCTGTCGGAGTATTGTATAGAAAATAAGCAAGCTTGAGCATTAAAGTTATACCTTGTGAGCATGCAGCTGGATGACTTGACTACAGTGGTCATGCATCCCAGGATAAGTAGCTACACTGGCTACCATCCATTCGTTTCTTCACCTCCTCCTCTTGAGTTGGATGCCACTTGAACTTAGAAGGGAATACCCCGCTCCTCAAGGACAGAGTGCTGGATTGGGGAATCATTGGGTTGTCATCCTAGAGAAGTCAGTCCTTTTGTCAATCTAGTTGGGGAGAACCGCTATCACTTGCACCGTACAAGTCAGCTTCATAGTCATAAGGGTTTGTATATGATGTATGCTAGTTCTGACTTGGCTATTGAGGTGGTTTGAACCGTGTTCTGTGATTCTCGAACCCTGTTGTGTTTTAAATTGGGTTCTCGACCAGGTTCCACACACATTTTCACATCAAGGTTTGACCTGAGCTCCAAACTTTGATTTTGTAAAGACAAGTTTAATAACTGAAAGCAATTATATTTATTCTTTCTTTTTCTTTTCTTCTTTATTATTTTCATACATATTACATAAGTGTTTGCTAGGGACTAGCAAAGGCAAGTATAGGGGGTGATAAATCTCCATTTCATCACCTTTTTTCTACCATCTTGGCCTTAAAATCCATATCTAATGCATGTAAATAGCATTTATTTGTATAAAATAACATTCATTATTTGTTGTATTTGTTATATATAAAACATGGGTTTTAATGCCAAAATTATAGAATAAAGAGAAGAAAAGAAAAAAAAAGAGTAAGATATCGAAGATATTTTATGACCCTAAACCCGAGACCAAAGCAAGTATTGAGTTGGTTGACAAGGAATAAAGAAGGCGAGATAAGGGCCAAGAATACAATAAAAATCTATTTTATTTATTCATTTTGACATCTATTTTGTTTTTTAGTATTTATTCATCAAAGGAAGAAACTTTGTACATGAAAGTTGTAGAAAATAATGTAAATAAAAATACAGAGTTGAGTTTGTACAAAAATAACATACAATGTTCATATTATACACAAAATAAAAAGACAGAAACCCAATTTTTCAGACCCATATCATTCAAATAAAAACTCAAAACATATCAAAATCACTCTAATTATATAACTTTTTCGCAAGCTATTTAATGGTGGTGGTTTTATATTGTTTGGAGTTACTGTGTGAAAGATAGGTTTTTGACCCCTATTGTATAACAGACCCGATTAAAATATTCATTTTATTCATTCTATATTATTTTTACAAATTTATACTTTTATAATTTTGTAATTATTATTTATAACACATGTTCATATTGAAACTAGAATAAAACCAAAAAATAAAATAAAATAAGTCTATGTGAAAACATAGGCAAAATACCTATGTTATTACTTGTATATAAATAAAAGTGGATTACATTCTTTTATTCTTTATATTTATAATATTATTAATATTCTATTAAAAAACATAAACCCAAAATAAAATCCAATAAAATACATTAAAATAAAGAGATGTACATAAAATATTGGTAAAATACATATAAATATACATATGAAATATACATATCTATTTATTTAAGTGTACAATTACATCATAAAAATATAATAAAAATATATTTATATTCATAAAAGTAGGTCATAAATATATAAAATAAAAGAATAAAATAATAAAATAAAATATACAAAATACAATAATGTACAAAATATAGGCAAATATACCTATAAATATACTGTTAAAAATTAACTACTAATAAATAAAGTCAAATAAATAAATAAAAATTATAATAAAATACTAAATATAATAATATTTTTATTTTATACTTAAAAAATAATAAAATTATTTACTATATTAAATAAATAAAATAAGAATTGGTCAGTCTGTTTTTGTCCTTATTCGGCTAACGTGGAGCAATAGGGTCACGCCCAAAAGTTGACCACCGGTCAACAGTCCCCCGGCTCTGATTAGACATGAACCTATCTCCTTCTGTGATTTCCTCTCTTTTTCCCGGCCGCTCCATCCATCCATAGCGATTGATTCCTTCGGCAAAAATGAAAATTGATCAATGTACATACACACAAAATACTTGGATCTCTTGTATATATGCTCAAATCCTCACAATCGGTCAGTCAATAAGGGTGTCCACCTTGGTCTATAAATAAATCCTTCATCCTCTATTAATATTTTGGTCACCATTTCGAGTCTAGGAGCCCTGATCTTGTGTCTAGTTGAGATCCCCGTGACAAGAGGTGCTTCTTCGAGGCCGGGCTAAGCTCCAGGAGGATGGGGTGCACCCACGACCGCTGATGAATCCCTGATCATCACTCTTTATTCTTTTATTTTAGTTGTTTATCTTGGCAAAGCATCATGTAAATAGATGTAAATACAATAACTTAGCATTATGCATGCATTTGTTAATATTGCATAATTAGCATGTATTCATGCAAAAATAAAAGAATAAAGAAAAATGAAGGAGGTGTTTAGAAAAAATACAAAGTGACCCGAACCCAAGAGCAGGTCAAGCATTGGCCTGATCGCCAAATAAAACAAGTAGAGAGAGATAGGGCCTACTCTATGTTATACCTATTATTTGTGTAATTAAATAATTATTTTTGACAAAATAAAAATACAATATTCTTTTTACCTCCTTGTATATAATCCTAAAAATAAAAAAATCCAGAAAAATAAAATAAAATAAAATAAAAATCCTCTCTCCCATGTGCAAAATACATGTATAGATGCTTCATTCCCTATTTATTGTATACCTGTAAATAAATAATAAAAATCAAATAAAAATTATTATGTACTCTAAAAATTATGTTATTTTTTTGACGATAAATAAAAATTATGTTATAAATAAATAAAATATAAAATTGGGGTATTTTTGTGAAAATAACAAAATAAAAATAATTGTACAAAATACATAGGTATATTATACCTGTATATAATACACTATACAATATAAAGATTAATTTATTTTTCAAAAAAATATAAAAATCACAGAAAAATAGTACGAAAAATAACAAATATTTTCCATTTTATACACTCTTTGATTTAAAATCATTTATTATTTTTTATTGAAATTGTAAGTATTTCGTACGATCTAATTCTCTGATTGGTGCATGTCATTTTGTTGACCCGGGTCAACGCCCTTTTCTAGGGCTTGACCCGACCCGACCATCTCTGCCGGACCGTTTTCTCCTAACCTCTCTAGTCGAGTCACACGTCCCCTCGCCCTGATTCTTCGCCCGTAGCTTCTCCTTGGATCCAAGACCCTCACCGATTCCTAGGATGGTACGAATCTTCCTAGGGTTACGTGCCCGCACCCGATTCCTCCAGCCTCCTGGGAACCCTTTAAATTCTCTTCTCCCGCCTCCCAGGAGCAGCAACTCGTGCCTCGCGCCTCCA
>JAZKJV010005681.1:0-174941 GCA_037367405.1 Ottelia alismoides
TCCATTGGTGGAAGCTCATTTATAATTTGACTTTGGTATTCAGAGCTTTTTCTTTGATATTTCATTGCTTTTGTTGGCTAGCTCCACTGCTTTTACCAAAAGTTGGCGCACACTGGTCAGAAATAATCGTTAAGTTTCATCACACCTGGCACTTTTAGGTAAATATCAAGAGATAGCATATGAATCTTGTTCACATACTGGCTAGGGTTTTTGCTGACACTCAGGTTTTCTGAAGCCTTCATTAACTTTATCCCATCCTCGAATATCCTCAGATCGGGTCTAAACTCAAATCTCTGATCCTAGTTCCTCAAGTGATATCTCAAGTTCTCAACTCAGCTCATCAATCATGCAGTTGTGGAAGTGACTGTGCTAATCATATTTTTCTTGAAGGTAGAGATGAAGAGTGCAATATAGCACTCAAATCTTTCAAACCAGGGAAGTGTGGATATTTAAGTCTTAAAGATCCTAATGACTAAGGCATGTTAACTCAGACTCTCAAGATCACAGAAATCTAGTGTCCTCAAAATCCTCAAGCCTTGCGTGAGTGTGACTGTGTCAAGAATACACCAACTCCTTGGGTTAGTGATTTTTGTGTGATTTTTGTCTTTTGCAGATTTTTATGGGTTTTAATAATTTTTTTTTAATTTCTTGGAGAGACAATGACTGGCCCAGGCTCAAATGAATAAAAGTATCCACTCTCAGCCAGTATGGGTGTAAGTACGGGCCGAGACCCGTGATCCTTAAGGACGGTGCCATCTGCGGTGTCCTCTTAACCACCCACTCTGCTAAGGGAGACCGAAGTTCCCTCACTGAAAACGTTTACTAAGCCTAGTAGTCAAAGTCAAATTCCAAGAAAGATTTTTAATTTTTTTAAATTTTTTTCATTTTTTTGAAAAGGTTATTTACAAAGATTAATCCCTCAAATTTTTAAGAAAACATTTTTACAAGGTTTTTACAAAACTCAGTTCACAAGTTTACCAAAACCCAGCCCGAAAAATAATTTTCAAAAAGTTTTAAAAATACGATCTAAGGTTAAAGTAGATATACAGTATTATACGGTATACCCCCCCTATACTTAAAATGTGCTATGTCCTCACAGCACAAGTGCCATGAAGCCAAGGCTCGTTTCAAATATAAGGTGATATAGCGGAACTGAGGAGGAGGGTCCCCCTGTACTTAAGCCAAAATCGGCCTAATTACCAGAAGACAGAACGAGGGAGGGATGAGCAGGCAGGTTCCCCCTATACTTAGGCTACAAATAGCCTAAGTAAGGTCTGAATTAGGGGGGGTGTTATACGATACAGGGGTGAGGGTGAGGGGGTTCATGAAATATACACACACACAGAGAGAGAGAGACAGGGAGAGAGATATACAGAGGGGGATAGGGGGTGTGTGTGTATGTGCAAATGTGTGTGTGGGGGGGTAGATCATCAAGTGATCTACTCCTTTTTTTTCTTTTTTCTTTTTTAAACAACATGCAATATTAGAAATAAATATGAAGATGCAATTTTTTTTTACAACATGCAATGCATTTTGACTGATAAAAATCCTAGAATTTCTTCACGGCTTCTTTTGCGGCCTCTTCAGCGGAGCTCCCAACTTCACGCCTCCATGACGATCAGGCATCTCCGATTTTCATGGGCCCTGCCACAAAAGAGAAAAGTTAGAAACATCGAGAATTTAAATCAGCAGATGCAAAAATTGATGCATGAAACGAGGACCTAAAATTATTGAAATTAATCAACAAAAATCAAAATTCAATAATCAAGCAAAGCCGTATCCCCGGCAACGGTGCCATTTGATGAACGTCGAATTCACCTCTATAATAATGTGGAATTATGTCGTAGTACAGGAGGCGAATTCGGTTCAGCAAAAACCACGATCTTTGAATGTCGTGGAATATTTTTAACTTGGCAAGTGTACCAAGGTCGAACACAGGGACACAGCTGCCTAATATGTTTATCGAATTTTGATCAATGAAGGCACAATGTGAATTAATTTCAATTTCAGGTCCTTAGGATGAATTATGCTATGTAGAAAGTGATGCCATGATGCATGCTATTTTTAATTAGTTTTTATGCAATTATAAAGATGATGCATGAGCAAATATACAAGAGAACAATTAAAGCCTACAATTATACCGTAAAAATGTGAGCAACAAAGTATAAAATGAAATCAGAGTCAATTTTGAACACACATGAATCAACGGTCATCAGATCAAAGCAAGACAAGGAGAGCAGGTCTCAATTACCACATAAAATTCACTTTAATTAAAATAGAGGCAAATGAGATAAATAAGCATGCTAAAATGTAGAGGACAAAACAAGGATCAAAACGACACTAAAATCATGTAATTTGGACCTACGATGCTCAAGTTATGCTAAAAACAGTGCAAGGGCATAAATGTAATAAAAATGCAAGGAAATAAAAGGATAAATATTGCATTTAGGTCCCTGGAGGGACCTAAATGCAATTACCAAAAACCGCCTGAGCCCAAGTTCAATTTCTCCAATAGCGCGCAGGGACCTTTTTGTAATTTCCTGAAACTTGAAGGGGCTCCCTGTAAAATACCCGGGCATGCACGTGAGACACGTGCCTGGGGACCAAAATGCAAATAACAATTCTTCCGGGGTCGTTCTTGCAAATTACCCATGCCTCAAGTGCGATGCACGTGAGGGCCCAAGCTCGGGAGGGGGCACAGGCTCGGGACACGTGGCATTCAATGGTGACTCGGATTGTGGCTCGATGGACCCGAGCCTGTAGGTTTGGCATGGAGGCTCGGTATGCCCACGTAGCTTCATCATAGCCGTCCGATCCAGCTGATCGGACGGCACCTGTAACTTCATCTCCTCCGCAGATCGCCGGAGGAGGCGGGGCTCCGGCGACCCGCGTGTAGCACCTCCGTCCTCAAAGGTTTTCTGAAGGGTCGAAGAAGCTTGCTGGAGGTCCGGTGGAGGACCTGGCGGTGCTGCGATGCTCCGACGCTAGTCGGAGGGGGAGATCAGTGGAGCTTCGCGGGAGGAGAATTTCTTGAAGGCGCTCCGATGCAAACTCCATCCAGTCAGGGTACCTGCAGGGGTTAGCTTTAGCCGAAGCTTGTGCAAGTGGGTGCAAGGTGAATGGTGAGTGAGCGTGGGCCGTGGGGGCGTTGGGAAATGAAGGCCCGTGGTCTTCTTCTCCGGCGAGGCGGTGAAGGAGGTAATCAGCTATGAGGGGTTCTGGAGAAAGCGAGAGGTGGTCGGCGAGGTAGCGCGAGGATGAGCGGTGAGTGGCGAAGGTCGGGAGGTGGTCAGATGAGGGTGGCAGCTAGCGAGGGAGTCGGAAAAATTACGGAAAAAAAGGAAAGAGCGAGGTAGTGGGTACTTGGCCGGAGCCGGGAGCGAGGCGGAGGAATTGGCCTATGGTCGAGCTCCCTTGGAGCTCAGGGTCGTCGCCCGGCATGCTCGGCCGCTGCACGGAGCTCAGCGGGACACCATTGGCAGCCGCGACATGGCCGGAGGCCATGGATCTCACCTGGGTGGCGCGACCATGATCGCCTCGACCAGGCCGCCCTCCGCTGTCACCGGAGGGCGGAGGAAGCTAGGGCGAACCCCCGTGAAGTGGTGGATACCCTTCTCGGAGGCGAGGGAGGGTGGTTTTATAGTGGAGATGGTGGAACGTTATGAAGCCGCAGAGGTTTTTGAATGGCTGGAAGAGTGAAGGCGGAGTGAAGGCGAGGGCAATGAAGTTGGCACGAGGGCGGCAGATCTAGGGACGACTTGCAGGTGGCGTTACAAGAGGAAATGGTGAACGGAGATAGCTTCCAAAATAGGGAGGGCGAGACTGGTTGGCTAGGTGAAACGGCTGGGGGCGAGGGTTACGCGAGGTAGGAGACAATGGGAGAGCCGTTGGATCTTACGATCCAACGGCCGGGGTATGAGCGTGGGCGGAGGGATAGGATCAGATCCAAAGATCTGATCCGACGGTGTAGACGTAGGTGCTAATGGAGGGGTAGGATGCGGATTGGGATGGATCCAATGGCCTAGGGAGAATGGGGTACGTGGATCGCT
This sequence comes from Ottelia alismoides, assembly GCA_037367405.1. Classification (NCBI taxonomy): domain Eukaryota; kingdom Viridiplantae; phylum Streptophyta; class Magnoliopsida; order Alismatales; family Hydrocharitaceae; genus Ottelia; species Ottelia alismoides. The sequence goes on from JAZKJV010005681.1 coordinate 4,050, forward strand.
ACAGACCGTCGGATGAGCGTGGGATCGGGCGGCTATAGTGAGTGAGTGACGTGGAGGGATGTCAGTCGTCGGATCACAAGGAGATCGAACGGATGAGATTAAGGAGCGAACGGATGGATGTGGCGCGATCTAGAGAAGATCCAACGGTGGGAGATAGAGGGTGTACGTGGCATGATGAAAAGCGTAGGATGGGTTTGAGATCAAACGGATGAGATTTGGGTGGGAGTGTGTAAACGAGATCTGATCTGGGGCTGGATCCGACGGCTGGAAGTGGTGCGGCAATGACGGCTTAGATGAAGGCGGGAGCGAGTGAATCCAACGGCCCAGATGGGCACCGGGTGTCAGAAGAAGAGGCGGGCCACGTGGCTGCTCCAGAGAGCGCCACGTGGCCCAATCAGAATAAATCAAATATAAATACAAAAAATAGAAAAGAAATAGTTAGAGGTCGAATTAAAAAAAAGTCAAAACATGAAAGTTGCTTGTCTCGATGAGATCTACAACTTTCATGTTGCTGAAAAACCAAAAGAGGTCATTTGTAAAAAAAGATATTTTTGGGGGTATTTTTAGGGGACTAAAAACACCAATTTTATGGTTTGAAATGGTTTTGTATTATTTAGTGTTTTTAAGGGTCAATGATTTATAAACAATTATTCTACCTAACTTTTAAGGGTTTTTGAGGATAAAATAATTACAAGAAAAATTAAATACCATAAATTAATGGTAAATTATACACATTATTATTCATGATAAAAATAAAGAATTGATGGGTATTTTTATTGGATTGATTAAGCAGGGGGGTTTAATATGTGGCTTTTAGCATGATGAATACGAGATTCATCAATATGTTAAGTATACAGTTCTTCTTATATCATTTAAATGTTTCATATATATGCAGATATACCTCCATGTCCTAGACGCATTCGGGATGCACCGCCTGCACCACGTGTAGGGATGAGACCTCCGATCTTGACGGATCAAGTGGCTCAGTTAGATGTAGAGGCCCATCACAGTGCCCGAGTGTTGGACCGACTGCGTCTGGGTGAGACACTTAGAGTGGAGATAGTTGGAGGTGATGTAATGGGGGAGAACTCGGCTGTGTGTTTTAGAGTTACTTGGGACAGGTGTGAAGAGACAGGGTTCCTATCCACATTACAGACTGGCATTTAGTGGAGCAGCCAATAAAAGATGCCAATCTTCATGATTTGGAGGTATTTAAAACTAATAACAAAGCAAAATTGGTGTTCAGTGTATAAACTTAACTTAATTTTTTTTGCTTCCTTTTTTTGCTGTCTAGTTTTTCATGGAATCGTGACCCGGCCACGAATGCTCTAATTTTAGGACATGGCATGGAATTGCTGCGTAAATATAGAGATCGTCTGAAGGTACAAGTAAGTACAATAACTTGGTTTTCATCATTTATGTATGTAAGTAATTTTCTTAAAAAAATTCAGCACTTCGACCCGAGGCTTCCATTGGAGACACTTTTGGCAAATTATCCTCCAAATGTACCCGTTGAACACTGGAGGATATTGATATATATTTGGATGGGAGAAGAACATGCGGTATGATACATATATGTGTATTATCAATTATTTGGGATTTTATATTGAAATTATTATCTTTGTGGCATTCAATTAAATGTGGCATTCAATTAAATTTTGATGAATTTTATACATCAATCACTACGCATACTTATATGGACCTAAATGACGAGGAGTGAAAACTTATTTCATAAAATTCTACAATTTGGTGGCTAATTTGGGAAGGATGTTTGTAAGCTTGCACGTGAAGGCATACCTTTTAACTCTACAAGTGTGGTGATGGATGCTTCCCTAATTTACGAAGTGCGATCAGTTCTGATCAGAGAAAATAATAACGGATACCTTATAAATATTAGCACTTAGGATTACACTTCGTTTTATTTGAGATTTTTTTTCGGATGTAGGATTTCTTGCTCTTGGGGCTCCCTCAAATTCAGACAGTCATTCTTGCTTAGCAAGGATTTTCGTTGAAGCCAAAGATGGTAGCAATCACTAATCCGCCAACTTTAACCGCGGGAAACCTCTTCAGCTTGATCTTGGAATATTTGAACTTCAACTCACAGTTTGGAGGGTTCTTTCTTTGGATGTTGCGCCTCTCAATTTTGTTGTTTGATTTGATGCCTTTTTGTGTCTTTAGCTTCTATTTATCTTTTTTAGCCTCACATCGATGCTAGCCCATGCCATGACTGTTCGTACAGAATTATTGTACTTTCTTGTTGCATGATGCATCAAATGAATGAATTTGATCTTTTCTTCAAAAATAAAACTCGGAGTTGAGATTTCAACCAAGTGAAAGAAGCATTAGCCTATTTTACGTCCGGAAATACTGAATATCCCATTTACTAAACTGAAATATAATTATACCAACAGCAAGAGAAGATCCTCGAGATAGGATCAGAAACAAGTATTCGATCCTAATATGACAATCCCTCAAAAAAATGATGAGAAAGTTGAAGATCCATTACCTATGCTCGTGCACGTCTTTGATCCACGTGTTTGATCGTCCGATCAAGAATCTGATGAGAGGTGCTTTTTTTCCTTGCGATGATGCCCCTTCTTTTCTTGTTGTTACAAATCTGCGAAGCTTTACGAGCTCTAGTAATGGTGGTTGCATTGTTCTCTTCTTGATTCTTTGGAGGAAAAAGGAGATAAGAGAATGACTTGAAAAGGAGAAGGATAGATCAGGGTTTGGAAAGGAGTGGGTATGAGGGGAGATGAAGGGAGGAGGTCTTAATATAGTTTAGGACTAAAACCCTAATTTAGAAACCCTAGAATAACTCTAACCTGTAATTAATTATTAAAATCTCGTAACCAATAAATCCCTTCAATATTCATGACTCATCATCACTAAAACATGCATATCTCCCACATCCGAACTCAGAAAATACGTGTTTTTGGACTCGATGGAATGCTTGCGACGAAACGCTTCTTTTGAATATAATATTGAATAAGCACTACAAGGAAATCAAGTAGTGGCTACAGAACTATGTCCACAGATGGCGGGTTGTGGCCATAGAATTGGGCTATGCCCACATTACATCGTGGCCAGTAGCCGTAGCTACAAGCCTCGTCGCGAGAGTTCTCTAACCACGAATATGTTGTGGCCACTACAAGTGACCACAGAACTTATCGTGGCCACAACTCTTGTTAAAGACTTTGACCACAGAATTGTAGCTACGAGAAACTAGTGGTCACGAAATTATAGTAGCCACAAGTTTCCGTGACCACATTCCGTGACCACAACTCATTTTTTCTTGTAGTGAGGTTTCAAGATTTTGGAAAAAAACAAAAATTGTAGGGTGTTACACAGATTCTTTGTTGTACAGCAAGAATCTGCTATAAACCCAGACTGCACTCATGTCGATCGATCAAGATCGAGCGGTTAGCACAGTAAAAGCCTACAAAAACTCATATTTCATGTAAACAACTCGATCTTGATCGAACGGCCTGAGAGAGGATCTGCTCTCCCAACTACACACAAAGACGCACATTATTAGCATGGACTTGACGTCGTACCTACGTCCACCTCCAGCGTATAAATGGATTAATGGCTATGGCTCCACCTCGTCGCTGTTCCGACAACGACGTCTCACCTGCATGTCTTTTTGCTCCCTCGCCGGTTAATTAATCAAATTAAACCAAACCTAGTCAGAATTTCTTCATGTTTTCATTAAACCAATATTACGTGCCCATCTAGGAAATTAAGAACATACACTATAAGAATAATCAAGATTAAGATTTGAGGGAAAAAATTATCTTATGAACCTTCCTTCATCTCAATAAATACCCCTGCCACAACATACAGACGCACGGGCAGACGGAGCGAGATGACGGTGGATCTGAAGCTACTAGGATACTGGGCGAGCCCATTTGTGATACGTCCGATGATCGCCCTCAACCTCAAGCAACTAGACTACGAGTTCGTGGAGCAGCCGGCGTGGATCAAGAGCAAGATCCTTGTCGAGTCCAACCCCGTCTACAAGAAGATCCCCGTCCTACTCCACAATGGCCGCCCGATCTGCGAGTCCCTTGTCATCGTCGAGTACATAGACGACGCGTGGCGGTCCGAAGACGGCACGTCTATCCTCCCCACAGATGCTTACGACCGCGCGATCGCTCGTTTCTGGGTCACCTACATTGAAGATAAGGTGTGATTAATAACCGGTGATATCTGTATCGTATCCATTTGTTTTTCGTTTAAATTTGCAAGCACATGTTGTTAGATCCTCGCCGGCATACGAGGCGCCATGAAGGCGAATACACACGAAGAGAAGTCCGCCACGGCGGAGCAGCTTATCTCGAGCCTCCGCACGTTGGAAGACGCATTCGATGGCGTCAGCAAAGGCAAGCGGTTCTTCGGAGGAGACACGATCGGATACGTCGACATTGCTCTCGGAGCTTACCTGGGATGGATCAGGGCGATGGAATGGATGTATGGGATCGAGATCCTGAGCGAGGCCACGTCGCCTCGCCTCGCGAAGTGGGCGGCGGCGTTCCTCGATGATGCCGCCGTGAAGGGCGTGGTGCCTGAGCCGGAGAGGCTCGCTGACTACCACGCCAATGTGCTGCAAGCCTTGTGGAAAGGCCAAATACCTCCTACCTCCACAAAATAACACGACAGCTCGTTTTGCAGCAGGAGGTAATGGACAATCTTGGCCGTCTATGGATGATCTAGTGGCATTCCCTTCCGGTCGTGGTAGTATTTTATAATTTATTAATGGGTATTTGATATGATTTCGATGTATAATAAATGTGAAAGAATTCACGTCGTATGCTTATGCTTAATTTCGAAGTCTGCACACATATTATTATATATTTTCAAGGATATGATAATGCCTTTTGTTTTAATGTAACGGTGGATCTGAAGACTTTTTCTAGACGTCGAGATGAGGCAAATGCAATGTAGAGGATCGCTGTGGCTTGTGTAATGCAGGAAAACTATATGGGAGATGGACGGTCCTGATAGGAGGACCACTATCTCCGGACCCCTATCAAGGTTGTCCATCTCCCATCCCACGGTTCGCTTGCACTACAGCATATGAGAAATAACAGCAGTCGATCCGTTTCCTTTCAAGGACCGTCCAATGTAGGGGGGTTCTATTGGGGAGCGGATCCTATGTTGTGTTACACTACCTGCTATAATGCAGGGAAGCGGCTGGATGAACATCTTCGGGTCCCTTCAAGTAAAGGTGGGTACTATATGATTCCATATATATATCCAACTAAATTATTGAAAATAGGTAAAAATGATTTGGGTCATTCGGATTTTGATTTGTGTAGGATCCAAACCATATTCTTTCAATGGGTATTGAGTTGGTTGATGGGTTTAATGTCTTCCACCCAACCCACCCAAATAACTCAAACTATTTCTTTGAATGATAAAAGATTTAATCCACCCAACCCAACCAATATGTACTTAATATATAATATCAATAATTCTAAACTCATATATATTTCTAATCGAGTTTAATAGGGCTGCCCCTGCGTCGTTTTTGGCATTTTTTTATTTTTTGAAAAATATCGCTATGTATTTTCATCCATATATCCCTCCTATATGTCATTCGAATTTCGTCAGAAACAGACTCCTACAGCCTCCATCGAGATGGTGTCGATTTAAAAAATCATGTTACCACTAAAAAATGACTGTCTGGATGGAGGTGGCAGGAGTCTCTGTTTCTGACGAAATTCGAATGGCATATAGGAGGGATATAGGGATGAATATACATGGCATTTTTTTCAAAAAAATAAAAAAACGTCGAAAACGGCGCGGGGCAGCCATGTTGAGGCAGTCCCATTAAACTCTTTGTAATATACAACTCGAATTCTCCAATTCAAGTTATCAACTTGTTAACAACCTTGTCTCAGTAAACATTATTTTAGTTGTTATTATGTGTTGTACTCAATATCTTTTTTTCTCTACCATCCTTAATATTAAATTACATGCTATAAACAACTGAGAGAATTCCTTATAACCGCACAACTATGCTCCATTCCCTATCGACTTCAGGTAACATAAATTATTCTTGAAAATTCCCTAATCTTAACCGAACAACTCCGTATCAACTTGAACATATCTCAACCTTCTTCATCCATGTTGAATATATTCCTCCAACCTTCTTCTTATCTATTGATCTTATTACATGCTTATTTGACATCTTTTTCATACATCATTGACCCCATCATTACTTGACCTTCAATTAACAAGATTTTATATATGGGTAATTTGATTTTTCTTCCAACCCAATCGGCCCAAGCCAATCACCCAAACATCTAAACCCAATCTAATTTGGTTGGGTGATGGGTTTTATTTTTGCAACTCAAATCGAATTCAACCCAAATCGAATAATCCAGACCTACTCAACCTAGTCAAATATCCACCCCTACCTCCAACCAGTCCAATGCCCATTGAACAGTTCTCATGCGTTAGAGCATGTGCTGTAACAGCATAGGCCCCTGTTGTGCATGGGTATTGGAAGTTCTAATAAAAAAATGTTATCTTTACAAAACAATAAAAACATGTGGAGAAGAACACGTTTTCCATTCTCAAAGCATAAGAGAGAATGGAACGTCCTCTATCTAGAATCAATGAAATCGTTTTCGAAATTCAAATGGTTCTGGTGCACCCACGTGATCTCTGCAGGTAAATATTATGTAATAGTGTTTTTTCTGAATCGTGTTTAATTAATTTGCAGTTAAGGTCAGCATCGGATTCGACCAGTTTCATTGAATTAAGGAATTGATGATGATAGCCCATATTTAAAGTGTGTTCGGTTGGAGGGTTACCCTCCACTTTAGATGGGTTACCTCTAGAACTCATATTTCTAACTCACTAATGGGATCCATCATCTTTTTATCAAAAAAATATGTATTATATAATCTAAAAATGATAAAATATTCACATTCTACTAAATTGTTACAAACTTAAAAAAATCGCATCACAACTACCAACTTTTTCAAATTTCAATACAATAACATAATACAAACCCTCTTAACTCTAAATCCACCAACCAAACACCAGAACACGAAAACGGGTTACCCTCCTTCAGATAATCTACGAACCAAACGCACCCTTAAAGATTATTGAACTAGCATAAAACAAAACAACGATTTTGTTGTAAAACACTTTCGATATGATACAACTGAGTAAAGGCCCTTCATAAATTGGGGGACAGATCCTTTGTTGTAGTAGCCCCTGTTGTAACGCAGGAGATTCGTCAGATGAGAAATGGATGACCTCCATAAGGGGTTGGGGATGTCGGCACTTATCTTAGGATCGTCTATTTCTCATCCAAGGGATCCCTTGAGTTACAGCAGGAGCTGCTATAATAGAGGATTTGTCCTCTCATAATCGAGCTCCTGATAACGAGATTGAGGAGGTGAGTAAATCGCAAAACTCACACCAAAACTTTGATATTGATGATTTGGTTATGTCTAATTATTTTACTAGCCATAGATGGTAATAAAAATATTAACAAATAAATTTCTACGACCTTAGCACATGGTGGAGCCGTCGCTAAATCAAGAAAAGAATTTTATTCCAAAACCTTTCACCATAGAGTACCATTCTTCCTATGGATAATCGCTCACAAAATAACTCATTATCCAAGACATAAACTACACCTATTCGAAATTATCTTAGCAAATTGATGCTATCTTCGCCTCAAAAATAGCGAGACGCATACTACTGTAATATTTTAGGTTTAAGTATCCCATCCGTTATCAAGAAAAATTGGCCTTAACAACTTTTTCGGTACGGATTCAGTTGGATCCGTTGACGACCACCCAAAATACTTAAGTCTAAATTGCCAAGTGGTAATCCATGTCACTTATAACTCACACCCAGTCCATACATCATGACTTTCAGATGTAGGACTATCCTTGGTGGTCGGGTGTTACAACAACCCCAACTTATATTCGCAACATCCTTGTTGTGATATAGTCTATCACTTATTCCCGGTGATGTGTTTGTTATGGATTCCGGGTAGTCTTTTCCTTATATATCTTTTTAGAGACGAGTTCACCTCTCGGATAGCCATTTCCACTATTATGAGGAAATTTGTTATGATACCATTTGTAAAGTCATGGGCTTGTGTCTCTGGTCTGTTATTAAGGAAAATTGGCTCAGACAACTTATTAAGTCAGGTCCAATTGAACCCATTGACAACTATCTAAAACACTCAAACCCAAGTTGTTAAGTATTGATCCCCACTATTTATAACATGTGCTCGCTCTTCGTGAGTTAGATGTGGGATTATTTTTTAGGGTCGGGGTGTTACGAGCTCCCCACATATATTCATAACATCCTCGCTGTGAAATGAGTCAATCACTTATTCTTAGTGACAGTAACGGCTACACACTCAGAGTATCCTTTTCCTCCTATCTCTTTGTAGGGGTAGCTCCACTCTCGGGTAGACATTTCCACTATCAGGGAGGAATTAACTCTGACACCATTTGTAATGTCTCGGACTTAGGTCCCCAATTAGTTATCAAGAAAACTTGGTCCCTACAAATTGTTGGATTTTGAGTCCAATTGAATCCGTTGACAACCACCCAAATTACTTAAGCTCAAGTTGTCAAATTATAATCTCCACCACTTATAACATGCACCCACTCTTTGTTAGTTTTAGACGGGGGCTATATTTGGGATTGTTGTGTTAAGACCTCCCTCGCTTATATTCACAGCGTCCTTGTTGCGACAGGCCATGTCGCTTATTCTCAGTGACAACAATGGTTGTATACTCCAGATAGTCTTTTTCCTTTTATGTCTTTATTGGGATGGTCCACTACTCGGGTAGCCATTTCCGACGTTAGAGGGAAATTATCTCTAATACCATTTGTATGTCTCGGGTTTAGGTCCCCAGTCCATTATCGAGGAAAATTGTTCCTAACAAATTATTGTATCCTAGCCTAATTGAACCTGTTGAAATAACTGAAAATACTTCAGCTCAAATTTTTAAATAATAATCCACACCACGTACAATATGCACTCATTCTTCTTGAATTTTGTACGTGGGATTATTTTCGGGGGTTGAGTTGTAATAACCTCCCCCACTTATATTTGCAATATCCTCGTTGTGATATGCCCCATCACTTATACTTTGTGACAGTGAGGGCTACACACTTCAATTTGCATTTTTCTCCTTTCTCTTTATGGGGTGGCTCTATCTCTTGGGTAGCTCTTTCCATTATCATAGGGAAATTAGCTCTAATACCATTTTGTAACGACTCATACTTTGGTCTATGATCTGTTGTCGAGGAAAACTATCCCCAACAACTTATTTGGTACCGGCTTAGTTGGACACGTTGACGATCATTTAAAATGATTAAGTCTGAGCTGTCGGGTATTAATCACCGCCACTTATAACTCACACCCGCAAATCATGACTTTTAGATGTTAGACTATGATTGGAGGTTGGGGTGTCACAACCTCCCATACTTATATTTGCAATATCCTCATTGCGATATGGCCCATCATTTATTCTCATTGACATTCGTGGTTGCATGCTTCGGATAGAATTTCCTCCTATCTCTTTGTAGACAAGGTTTTGCCTCTTGAGTAACCCTTCCCATTATTAAAGGGAAATTGATTTTGATATCACTTGTGGTGTCCTGCGTTTAGGTTCGCGGTCTGTTATTGAGAAAAACTGATCTTAACAACTTATTAAGTTCAAACCTAATTGGACCTATTGATAACCACCTAAAATACGTAAGTCCAAGTTGTCAGGTAATAATCACCGCAACTTATAACACACTTACTATTTGTGAGGTTGGGGTGTTACAATCTACTCCACTTATATTCTCAAGCCGTTATTACGACATGGTGCATCGCTTATTCTCAAAAACTTCAAGTACCATTTTCCTCTTATCTCTTTGTAAGGGTGACTCTACCTCTCATGCAGCTCTTTCCACTATCATAGGAAAATTAGCTCTAATACCGTTTTATAATGTCACGAGCTTAGGTTATCGATCCATTAACAAGGAAAACTGGCCCCTAGTTGGATACAAACCTAGTTAGACACGTTGACAACCATTGATAGTACTTCAGTCCAAGTTGTCAAATAGTAATCTTACGACTTGTAACACACACTTTGTGACTTTTAGACATAGGACTATGCTTGAGAGCTGGCGTACTACACATACTTATTTGCAAAATGCCCATGCTCTAAACTACATATTTTTCTTGATTTTAGATGTGAACATGGTGTGATTGTTAAGAAAATTTCTTTCACATATTGTAACGTCCCGGGTTTAGGTCCCCGGTCCGTTATCGAGGAAAACTGGCCCTGACAACTTGTTGGATTCGGATCCAAATGGACCCGTTGACAACCACCCAAAATGCTTAAGCTCAAGTTGTCAAGTAGTAATCCCCACCACTTATATACCACACCCACACTTTGTGAGTTTTCCATATGGTATTATGTTTGGGGTTGGGTTAGCAGAAAGGATGCGGATCTTTCAAAAATAATTGAAACACTTAAGAAGGAATGATATGATTTTATTAATGGAATCAATGATGATTTGATATACTATTAAAGATTTTGGATTCTTGGTGACAATAAGTTAACGTGGGAGATATTATATGAATTTCAGAGATCGATATACACTATTCATCCACCAATAGTTGTAACACCCTAACCCCAAACATAGTACCACATAGAAAACTCACAAAGTGTAGGTGTGGTATATAAGTGGTGGGGATTACTACTTAACAACTTGGGCTGAAGCATTTTAGGTGGTTGTCAACGGGTCCATTTGGGCCCGAACCCAACAAGTTGTCAGGGTCAGTTTTCCTCGATATCGGACTGTGGACCTAAGTCGAGGACGTTACAAATGGTATCAGAGCCGAACGCCCTCTGACAGTGGAAAGGGCTACCCAAGAGGTGGAGCCGCCTCTACAAAGAGGTTGGAGGAAATGGCTACCCGGAGCGTGCAGCCGCCTTTGTCACTGGGAAGAAGTGATGTGCCATGTCGCAACGAGGACGTTGCGAATATAAGTGGGGAGGTTGTAAAACCCCAAAATTGTCCCACTTCGTGGAAACATGAAATTTCCGGGTGGGATAAAAAGTGAGGAGGTTACTACCGAACAATCCGGCTTGAGCATTTTGGGGGTGTTAATCGGGTCCGTATGGATCCGATACCAAGAGGTTGTCAGGGTCAGTAATGCTCCACTAACGGACCGGGGATTTAAGCCCGGGACGTTACACATATCCGATGACGTTTTGAATTCCCATATTATATTGGCAGAAAATCTAAAATGATATCTGCCTAGAGGCGGATCTGGAAGGAACGATGCATGAAGATCTTCGAGGATATCTCTCGCTTGGCCTCTAAAGATAATTAACATATTAATCTTTGGGAGAGCCACACAATGGATCCAATCTTATGAACCCTTCGATTCGATCATGACAAGGACTTCGTAAAAAGGGCCACATATAATTGAGTCACAATCTTGAATGCTAATTTCTTATATCCACAATCCTTGTGATGCTCATTTACTCTCATCTTTATTCACTAGGCGAGCTAACCCTATTAAATTTTGGAAAAAGGATTTGTTGTTGTTGACGATGTCTATTCACTAAGGTGTCGTTCGGCACAAGGGGTAAACTCCCTTTACCCCCTCACCTCATTTTCGGCTCACTTTTTATCTTTTTAAAAAATTAAATAAATCAATTCTCTATCATCAATTCCATCAAAAAATAATATATTATACTAGCATATCATATAAAAATTATAAACTACTCCACTTTTACTCACTTTTTCAAACTCCAATACAATTGCATCACAATAACTACTCATTTTTTCAAACTTCAATACAATCATATCACAATAAACTCACTTCTAACCCACCCGCAGTTTAACCCTCTATCCAAACACCAAAACCCAAAAATAGATTACATGCTACCAATTTAACCCACCTAAACCCACATACCAAACACACCCTAAGTGCTCTCAACTACACTTGTTCATTATCAAAACTCCAATACTAAAAAATAAATGGAGGTCGATCGACTAAAGTAAAAAATTGGGGGTCGCGATCTCACTCTCATTTAAAAATAACTTCAAAATGCTTTATCTTCTTCCCTCATTTATTCATTCGATACTTTGCTCTATGATAAGTACCTGCTACACGTCTCGTTCACTAGAAAATTATAAAGAAATATTTATCACTGCATGAAAGTATAGAACATGCGACTATCGATTTCCGTCTTCCTTGAAGGGACAATCGTCCCCCTTGATCAGAGGGGACGATCACACGACCGTCTCTACCGGTCGCATCTCATTTACCATAAGGGATGGTGCTTACCAATATCCACTATAATTAGACTGGAAATGATTATTTTAATTATAGATGAACAACAACTCGATAATTTTAATTTGTTATTAGTTTTAATTGCCAATCGTGGAGAATGACATCTTTGATTGGCTGCTCCACTAAACTCCAATATGTCATTTAGATGAGAACACTAGCTCTGCATGCCTCCCCCGGGTAACTTTGAAACACAATCGAGTTCTCTCTCGCTACATCACCTTCAACTATCCGTACACTTAGGGCCTCAACAGCTCGCATACAGTCCAGGACCCAACACTATGATGGGCCTCTCCATTTAGGAGAGCCCTGTGAACATGCATGATCGGAGGAGTTGCTACCTACATGGGATATCGACTGTGCATCTCGAATGCATTTAGGACGTGGAGCCATATTTGCATAAACAATGAAACATTTAAGTGATTTAATAAACATTTGCATCTGTCATCTTTACAGTGGTTGATCGATTTCTTACTTTCATCTTAAACATTTCCGATAACAAATTCAATCGTGTCATTTCAACTCCCGAGAGCCAACACGGCTTATGCATCTATCAAACTATCTTCGAATCTATAAACTGAATCGAAGTCTTGTGTTTCAAATCTTCTTGGGTCATCCCTCAAATCAAACAACTTGTAATTAATAATGTTCATAGTTTGTGTATTGGTTTCTACACCAACATCTGCGTCATCATCCATTATTATATGTTCTGTAGCCTCTCCATGTTCAGTCCAAATAGAGTGATGCAATCAAAATCCATTTAGTATGAGATGATTATAATCTTTCTATCTATCGTTATATTTAATATTCTTATATCTCACATATGGACAATATATTTTATGACCGCCAAATATTTTATTAACATTCTTCAATTGAAATGGCCAATCAAAAAATATCAATACTCCTCTCTTATATTTCTGAAAATAATAGTATTTCTTATCCATCCATGTCTTGTCCATTTTGTTGCACTAAAAGAACACTTCTTAGATAATGTATCCAATCCATGGGTATACACTATACTAATATATCACAATGTATTGCTATCATGACGTAATATAACAGTTGGGTATACCGTATACACAATCCATGTCACAATTCATGGGTATATACAAAATTAATATATCAACAATATATTATTCACAAATCTGTGGCAAAATTAATCCAAGGATTTTTCATAACTATATCCCTTTATTATGTCATTCAAGGTTATGCGAAACAGAGACTCCTACGACATCTATCTAGAGAGGGGGTCGATTTCAACAATTATGCGACCGTTAAAAAAGGGTTGTCTGGATGGAGGTCCTATGAGTCTCTGTGTTCGAATGAAACATGAATGACATGATATAGGGATATAATGATGAATTTTCACATATTCATTTAAAAAAGTCAAGAAAATGAGTCGGGAGGGCCAAGTTAGCTCCCCCAAGGGGCATCCCCATTTTTTCCATATACGGGAAAAATGGGGTTGTGTAGGAGCTAACTTGGCTCCCACCCGTCGTATTTTTCTATATATTTTTTATTTTTTATTTTGAAAAATACTTTCATAGAAATTCATCACTATGTCTCAATACCCATAACCTCGAATAATTTTGGATCGGATTTTGGCTTAATCCATGTCCAATCTACACTTAATGGATTTTTATTTTTCTAATTCAATCCAATCCATTAAACATGCAAATCCAATCCGATCCGATCCACCGGATTACGGATTGGATCGGATTGGTTCGGATTTTTAATACTCGTCTAATCTATGATTAAGTTTATAGCACACTAAACCTCAACATTCAAATCATGGTTCTAAAATTGAGATTGTAGATAAATATAAAGAAAATGATAGATAATTTTTGGAAGGCAAATACATATATGCTTGTTATGAATTTAGTTAGAACAATCATTGTATAACTAAATATAAATATCATGCATGTAATCCATAGATTCCATAGAAGCAACTTGAGTTTGAATAAATTTCAAGTTTGTATATATCAAATAGGAAGTAGAACTAACATGCTTAGTGATGTGGTGCGAGAAGGAGGACCGTGCACGAAGGAGGTTTGGGACAAGAACCATGCACAATTGTATAGTGCGGGAGGGAGATATCCGGGGTTCATGGATGTGTGTGTGCGAAGGAGGTCTGTGAGAGCTGAGGATGAGGTGTGTCTACATAGACGCGACAGAGGTCTATCTAAACGTGCGCATGACTGGGGACAAGGAGGGCGTTGTTGATGACGAGACGGTAGCTGGTTGAGGAGATCTAGATATGGTTGTGCATGTGCGTGAGGGAGGTCTAGGGGAGTCGAGGAATACGTATGGTTGCACATGTGCGAGGGAGATATGGTTGTACATGCGCACAACTGAGGACGAAGACGGCATCATGTGGAGATGTGTGCGCCTGAGGTGCAACACGGAGGATGTTTGTTTGGAATGGTACCAAGTGGGGTTTAGGCTTTGGCATTTTTTTAAGAATGATGTTTCATTTATAAAATTGGAAGGGCTTGAAGGACATTGTGGGTAGGTATTGTTTTTTTCTAAACCAACAAGTGAGATGGGATAAGGGGGTTTACAACAAGTGTTGTGGGGTAAAACTTGAGTTGGAATGGGTTTAAACTCTAAAAAGAGTAGCTTGGATATTTACACATATCTTTCAAATAAAATTAAATATATAATATGCTTTAACGATAATAAATAAATTATTATATATTATTTTTTATCAACGGATTAACAGATTGGATTGGATCGGATTTTGACAATAATCCGATCCAATCCATAAATGAACGGATTTACAAACTCTCAATCCAATCTGATCCATTGGACTTATAAATCCAAACCGATCCAATCCAATGACAACGGATTGGATCGGATTATGGATTTTATCCGATCGATGTGCACCCCTACTCCCCCCTCCCCCTCACCGACCACCACCTCCTCGTCCCAGCCGAACACCTCCTCCTTCAGCACCAACCTCCCATTCCTTAGACTAATGGTGTGGGGGAAACTAGGGTTGGAGGAGGAAGGATATTTCTCTTTTTCTTTTCTTTTTACTTTTGGTTCTAAACGTTAGATCGTGGATTGATTAGATTAACTCATTTATCTCGTTGAGTTAATGAACTAAACTAGCGGAAGGTTATGAGTGTAAAACGAAGCATTTATTCAGGGTCTTAAGTGTAATTATGATTATGAAAGATTATGAATGTAAATATCCATATTAAAAAAAGTAACATTGTTAGTTCATATTTATGAACTATAATCAATTTGGCGGGAACGTTTCCCCTCTCCCGCCCATTCGCAAAACCCTAATCTTCCCCCCCCCCCCCCCATCCCTCCCTATTTCTCCCCCACTTTCAATCGAGGCCTTCGGTCTCCGCGAACCAATCCGAATACACGAGGCATCTGAGATCGATCGAGAGCGATGTTCAACAACCAATTCGATGGCAACGCCCTGTTCTCCGGCGGCGGCTTCATGCCATCCCAGGCCACCCAAGTCCCCGATTCCGGCCCTTCTCCCTCCAAGGTGAGCCATTTCGTATCCCCCACCCTCGATCCCCGCTTGGGCACCTCCGATTTCCATCAAAATCCTGTAAAAAAATCCGTTCTTTCCGCTCCAGAATCGAGGCACGCAGGCGGTGTTCCCGTTAACGGTGAAGCAGATAAGCGAGGCGTCGCAGTCGAACGACGACAAGTCCAATTTCGTCGTGGATGGCGTTGACGTGACGAATGTCAGTGTTTTGTATCGATTTGAGCTGGATTGTACTGGAGATTTTGTGTTTTTTTTGTTGGTATCGGAAGATGAGTTAGGGTTTGCTGGATGCAGGTGAGGATTCTGGGACTGGTGACGAATAAAGTCGAGAGGGTGACCGATGTGTCCTTAACCATCGACGATGGAACTGGGAAGATTGACGTTGTTAGATGGTGAGCTTCGTGCAGCACCCTATCTGTGTTTCTTCTGTTAATTTGTTCGAGAGTGTAATGGTGCCTACATTTGAGATTTGGGCTTCAAATTCTTGGGATGAACGCACGCCCAATCAACCATTATGGAATCATGCACGAAAAAGATGCAATATAACGGTGCCGGAGGCACATAGAAGTGTATTACCATACTCCTATCCTTATGGATATAGGTGTTTCCCTGTCTTTATCTGCAAAAAAGTTGACATGCGAATACATATGTAAATATTGATGATACTGGCATATGTGAAAATTTTGTTTCCATTTTGTAAAGAATGCTGCAAATATAGGTTGGGTGCTGATCAAATATGGATCTTCCATGAGTACGCATTGAACGGCTTAAAAATGTAATAAATACGCGAAAATACTCAAATAGTATCTCATGTTTAATGATAGTATGTATGTATTCTGCAAAACAAAAAGTAACTACTCGTATGTCAAGCATAGTTAATCAGCACATTTGAGATATTTAGCATGTACATACTTTTAGCATTCTATTTTCATGAATAAATTTTGAATTGATTTGCAGGGTAAATGAGCAGTCTGATTCAAATGAAACAGCCATCATTCAGTAAGTTTTTGTTATTAAATTTCAGTGCATATACTGTTATCCTGGCAATATGGGTCATCTAATAGTTGAGGGATATATAGGAATGGTATGTATGTGAAGGTGAGTGGACATTTGAAGGGATTTCAAGGGAAAATACAAATTACGGCATTCTCCATCAGGTGAGCATGATCTGGTCTTGTAGCTGGCCTTTAACTCTGTATAATCCGAAATGGATGCTTGGCCTGTGGCATTTTTTGTTGTTGATATTTGTGTTTTGCCAGTAGTTGTAGAAGTGGTTCTAAACAGCATGTCCTTTAGTTTTATTGTTGTGAGGGAGTTTATTATTATCTTGGTAAAAAAAAGCAAGAAACCGTACGACTGAATGATATGTGTCATTGGATGGTCAGGAACGTCTATGACAAGAAGCAGATTGTTGGGAAGAAAAATGAATGAGTTAACAATGACAGTAGAGTAATGAATGATTGCACCTTATACAACGTGTGATCATTGGTTTGCTGCTTACAAAATGGAAAATGCAGTGAGCATACTCAAGAGTATGCCAACTGATGGAGGTACTTCTGGTAGTGGTGACAAGATATGGAAGAGCCTTTTTAAAGGAGATATGGAAGAGATAATAGTGGAAATATAATAACTATTCTTTATACAATGTGTGGATGGTGGTTTGCTGCCTAGAAAAGAGAAGATGGGTTAGCCACTTTAGATTATTTTTCTTGTTAGCTCAACAGGTTGTGGGACAAGTACGTGGTATAAAATGTCAATGTTATCCTTAATAAATTGAGTTTAGTGATTAGTTGCAATGTTGTAAAAGTCACCCGACTAGCCCGACTAGTAGGTCCGACTAATCTAGTCAGTAGGGTGGCCGACCGAGTATTGACTAATTCCGACTAGGACCACTAGTCAAACAATTTTTGCTTGGAGATACCATATTTTCTTCCTTTTTCAAAGCAAACTTATTCTAGTACGCTTAATGATTTATTTGAATTCAGTTACTTATTTTGATTCATTATGATAGTAAAAATTATATAAATCTATGTAAATATATTATAATATATGTATAAAAATGACTTATATATGTAAAAAATCAAAGCGATTAAAACCCGACTAAATCCGATTAATCGCCCGACTATCGATTAATCTTTAGTCAGTGACCCGACCGACCGAGTACCGACTACCGACTTTTGCAACCTTGATTAGTTGCTTAAGATATAGATGGGTTGAGACACTTGAGATTATTTAGCCACGATATCAGGATATGCTTATGAAGTTTTGTATAAAAATCTCTCCTCTAAGGAGGGACAGAAGATATATTCAGGTTGGCCAAAGCAAGAGAAAGAAAAACCAAAGACCTTTCTCAAATGAGATGCATTAAGGACGAGCAAGGTCATGTGCTTGTTACTCAGAAGTATATAAAGACTAGATGGGAGCAGTACTTCCATAAACTTTTCATTGGGGAAGGAAATAGAGATATCACTTTGGGTGATCTAGCTTATAGAGAAAGTTACTTGAATCATGCTATAGACGGATACAAAGAAAGGAAGTAGAGGAGGCTTTGAAGGTTATGAGACCTGGAAAAGGTGTAGGACCGGATGATATCCCTGTAGAAGTATGGAGAGTTTTAAGTAATCGTGGTTTGACTTGGCTTACGAATCTATTCAATGTTATTTGACGAAGCAATAAAATGTCTGAAGATTGGAGGAGTATTGTGGTGCCTCTTTATAAGAATAAAAGAGACATTCAAAATTGTTCAAATTATAGAAGTATTAAGCTGGTGTGTCACATTATGAAAATTTGGGAACGTGTGATCGAAAGAAGGTTGAGGCAAATTTCCAATGTAAAAGAAAACCAATTCGGATTCATGCCAGGTCGCTCAACGATTGAAGCCATCCATTTGTTGAGGAGAGCAATGGAGATTTATAGAGCTAAAATGAAGAACCTTCACATGATCTTTATTGATTTGGAGAAGGCTTATGATTTGTCTCACAAGAGATATTGTGGAGAGTGTTGGAGAAGAGACAAATACCTATCTTATACATTAACCTCATAAAAGACATGTATGATAGGGCTTTATCTTGTGTAAAGACTCCATTTGGGGAGACTGGATATTTTGACATCAACATTGGTTTACATCAAGGTTCTGCTTTAAGTCCATTTCTTTTTACTTTGATTATAGACGACTTGACCAGTCATATTCAAGACGAGTTACCTTGGTGTATGTTATTTGCTGATGATATTGAGTTAATTGACGAGACTAGAGATGGAGTAAATGAGAAGCTTGAGGTTTGGAGACATGTGTTGGAGACTAAAGGATTTCGTATAAGTAGGGCTAAGACGGAATATATGGAGTGCACCTTTGATGGAAGTAATGGTGAAAGAATCGAGGTGAAGATTTATGACGATAACATTCAAAAGAGAGATTCATTTAGATATCTGAGATCTGTTCTGCAACATGATGGAGAAATTGATGAAGATGTTACTAATAGAATAAATGCAGGCTAGTTGAAGTAGAGAGGAGCATTTACTGTTCTCTGTGATAAGAAAATTCCTTTAAAGAATAAAGGAAAGTTTTACAAAGCAGCGGTGAGACCTGTTATGTTTTATGGATTTGAATGCCGGCCTGTGAACCATAAACATGTGCAAAGAATGAATGTAGCAGAAATGAAAATGCTAAGGTGGATGCGTGGACACACACACGTAAAGATCGGATTTGAAATGCTGCAATCAGAAAGAAAGTTGGCATAGCTCCGATCGAGGATAAGATACGAGAAAACCGCTTAAGATGGTTTGGACATTTGCAAAGAAGATCAGCTGGTGCATCAGTTAGGAGATGCGAGTGCTGGGATGTTGATCCGGCTAAGAGAGGGCGAGAAGGGCCCAAGAAGTGTTGGAAATAGACTATACGAAGGGATCTTAGTTTTGTGGATATAAGCCCGAAATTGGCCCAAGATAGATCTGAATGGAGGCCAAGAATCCATGTAGCTGACCCTACTTAATTGTGGGAAAAGGCTTTGTTGTTGTTGTATCAGGATGTGCAACTCCTGATATAATGTATTCTCTTAACAGAGTGAAAGATGGACTTCCCCAAATATAGTAATTGGCAAGTAGCATGAATCATTCAACAGATCTTAGACCCCTTTAAGGAAATGGGTTATTTTTCACGACCATAGCAGTTTGCATGTCGGTTGATGGTGGTTATGCAAGTTCGTTGGAAGATAGAACATCGGGTGTGGGGTGGATATTTCTTGATGGAATTTAAGTTACCTGGAGGAGTAAAAAAATAAATGTTTATTCTACATCTAGTTTAGATTCTGAGTAGAGGGTCATGGCATAAACCTCCTGCAGATCAGCGTGGATGTGTGCAAATCTTTGAGGTCGGACTTGGTTCTCTATATAAGATTAATGAATGTGAATCATGATAGTAAATCAACTTATTTATATCTAGTAATCCTGTTTTCCGAGAACCAAGATCATCGGGATGCCCTTTCTACTGGTGGATTTGCAATGTCATATTTAGTTATAAAGCACAAATGGCTGATATTCTCATCAAGACCCTTCCTTGATAAAATGATTGCAATGAATATAAATTTTTAATGGAAAAAAGTGCATGTACCTATCATGGTGCCCATCCTCTATATAATAACAAAAAGACAACTGAGATTACAGAATCCAAGACTCAAGAATAGTCTTGGCATGATGAGCAACATATTCCATGAAAATAGTAATCCTTTCATTTAAAAAAGTATGTATAATTGGGGCTAGAAAGATGGGCACTTCTTAGGTTGGATGATTTACATTCATTACTTTGTTAATAGACAAGCTGTTTCGCTCTATTTTGGAGTGGACGCTGAGGTGTAGTTTAGGCTTTTTTAAAGGAAGTTTTGAAAGCTGTGGAATCTAATGTCTACTACTTTGCATGATAACTTACTTTTGAGCTAAGTCATCCTGTTTTAAATGCTGCTTAGCTTGTATGATAGTAGCAAGGTTTGTGCATTTTTTTACACAATTTGTACGCTAGGAGTATGTCATTATGGCAATGATTGTTTCAATGATGGTTTTCCTTCTAGGCCTGTGACTGACTTTGATGATATCACATTGCACTTCCTCGAGTGTATACATGTCCATCTTTACAATACTAAGGGGAAGGTATTTCAACTTTCTTTTCTAGCTCCTCAGTAGCTGATACTATCTGTGCTGAGCTGGTGGATTTTTCTGTGTTTTTTATCTATATTTTCTTCATATTTCACTCAGAAAAATCAAGGTGTAGATCACACTCCAGCGCCTAACATCCCTGCTGTGAGCAACACTTATCAGAGTGCGCCATATCAAACTCCTGCTTCCAACCATGTAAGCTTATTTTTAACCTCACATTTCTTGCAATCACCATTGCAACTTGACCATTAAATAATCTTTTACGTTTTAGTTTCAAGCTGCTCCGACTGCTGGAAGATCTGATGACATCAATGATATGGTCCTGGGGGTCTTCCAGGAGCCGATGAATCTGTAAGTTCAAAGCTTTAGCCTTGCTAAATTTCAACTGTTGACGGGAATGCCCTTTAAATTTGATTTTTTTTCCAGACCATCCTTCAATGATTTTTTTCTTTCATTTCTAACCTTACCTACAGGGCTAAGGACCATGGTATACATGTCGACGAAGTAGTGCAGCGCTTACGTGTGCCGGTGAATAAAATAAGGTGACGATGTCTTGCATCTTTTTGCTTTAACGCAGAAGTAGTAGCCCCCAAAGTGTTCACTTATTAATTTCTCTCGATGGTTTTACAATTCTTTCCAGGGGTGCCATTGACCACCTTGTTAACGAAGGTCTCATCTACTCAACCATCGATGACAACCACTTTAAGTCTGCTTGCAATGGCTGATTGATCCACTAGAGTAACATCTAAGGTCTTTGCCATGTTTGGCACAGAAGTTTCTAACAGTTTCCACTTTAAAGTTAAACCAGTATCAAGATCTTTAGCTTCTCCTGCTACCATCGGCGCGGCATTAAAGATTGTTGTGTAGGCTTTTCTCTCTGTTAGCTATGTAAAAGATGTCAAATATAGGAAACCCTGTTCAGCTAACTTCTGGTCTTTGACAGTGCCTCAGGTTTTTTGAAATGTTTGGACTTTTTCAATGTGCTTGCTGCCAACATTAGAACCACTTTATTTCTTTTGAGAAATTTGTCATTTGTGGGAGTTGAACCATGATTTTTTTGGCTGGAAGGTGCGGTACTTGTGAATTCATCTCGTGACGTGTTGTTTTCCCCGTTTTTCCTCCAATGATCTGGATAGCGTTCCTATTCTCAAATTTTGATTCGATTTTTTCCCTACATTTCTTTTTTTTTGTGCTACGGGTTATATCCATTATTGCCAAGTTAACGCCATATTTCTCACAGACTATTTTCACAATGTAAGTTAAGTTACTATATTTTACTAAGTTACAATTTTTAACTAGTAATTTATAGATTCGGAACTCAAAAGATACTATGACTTCCTTTATTCTCTTATTTTCATATTAAATTTTAAATGGATATTATGTTGTTTTCTTACTCTCAATATATATCTACTTTGGGGGAAGTGGGGATGTCCTCTGGCTCTCCCGTCCTATTTTCTATATTATGTTATTTAAGTTTTGTGAGAAGCAGATATTTCTATGATCTTCATTTCTACAATCATTTTCTAACGGTTGTAGAATTGTTGAAATCGGTTTCACTTGAATGGAGGTCATAGGAGTCTTTTGCTTCGCATGAAATTTGAATGACATAATATGGTGATATAATAATGAAAAATCATTGAAGCATTTTTTAAAATAATAAAAAATACGAAGAAAATGAGTCGAAGGAACCAAGTTAGCTCCCTTCGGAATAACTCTATTTTGGCCATCTACTTCTTGCATTATAGATTTATTGATAAATATTATAATAATTTGATAGCATGTATATTTAAGATGTAAAATTTTATTGAATGTGTTAATATAATGACTTTGGCACAGTAAAGGTACATGATTTTGCATTTTATTTTTCCTTTTAACTTACCTTTAAACCTCCAAGTATAAGATTCAGAAACGTGACCACAAGCTCAATCCAAAATACTGCACCCCCCTCCATATATTCATAAGAAACCAAGCGCATCGAAGTCATTTATGAACTTTATCGGAGGGAACTTGCATCCACCCTCTTTTCCATGTCAATGGGTTCAGAAATCACACGTTTGTCTGGATCATCATAGCGTACTTCCACATATCCACTCGGAGAAAAATCTTTTTGTAATGAATGACCCTCGAAACCATAATTAGTTAATATACGGTGTAGATCCAAATGATTGATGGAAGCCCAAGGATGTAGGTGCAGTATTCGCAAGCGCATCCAACAAGCCGAGGCACGTAGTGTTAAAGCTTAGTTTCGCCCTGAGTAAAACTGTATTATTTATACATTTAAGAACTAGTAGAAATTTTTATATTGGAATTAGTTGATTTTAATCAGTTTTACATGAGTCTGGTATTTCATTAGCATTACTGATATCAACACTTAGAACCATGATGTTACTCAACAATCTCCATAATATTTTTTCTTGATCCTTGTTCAACCTTTGCTCATCAAGCTCATCGACCTCCTTGAGGTTGTAACACATTGTCGAAGTTTTTTGATACCTGATGATGCATACTGTAAGAGAGACGTTGACGGATGACCAAAATTAAATGCCCTAAAATTTATGATTTGCGAGTTTTTTCTATTTCTTTCAAGTCCTTTAATTGTGATCTCTAATGGTTTAATTAGGGACAAAAATGATCGAATAAGGATATGAATATAGATATAATCATATCTTATCTATTTACATATATGAATATTGATGAATATAAAAATTACTGTTATATCCTTAAAAATGAACACAAATATAACAATACGACTACGAGTCAAATACGAATAATAACGTAAAAAAGTTATAAATTAACTTAAACATACATGTTTAAGATGATTTACACAATGACCAGGATTCCAACCCCACCCTCCCCTCCTTAACTAGTAAAAAAGGATGACTACACAATAAAAATACTAAACACATTCATTCCATAATAATTATATCAATAAGAGAACGGAACCATAATTTTTGGTACACACTTATAAATAAATCTACAACTACATCTATACATTAATATAGATACACAAATACGAATACAAATTTACGAATGTCAAAAGTGATATCCTATTTATTTTAAAACAAATACGAATGTCAAAATCCAAACAAAATTACGAATATATCCATATTTGTATTCAACCCTAGGTTTAATCCGTGATTTCAAAATATAGATTTTTTCGACGAGCTACGTAAATATGAAATAGATGAGGGCACAAGCACAAAGTTCACTTTATTTTCGTTTATCGTTGAACGTCTGCACATGCTTTGAATCATGGGTGCTAGAATCTACATGTCAAAAGTTCCAATTCAATTTCAAGTTGGAGACCTGACATAACCTTCCCTTACCTGTCACAAGATACTGCTGCAGCACAAGTTTGGTTTTACTTCAGATTTGGAATTTTCATGCTGTGCGATCACAAGGGCGAAAACTGTAACCCAAGCTCACTTCTCACGTGCAGAGTGCATCGCCACGGTTATGTGGTTGCATCCAGATTTCTCACCTGCTAAAGACTAGCTTAATTGAAATCACCTCGAGGCTCATATGGAGTTAAGATCCTGTATTGCCTCCTGGTTCAAAGCATACAGAGACAGTTCTGCAAAAAGTAAAACACAGCTTTATATGTAAAAAAGAAGCTGTGGTTGAAAGCCTACCTGATTACGATTACGATTTACAGAGCTGACTCACGAGAGGGCATAATTAAGAACGACGACCGTCGCATAAAAAGCGTGTGCATGTATGCAAACAACGAAAGCTACTCTTTGGGGTCGGATTCTTCCTTATTCTCCTGACGTTGTTTCAAGTACTCTTCCTCGATCGTCTCCTTAAGAATGAAGAGCCTCTGAATGACCACAGGATCTGCCATCTTTCTCGCCTCCCTGAGATCGGTTTCCTCTTTATTCAACTGGTACGCATCCAACATTATCTTTATCCACTTGTGCAACTCCTTGGGCGTGCTGTTGTTCGCAAGAAACAAGATTAACAGACTATTATTAGCGAAGATGCGAACTTGGAAGAGATACATGACTTGCAGGTGAGTGAAAAATATGTGATACAGCACAAATACTTGAAGAAAAATGTGCATGTTTGATGTTTTCCTAACTATGAGAAACATGGTTCAGCCAGCTGCAATGTGGATACACAAGTTGATGGATCTTGGACGTGGATCGATTCATCCTTTTCCCTGTAAATATTGTACACGTCCGTTGATGATTAGATGAAATATTCTGGTCATCTGTCTGCTTTAGGTCATCCTCACAAGTGACTTTCCCCTTATGTATAGAAAGGTTTCCCACGTATGTGTTTCAGGGTGTTTTCTTGGTTAGATATTTTCCCACATGATATCATTGCCATTAGATTGATGAGAACACATGCCAGGGAGAAAGGAATTTTCTCACATAGTACAGACAAGGGCATGCGATTCACAAGATAACAAGCCATAAGCGCCGCATAACCCCCAAAACGAATGTGGGGCACGATTCTGAATAAGAAGGGTGGTTCGAGTAACATCAAGTAAATGGCGATGCTTTCTTTCTGCAATACCATTCCGTCGAGAATTGCATGCACATGATGTTCGATGAATAATACCACGAGATGAAAAGAATTGTGTGATTGCAGGAGTACATAATTCCAATGCATTATCAGTTCTCGCAAATTCGACAGATGAAGAAAAAACATTCTGCACTTCATTGAAAAAAGTTATAATCACGTTCCCAGTCTCAGATTTATTCTTCAATAAAGACCCATGATAAATGTGAAAAATTATCAATAATAACTAGATAAAACATGTCCCTGGTGATCATCAGGAACATGACTTGGACCCCAAATGTCAATGTGAAATAACTCAAAAAAGGAGCTATTGCTTCGACTCTGATGACTAGGAAAAGCAAACCAATGGTGCTTCCCCAACTGACATGCCTCGCACTCGAAGGATAAACGAGGTGAGATTTGAGGGAGAACTTGACACATCTTTTGAAAGGGAAAATGACCGAAGCGCATGTGCCACATGAAAGAAGAGACTGGTCTTGTAGAATGAGAGGATAGGCCTGCATATGGGGTTTGGACCAGTCGATAGAGGTCTCCCTGTTCACGTCCACAACCTATCACCCTACCTTAAGAATGTCCTGAAATACAAGAGACGATGGGTCAAAAATAACCCGACAATGCAAATCTTTCGTAATCTGACTGATAGATAATAAATTCATAGAAAAGTCAGGTGCATGCAACACATTATGCAGACACATCGAAGGCATCAAACTGATCTCCCCATATCCTATGATCGGGGAATGAGTCCCATCGCTATGACAACAGTTCTCCCTGGAGGAACCTGTCTGTAAGCTGCAAGCTGATCTTTATCTCCACACAAGTGATGTGTCACCCCAGAGTCCATAATCCATTGTGTAATATTGGATCCATGACAAGTAGTAAGAGCATAGATGCTACTCGCGGTATTAGCAGTGGTAGAGGAAGAAGAAACAACATCTGGGTAGCCTCCTGGAGCAAGCAAGGAAGCAATGGGATCAACAGGAGGCATAATATCCCTCAATCGATCTATTAGGCCATCAAACCTCTGATCCGAAGGAGCTACAGGAGACTTAACATGCTCCGCTACACGAGCCGATGCAGGAAAACCATGGTTGGAGTAGCATGTACCCTCAATGTGCCCAAGGCGATGACAGTAAGTGTAGGCCTAACGAATACGACCTCCTCTACCACGATGTCCACGACCACGAAACTGAGAAGAGACCCCCTACCGCGGGAGGCTGCCATCGCAGAAGAGGTCTGAGTAGAAACAGGCAATGAGACAGTGATTCTGCTACGTCTGCAGAAAGATTCCTTCATGGGAGGAATAGTAGCATCCGACAGTATCTATGAACAAGTTGTCTCATACTTTGGATCAAGTGTTGCTAGGAATACACCAACCATAGTGGCATTCCAGTGTGTCTTCTGTTGCTCGGGAGTAGACGAAAAAGGCATAAAATCGTGGAACTTCTCAAACATTCCACACAGGAACATGTATAACGAATGAAGGGGTTGTCCGTTCTGCTTGACAGTAAATGTCATGTTGTACCTGCAGAATCTTTGTCTCATTCCTCGCTTGGGAATAAGTGGCTGCAAGAATATCTCGCATCGCCTTAGCGGTGGGCTGATATAACACACCATTAACGATCTCTAACGTCAACGTACTAGATAACCAGACTTGTGCATAAGCATCATCTGCCTCCCACGAGGCGTTGGCTCCAGTTTTTTCAACCAGCTCTTCCTCAATAAGAATATGTTTCTTACCCATAGGCGATAGACTTCATGAGGCTCATGAACCGCATGGCTCATAACTCGTAATTCATCGCAAATATCTTGACAATTGGTGTTGGACCTCTGAAAACACCTGTGGTGGGGATATCGACTTTGTTCTTTGACATGCTGTTGGATGAAAAAAATTAGGTTTGTAGACTAAAAGAAGTACGTCTACACAGACATACAGGGATTTGGTTGTATGTGTGTAGACTCAAGATGCAACCGATCCCATCAACAAGGAGCAGACGGAGACGAAAATTGCCCGATGACCCCACGCAGTGGCTGCAGAGAACTCGACGATGGCGGTGGAAGCCGAGAGAGAGAGAGAGAGAAAGAACTCGACAACGACAGTGATGAGAGGAGGGGGTTTAAAAGTGGCAGCTAGGGTTAGGGTACAGGATCTCCGATCTGGGATCATCTCTCTGATACCATCTTAGGAAAAGAATGAGAATTATTTATTCCATGGAACCTTAGGGCTCTCTTATATATAGGAGAGATCTATGGGTAAATTAGATAAGATAGACGGAAATAAAATAAACTGAGAAAACAATACAGAAACATAAATATATCTCTACAATAATAGAGGCTTTACTTCTCATGCCCCCCAACAAAAATCCGACTCGTCCGGACGTCTTGAAAATAACAAAATAACTCATAAAAAATAACCCTACAATGAAGCTCGGTACATAGCATCTGAACAGATACAAGACTAAGTGGAAAAGCATGAGCACAATGAAGTCCAGTCAGTCGGAGTTTGGAGGAGACTCTACAGTGCCAACAACAGTAACAAGTGAATGGGGCCCATTGACAACCCGAACAGTCTTCACAGAGGAAGAAGGTTATGAGAAGGTAAGCATACTACCTTCTCCCGTTAGATGGGTGGATGCTCATGAGTCAATAATACAAGCAGGGCTGGAGGCAGAGATAGTTGACTATCGTACTTGAAGTAGCAACCATACTAGCAATGGGAGCAGAAGTAGTACTGTCACTGGTGGAGAGGCTAGAGTTCTGCAGTAGTTGCCTTAGACGGGCGTATTCAGAAGCCGTAACGGGTGTCTGTGCTCTACCAAAGTGATGCTCGGGCATGTCTTAAGCAGTATCATAGGATGCCTCATCGAAGCTATCTCATAGTCATTGTTGGTATCAGGTTGTATGCCACACTTCATCCATCAACATTCAGATGGATGGTTCCAATGTCCATAATGTATGCATGCTGGATAACAAGTAGTGGTAGGATCACGTCTATGACAAAAATCATGATCGCGTCCTGAGTCACGTAGTAACGACCTCGACCTCCTTGGTAACACTATTGTCATTTATTTCCCGATGACGCATAGTGGGCTGCAGTCTCTACAAATGTTATGGTGAGAGGACGCTCAACAGGTACCTCAAGTTCCTGTAGATGACCAAAGATGGTCTCAATGGTGGGTAGTGTATCAGCTGTCAGAAACTAGTCCTTCATAGGTTTCTATCATGGATGCAATCCAAAAAAATCGAGACCTGCCATTCAACACGCTCGCCCACCTGTTGATCACAACATACTGGCAGAAAGATGAGGAGCTCCTCAAATAGGTTAGTAGGCATCATGTAGTACTCGACAAGACTTGAATCTCCCTAAGTAGTGGATCACATCCATGTGTATATTCGGAGAGTCGCGACTTGGTTGTCTTCTGGGAGTATGTACGCTCAAGATTCTCCCACATCGCCTTTGCAATATCCTTGTAGAGGAGGCCTATCGCAATATTTTGATCGATGGTGTTGGTCGCCCAAGTGATAACATGGTCGTTGTCAACATATCATGTATCGTAGTTCTTGTCCGTCTCCTTGGGTGTATCCTTGGTAAAGACATAGTTCTTGAGTTGATCACTAATGAATAGACCATAACACATAGTTCTTTAAGCCTTTTAATTTGATAGAAGTGCCACATACAATCACAAAAGAAGCTGGGTACACGGGCTTGGTCTCGGTAGACGTCATAGTATTCACACAGGTCAAGAAAAAGTGCCCTAGAATATCAGTGGCTTTAAACAAGCATAGATGTGACCTAGGTCACTGCTTCAGGCCTTTCAAAACATGACTGGGAAGCCACAATCGATGTCGCAGGATGAGTAGAAGGTGGCTAGGGCCGAGGGTCCAGCGACCTTCGAGAGGTGCTGGGAAGCCCAGGAAGAGGTGCATGCCACCTTGGTGGCGTTGCTACACCACCATGTAGGAGCCTATGGCCACTAGCGGAGACGGAGGGGCCCCCTTTTATTGCTGACAGAACGGCTACATCACCAAGAAAAGCCTGTGGGCCGTTGACGGAGGCAGAGGGGCCTCCTTTTGTTGTTGGCGCAGCACTCGGGCACCGTAGGTGCCTGGCATGCGGTCGTTAAAGGCGGAGGGGCCTCCTTGTGCTACTAGCAGTACTAGGGCATCATAGGTGCCTTGTACGAATACGGACAAAGGTGGAGACCTCCTAGCATGGCACGAGTAATCCTAGAGATGCCATGCGTTGGGCCTTGGAGTCTGGAAGAGGGCCCATGAAAGAGCTTCTTCACGGGAGAACAACGAGGCGCTGGTGCCTGGTGGTTGGCAGCAAGACTTAGGTCAAAACACTGGTTTAGAACCGTTACTCTGATACCATGTGAAAGATGATGAAAAAACACAATGACTTTCTTATTCAGGAAGTTTAGGGGTCCTTATATAGGTTAGAACCCTAAATTGCTCATAACCAGAGAAATACACTAACTTTTGGTTCTGTGACGGGATGTTTCGGAGGGTATGCGCTGAAAAGGGAGAGAAAGGGTCGAGACGAAAGAAGGGTTCCCGGTTGATCTCTGGTCAGGGGGTAGAGGAGACTCAAGGGCAACCGATACTTGTGAGGGCTCCTTTGAGCGAGAGCTTGAGGAGCTTAAGGCTGTGAACGATGTCATCATGAAGGAGTTGGATGGGGAGGGCTCGTGGAGTGCTCCATGCAAAAAGATGTGCAGTCCCAAGGCCAAGATGAGAACCAGGATATGGTGTTACAGATGGGGGGCCTCCCAACTACCTGTCCAAGTCATGTCCGGCAATGGAGCAACTCTGCTTCGAATGTGCGAAGTCGGGCCATCGAAGACAAGACTGCTCTGGGAGGAGGTCGCAGACTGGAAAGAAGGCGTATGGCAGGAAGAAGGCTCTTGAGAAACCTGCGGGAAAGTTACCTTGTGGCCTACTCTCAAACAAGGAGCTTGCTGGGCTATTGCAGCGGCTATCGCAATTGACGAAGCTTGATCGTCTGTTGGATAGAACAATCACTGGAGAAGGGAAGGCGAGGACCTCGAAAGATATCGAGATAGGATGTGGGTAGCGAAGGAGGCGGGTCTAAAGGTATTTGATTCGGTTGTCAGGAGGGCTCGTGTGCATTCAGGGGTTGTCCAATGAAGGTGTGCGAGAGGAGCTAGGTGGGAGGGGCGTTGGAGGGTTGGGTTCCTCCGGAGCTAAGAGGCTTGTGAGGTGGCAGAGATCAATGTTTTTGGATGGGACTTCGAACGATGTGATCCCATCCTGGAAGATGAGTGTAGCAGGTGTGCCACTCTGATGCCAGACTCTAGAGTGCCTCCAACAGGCCCTAACCAAAGTTGGGGAGGTAGAACACGTGTTATGCACAGGGCTGAGGGCGGGTGAAGGCTCCCAGGTGGAGACCTGTATTTGGGGAGAGAAACCCCCTCCATTCGTTCATGTAGAGCTGAATCTAGGGTGAAGAATCATCCGCGTGTGGTTGTTTCTCCTTGGGGAAGTGGCTGCAAGAAAGGACGACTATGATGGTGTCGGCTTCGGCAATTGCGACGGTGCAAACTTGACGACGGTGGCTAAAGGTGGAGTTATCAGAGGAGCAAAATCGCCGCAGTTAATTGCGAGAGGAGATACGCCTCAGGAAAGAGAAGGATTTGTGGCAACCTTTCGGCTGGAAACCCTCTCGCCTCCCGATCCTTTTTGGATGTGGTGTTACATGGATCTACAACAGTGGCCTCGGGCTCGGATTTAGACCGATTACGAATCCATTTACGGCACGTTCGGTTGAGCTCAAGATCTCGGACTTGGGCTTATGAACTCCGTTGGAGGATGTATTGCCAGGCACCGATCCTTTGTGCAAGATGTCTTCAGATCTGGATGCTCGTTTAGTCTCGAGGGGGCTATCGACGGACATGGGCTCCTCTTTTGTCAAGTTGGTTTTGTGCCTTTCGAAGAACTTGATTGTTAGTGTGCATGCGATCAGGTTGCTCAAGAGATCCCTCGAGGTTGGTGTGTGTGCGAGGAGTGCCCCGTCTCAGGAGGGTCTGCCTTTCTCCACCAATCCTCGAGCGATCAGCCCGATCACAGTGGATGGATACTCGAAGAGCAGCTTGTAGAATACGATAATTGGGAGGATTGAGGACGGTCTTGTTGATGCATGTTCCCAGGGTCGGGAGACCGATCGGGTAAGGAGGTTGGCAGCGGGGTATCACCGTGAAAAGATGGAGGGGGGTGTGGAAGCTCCAGGTTAAGTGCAAGGCCTTAATGTCGGTTTCAGTCACCATTTCGGTACCGGCCAAAACAGAATTTCGATGGAATTTCGACCGAAATTTCGGTCATTTTTTGTACTAGGACCCCATATTTCGGTCATTTCGGTCATTTCGGTCGAATTTCGATTTCGACTGGATATCGATATTTGACAAAAATTCGACCGAATTTCGCTGAAATTTGAGGCCATGGTTAAGTGTGATTGCAGATGACCTCTGCTCCATGGATGGAAAGCACCATCCATTGGTGATTTTTCCCCAAAAGAGGCGACAAATAGAGTCTTCTGGGTAGGGAAAATAGGTTTTAGAGATTAATGATGAGGCAAGAAGCTTTGGTGGTTGGGGGGAAGGTGGTGTGACACTCGAAGGAGGGTTGCCCTCTCCTAGGGATGGGGGCTTCAACCTCAAAGGGCATACCATGCTGCTGGTAAGAATCTTAAGGGAGATGGAGCTGAATTAGTGGCAGGAGATGAAGAGTTCAAGTCATAAAGTGTTCCAAGTGGAAGTGGCAAGGATGGTGGGTGTTTTGGTAGCGAGGGACTCCCCTATGGTCTCCCAATGAAGTGCCTATCTTGGAATGTTTGTGGGCTGGGTCAATTGGAAAAGCAGTTGGCGGTCCACTCCATGTTCGCAGCTTGGAAGGTAGATTTGGCATGCCTACAGGAAACAGATATTGAAGTTTGGGATTCAATGCGGTGGAGCTCAACATGTGGGCCCATCTCACAGAATTCAAGGCCTCTCCTGCAATTAGCATTGCAAGAGGGATTGTGGTCACTTGGAATGGCAATGTATTTGAGTCAGTGGACGAGGTGGTTGCAATACATTCGGTTTTGGTTATTCTGGTCAAGAAGAGGGATCGGTCATAGCTACTTGTGATGTCGGTCTACGGAGTTACGGGTAACTAGCAGAATACTACCGTATGGGCGACGTTGTGGGAGGTGATGAGCAGATTTCCGGAGGAGACTTGGATTGTGGGTGGTGATTTCAATGTCACGCTTTATTCGGATGATATTGCCAGATGGGAGAGGTGCATATGATCCTGGCTCTAGGATGTTCGCCGATGTGATGGAGGAGCTTGGCTTGGAGGTTTTCGATGCGGGGGATTGCAAATACATTTGGAGGAATTTGTCATCTAGATTGTGGATTGATTGTTTCCTTCTCTCAGTTGAGTCCCTGGAGATTTTCAACTTAGCCTGTGTTACTTCTCTTCCCCTTTGACGTCTGATCACATGCCCCTGTACTTAGACACTTGCAGCGGAAGAAGGTATTCATCTTACTTCAGGTTTAAGCACATCTGGATATTGGAGGATGGGTTTCGTGACATGGTGATATCGTTCTAGTCTAATTTAGATGTGAGCGGCTCGACTACTGTATGTTTCTTTCAGAAATTGAGAGCTTTGAGGCAAATGATGGTTGGCTTCAAGAAGGAGTCTAGCTTTGTGAGGGAGCAACGAAGGAGTGAGGCATAGGAGGAGCTGGTGAGGCTCCACTTGCTAGAGGATTGTAGAGAGCTAGAGTTGGAGGAACTCGAGAGCGGGGGTTGTTACAGAGGATTCTGGAGGAAGAGGACAAGAAGCGAGAGGTGGAGTGGAGACAACGTTCGCGTCAGAAATGGCTTAAGGAAGGGGTTGTAGACCCTAGATTCTTTCATGCGGTGGCTAGCGAAAGGAGGATGAACTTCATTCACTCTGTTGATGTTAGGGTTAAGATATTCAGTGATGAGGAGGAGATTGCGAGGGCGGTGATGAGATATTTCAAGGACATGAGAAGGTGGGCTCTCCACTGTGGATCCAGATGGTTGGGGGTGGGGGTCAAGCGTAGTTCTGCTCCGGAGGCAGAGGTGCTGACAAGGCCTTCCGAGTTGGAGGTTTGTTAGGCAGTTTTTGCGTTGAACCTGGATGGGTGTCCACTGACGGATGGTTTCCCGATGTTTTCTTTTGTGAGTTCAAGGACCTGGTTAGTGGGAGGTGACTTTTTTGCTGAGTCTGTGGAAGGTAACTGAAGTTTTGATCGTCTGAATAGATCATTGATTTTTCTGTTGCCAAAGAAGGGTGTGGCCAACGCGGTGGATGATTATTGTCCTATTACCCTATCCATCATTATCTACCTGATTGTGGCTAAGTGTTTGGCTAACCGCTTGAGGGGAGTGATGTATGAGCTCATGTCTCCGGCTTAGAGTGAATTTTTGCCTAGGCGGCAGTTGATGGACAGTGTTGTTCTTGCATCCGAGATCATGGTTGATTGGAAGAGGAGAAAAGAGAAGGAAGTGATTTGGAAGGTGGATTTCTCAAAAGTTATGATAGTATATGTTGGGAGAAAAACTGAGATTGTTTATTCAAAGAAACCCTAGGCTCTCTTATATAGTGAGAGACCTTAAGGGTGCGTTTGGTTTATGGGTTATCCTGGGGAGGATAACCCATTTTTGTGTTTGTGTGTTTGGTTGGTGGGTTAAGAGTTGGGAGGGTTTGTGTGATGTGATTGTATTGAAATTTGAAAAAGCTGGTAGTTATTATGATATGATTGTATTGAAATTTGAAAAAGTGGGTAGTTGTTGTGATGAGTTTGGAATAGCGAGTAGAAGTTGAGTATTTTATGATTTTTAGATGATATGATGGTATAATATATATTTTTTTGATGGGAAGGGAGTGGGCCCCACTAATGGGTTAGGAATGTGGGGTTTGGAGGGTAACCCGTCCAAACTGGAGGGTAACCCCCCAACCGAATGGGCTCTAAGGGTAAAGTACAAAGTAGTACAGAGAAAACAAAGAAATAACGAATAGGTACATAACATAATAATATCTATCTCTACACTCCCCCTCAAGGTGGAGCATAGATGTCTATCATGCTCAGCTTGGATGAACATCTCTGAAAAGGTCCTCTGAGCAACGGCTTGGTGAATACATCTGCAGTCTGATCCCCTGAGCTCACATGAGTTGTAGATATCAACCCTCTCTGGATCAAGTCTCTAGTGTAATGGCAGTCAACCTCTATATCCTTGGTTCTTTCATGAAAAGCTGGATTGTTGGCAATGAACAAGGCTGCCTGATTGTCACACTGAAGCTGCATGGGTAGAGATACGGCTACATGTAAATCCTCTAGCACTGACCGAACCCACATCATTTCCGTGTTGATTTGCGCCATGACCCTATATTCGGATTCAGCACTGGACCTTGCCACAACAGTTCGTTTCTTACTTTTCCAAGAAACCAAAGAGCTTCCAACAAACACTGCGAATCCTGAGGTTGATGTTCGATCCTTAGGGCATCCTGCATAATCGGCGTCTGCACATGCCGAGATAGACAAATATGTGCCTTTTCGAAACAGCAACCCTGAACATGGAGAAGACTTCAGATACCTCAGTATCATGTGTATAACGTCCATATGAACTTGTCTTGGCTGCTCCACAAATTGACTCACCCTGCTTACTGCAAAGGCAATATCAGGTCGAGTTATGGTAATGTAAAGGAGCTTACCCACCATTTCTCTATATCTCCTCTTTCCACTTCAGTTATATCATCATCATACAACTTCATGCTTGGATCCATGGGAATACTGGATGGTTTGCATTCATCCATGCCTGTTTCAATCAAGAAATCTGTAATGTACTTCCGTTGGGTCATCACCAAACCCTGTGCATTCCTGGCAAATTCCAACCCTAGAAAATATCTTAGGGTTCCAAGATCCTTCGTAACGAACTGACGGCATAGGAATGCTTTCGCCCTTTCTATGCCCTGAATATCATCTCCTATAACCAGAATATCATCAACATAGACCATGATAACAACCGTACCTGCCGATGACTTCTGAACAAACAATGAGTGGTCTGCATTTGACATCTGAAATCCCTGTTGTTCAATAAGAGTAGAGAGCTTCTGGAACCACGCCCTTGGACTCTATTTGAGGCCATAAATTGCCTTTTGAAGTCTACACACCATATGCTTCTCTCCCTCAGCAGTAAACCCTGGTGGCTGCTGCATGTAGACTTCCTCCTGCAGATCTCCATACAAGAAGGCATTCTTGACATCCAATTGAGATATACTCCAATCACGGACCACAACTACAGATAAGAGAATGCGAAGGGTAGAATGTCGAGCCACTGGAGAGAAAGTGTCCATATAGTCCACGCCATAGGTTTGTGTAAAACCACGCGCGAACAAGCGTGCTTTGTACCGATCTAGACTGCCATCTGCATTATATTTAACTGTGAATACCCACTTACAGCTCACAATAGATGCATCAGGAGGAGGAATAACCAAAGACCATGTGCCACGAGACCGCAATGTACGCATCTCATCTTCCATAGCCAATCTCCAGCAATCAATCTTCATAGCATCCTGGTAGGTCCGTGGTATATCCACGGAAGACAACGCTGCAGCAAATCTCTGAAAGTATCCAGTGAGACGGTGAAACGACACTTGTGAAGCAAAGGGATAGGAGGCACATATCCGCTTCTGCTTCCGGATGGCAATAGGAATGTCAAGATCATCTCCTGTTGTACTGGATGGTGTAGTTTCCTCCTGCAATGAAGAATCCTACACATGTACCATATCTGACCCGTCAGTGGTAATGTCGTCTAAACATACCTGAGGCGTGATGGGTGGCTGACGTGTAGCCTGAGCAGGACCTGACCGACGCGTATAGAATTTTGGTAGATGTGGTATGAGAGGTCGTGGAAGAGGTGGAGGTGGAGGTGGTGGTGGTGACGATGACTCAGGGGTAGGAACAGGAGGAGACTCATGTGAACTCCAAGTAGGAGGTGGAGGAACATAGACATCATCATTGGTAGTGGATGGAACCAGTCCGTCACCTGCAGGAGAAAAATACATAACAGACTCAAAGAATGTGACATCAGCACTAACGAAGTATTTTTTGTTTATGGGATCATAACACCGATAGCCCTTCTGAGTCCGAGAATAACCGACAAAGACACACTTGACAGCTCTAGGAGAGAGTTTGTCAAGTCCAGGAGACAGAAGATGAACAAAAGCCACAGTACCAAAGACACGTGAAGTAAGTGAGAATTATTCCTTGTCAGGAAAAATGATAGAGAGAGGTATTTTCTCACCAAGAACAGAAGATGGCATACGATTGACCAAATAGCACGCAGTAAGAACGGCATCCCCCTAGAAAGAAATACACAACTCTGAATCAGTAGGGTTCGAGTAATGTCAAGGAGATGGCGATGTTTTCTTTCCGTCACTCCATTCTGTTGAGATGTGTACGCACAAGTGGTTTGGTGAATAATGCCCTTTGATGAAAAAAATTGAGACAGGGACCGTGTGCAAAATTCTAGGGCATTATCTGTACGAACATATTTGACAGTAGAAGAGAACACATTTTGCACTTCATTAATCAAATTATTGATCACATCTCCTGCTTCAGATTTATTCTTTAAAAGAAAGACCCAAGATACACGAGAGAAATCATCCACTACCACTAGATAAAATCTGTGCACCTGAAGATCGGGTACACGACTCGGACCCCATATATCTATATGAAACAACTCGAATGTGGATCTACTGCTCCGAGTCTGACGACTAGGAAAGCTCGACCGATGATGCTTTCCCAACTGACATGCTTCACAGCGAAAGGACATCTGAGGTAGAAGATGGCGCATTTTTTGGAGCGGGAGGTACCAAAACATAGATGCCAGATGTACGGAGAAACTGGTCCGGTCGAATGAGAAGAGACGCCAGCATAAGAATTCCGAACCAGCTGATATAGACCATTTTGCTCAGAGCCACAACCAATCACCCTGCCTGTTAGTATGTCCTGAAAAATAAGAGAAGTCGGGTCAAATATAGCACGACAATGCAAATCCTTCGTAATCTGACTAATAGATAACAGATTCATCGAGAACTCAGGAGCATGTAGGACATTCTGTAGATGCATAGTTGAGGATAAGAAGACCTCCCCCTATCCAACAAGGGGGGAATGAGTACCATCTGCGATCTGCACTGAGCGGTCGTGAGGAATGTCCCTGTAGGACTCAAGTCTATCTCGATCTCGGCAGAGATGATGTGTGGCACCCGAATCTATAATCCAATCAGAGATATCATGAGATGGTGTAAATGCAGTAGATCTACCTGAGGTACTAGCAGCAGCAGATGAACTGGCGGAGGCTGTAGCTGCAACATCTGAAGGTCCACCAGAAGAATCACCAGATGATTGTGGCATAATATCGCGGAGACGTGCCTTAAGTTCCTCAAAACGGTTGTCTGCAGTAAATGCCAACTGGGACTGAGAGTGCTCTGCAACCCGTGCCGATGTTGGGAACCCATGCTTAGAATAGCATGTCTCCTCCAAGTGTCCTGTGCAGTGACAATAGGTACATGGCTGACTAAAGCGAGAACCCCTTCCCTGGGGTCCACGTCCACGTCCACGACTAGAAGACGTGCCACCTCTCCCATGCGAAACTGCCATCACCGATGGGGGTGGAGTAGAAGAACTGGAAGAAACTGTAATGCGACTGAGTCTCCTGTAAACATCCTCCACTGGAGGAATAACTGCATCAGCTAAGATCTGAGAACGGGCGGCGTCATATTCAGGATCAAGGGCCGCGAGTAGGACGCCAACCATGGTGGCATTCCGAAATGTCTTCTACTGTTCAGGAGTCGCTGTGAGTGGGATAGTACTGTATAACTTCTCAAACATCCCGCTCAGGGATGTGTATAAGGAGTGAAGAGGCTTGCCGTTCTGTTTCATCGTGAATATGTCATGTTGAAGCTATAGCATCTTGGTCTCATTTCGCACCTGCGAATATGTAGCTGCTAGGATATCCCACATTGCCTTGGCAGTGGGCTGATGGAGTACGTCGTTGGCAATCTCCATCGTCAATGTACCTGACAACCAGACCTTTGCATAGGAGTCATCAGCCTCCCACAAGGCATATATCATTGTCTTCTCTGCTGGCTCATCCTTGGTAAGAATGTGCTTCTTACCATTCGACTTCATGAGGCTCATGAACTGCATCGCCCAGAGCTCATAATTCGACCCGTCCATCTTGACTATTGGCGCAGGACCTTTGAATGCGCCTATGGAGGGCATATCAACCTTCGATTCTGACACATTGCCGCTGGAGAAGAACTAGGGTTTGTAGACAATGTGATATATGTCTACACAAACAGCATAGGATTCGACTGCATATGTAGACGCTACGCACTCAAATCCATTTATCCGAAGGACGAGACGAGTACGAACACGCTGGGGATCGCCGAGGATCGGCTAAGGCACTCCGAACGATCGGCTAGGGCCGCCGAGGGGTGTTGGCGGCGGGACTAGGGGGCCGCTGGGAGAAGGGTGGCGGCATTGACGGGGCTGGGCACTTGGCGGAGCCGTTCTGGAACCGCCGGGAAGTTGGCGGGGATCCGAGTCAGCGGCGGCGGCGGCGGGATGAGCAAGGAGAGAGGGCGGCGGGTGGGGAGAGAGAGCCCTAGGGCTTGGGCTCTGATACCATGTTGGGAGAAAAACTGAGATTGTTTATTCAAAGAAACCCTAGGTTCTCTTATATAGGGAGAGACCTTAAGGGTAAAGTACAAAGTAGTCCAGAGAAAACAAAGAAATAACGAACAGGTACATAACATAATAATATCTATCTCTACAGTATAGATTGTATTTTTGTGGGCTTCTCTTTATAGAAGATGTAGAGATATATTCTATGATACGTTATTATGTTATTTTGTATTATTTAGTAGTTTCTTTCTTATTATGAACTCTTTGTGTAGTTTACCCATAGGTTCCTCTCCTATATAAGAGAGTCTAGGGTTTGAGGAATAGACTACGCTTTCATTTCTTCCAATATGGTATCAGAGTAGCGGTCCTAGACCGGAGCTCGAATACCCTAAACCTAGTCCTCACCCGTCGACCTAGGGGTGCACATGGATCGGATTGGATCGGATTTTAGGTTAATCCGTGTCCAATCCACACTTAACAGATTTTAACTTTTTCCAATCCGATCCAATCCATTGAAATTATAAATCCAATCCAATCCACCGGATTACAGATTGGATTGGATCGGATCGGATTTTCAATACTTACGTATTTTCACCATATAAACTAGCAGTTGTCCATGCATAATGCGTATTGCAGTAGTTGCAGAAAGCTCTTATCTCGCCACTTTTGATTTTTCGTTTTGTATAATGTGCCCAAACTCAGAAGCCGCTTTGCTTGGTTTCTTAAACTTAATTTGAACTTCGGATGTGTTTGCCTCGTTTGGTGTACTTTGAGGTGTAGGTTGGTTACTTCCAATAACATCATTAGTGGTTGACATAGTTCCTAAATGATATAATAAAGTAGATGCTAATAAGATAAATAGGTAAAAAAATGCTATAAATATTCAAAGCAAAAAATTAAGATCATATATCACCATATAATTTTAAATCGACATATTAATGAGCCATGCAACTAAAGGTAAGATACACATTTCATATGACTAAAACTACAAAATGAAATTTGGGTTATTGCAAATATTTGTTGAAATCACATATATTTTGATCAAATGCATTGTACCTGACACAATGGAGTGGTCTACAACAAGGGATGCAAGGGGGAGTCGATAGTGGCGAGGCTTCGCTCGCTGGCGGTGGCGCAGGGCGAAGATGCTGCTGCGAGAGGGGGAGGCAGGCGTCGATGACGGTCGATTTGGGCGGCGGCGTAGGGCGAAGATGCTGCTGCGAGAGGTCGGTGGTGGGCGCAGGGCGGTGGGAGGGGTCGGTTGCTGCTGCGAGAGGGAGCAGGCGTCGACGTGGCTCGCGAGAGGGGAAGAAGGTGGCGGGATGGGTAGGACTGTAGGAGATGGGGGGGCGGCGGCGTGGCTCGCGAGAGGGAAGAAGGCGGCGGGATGGGTAGGACCGTAGGAGATGGGGGGGGCGGCTTGGCTCGCAAGAGGGGAAGAAGGCCGCGGGATGGGTACTGGGTAGCACCGTAGGAGATGGGGGGGCGGCGTGGCTCGCGAGAGGGGAAGAAGGCCGCGGGATGGGTAGCACCGTAGGAGATGGGGAGGGCGGCGGCGTGGGTCGCGTGGGGGGGAGGGAACTGGGAAGTTTTAGGTTTCGGCCAAAAAAATGAGAGGGAGGGGAAGCCTGAAACTGAAAGTGGAAGGGAATTATTATAGGGTAAATTTCGATGAACTCCCTGGGAAATTGGATAATAAAAGTTAATAGAAAAGAAGTTACAATGATTGAGGGTGGGATTGAGATATGGTGGTGGGAAATTTTATTTTACATATGTATAACTATAAAATCTGCACTAGCCACTAATTGTATGGATGAAATATTATATATAATATTTATTAAATTGTTAACGGATTAACGGATTGGATCGGATCGGATTTGGGCAATGACCCAATCCAATCCATAATTTAACGGATTTTCAAAATCTCAATCCGATCCAATCCATTGGCTAGATAAAATCGATCCAATCCAATCCAATAACATCGGATTGGATCGGATTGCGGATTTTATCCGATCCATGTGAACCCCTACGTCGACCCCTTCTCTCTTTCTCATCTCGACGGCGCCGCTCCCTCAGCCAGCCTACGCCAGCGCCGCCCCAGCCAGTGCGCGCCCCACCCCGTGCGCAGTACGCCCGTGCACTGCGTAGCCGTGCACCTATGCATTGTGCGTTGTGCGCCTTCGCACTGTGCAACCCCGGTGTTCCGTGTGCCTGTGCGATGCGGTGCTCCTGCGCCTGTCCGCAGTTCAGCCTTATGCGCATGTGCGCATCATCATGTGTGCCTAGTGCACGATCCAGTGCACAATGCGTGATCCTGTGTGCCTAGTGCACAGTTCAGTACGCTTGTGCGTATCTCCACTTTTGTTCGGCCCTTATTCAATGCTGAGATTGGTTGCATGAGTCTACACGTGCAACCAAATCCCTTTATGTTGGTGTAGACATAATCATGTCTAGTATTCAGGCCTAGTCTTCTCAAGACGATATGTCAGAGAACAAGGTCGATATTCCCTCCACATGCGCCTTCAGAGGTCATGCGCCTATAGTCAAGATGGATGGGTCAAATTATGAACTGTGGGATATGCAGCTCATGAGTATGATGAAGTCTACTAGTAAGAAACACATTCTTACCGAGGAATAGCCGGCTGAGAAGATTGGGGTCAATGCCTCATGGGAGGCAGATGATGCATATGCCAAAGTATGGCTCTCAGGGACATAGGCAATAGAGATTGCCAATGATATACTCCATCAGCCCACAACCAAAGCAATGTGGGACATTCTTGCAGCCACGTATTCACAAGCAAAGAACGAGACGAAGATTTTACAGCTCCAACATGATATCTTCACTATCAAACAGAATGGACGGCCACTACACTCTTTATATGCATCCCCACGTGGGATGTTTGAGAAGCTGTATAGCTTTATACCCCTTACATCTACTCCCGAGCAGCAGAAGACTTACATGAATGCCACTATGGTGGGTGTATTCTTGGCAGCACTTGATCCAGAGTACGAGGTGGTACGTTCTCAAATCTTAGCAGACTCCACTATTCCTCCTATGGAGGAAGCTTTCCGCAGACTCAGTTGTATTACTGTTCCATCGTCTACAACCAATCAGTCTTCGTCAACTATGTCAGCATCTCGAGCTCACAGTGGTTCTTCCTCGTTTTGTGGTCGTGGACCTCAAGGAACGGGAGGTTGTGTTCTCCAACCATGTACGTATTGTCATCGCTCTGGATATACTGAGGATACATGCTACTCCAAGCATGGATTCCCGACTTCTGCCCGAGTGGCTGAACATATTGATCCCCCAGCTGCTTCCTCCTTGGATCAATGTTTTGATGATCTTGTAGCTCGCCTGAGGGGCCTTATACCTCCATCTGGTCCTCTGATGCCTTCTCCAGTCTCTGAGAGCCATTCTGATGTTGATGCATCAGCTTCCACCACCGCAGGTAGTACTACATATGCACTCACGAGTTCTTAACGATCTGATGATATAGAATGGATTATGGACTCAGGTGCCACACACCATCTGTGTGGCGACCGGGGTCAACTCACAGTCTACAAACAGGTCCCTCCGGGACGTACTGTTGTTATTGCAAATGGACACATTCCCGATCACTAGTCAGGGAGAGATTAGCTTGACCCCTTCTATGCATCTGAAGAATGTACTGCATGCACCTAATTTCTCTATGAACTTATTATCGATTAGCCAAATTACAAAGGATATATATTGTCAAGCTATTTTTGATCCATCTTCTCTTATTTTTCAGGACATCGTCGTGAGAAAGGGGGTCCCTATTGCCAAGCTCGGACACCATTTGCTGGAATTTCCTCTCTACCTGCTGGACCTATCTCACCCTTTATGTGGCACATGCGCTTCGGCCATCTCTCGCTTCAGAAGCTATGTCGTGTTCTGCCTCAGATTTCGCCTCACATATCCTTTCAATGTGAGCATGTCAGTTAGGAAAGCATAGTCGGTCTACCTTTCCTAGTCGCCAGAGTCAGAGTAGTTCCTCCAATTTTGAGTTGTTTCATGTTGACATTTGGGGTCCAAGTTGTGTTCCTGATCATCATGGGCACATGTTTTATCTTGTCGTTGTGGATGATTTTTCTCATCTATCCTGGGTATTCTTATTAAAGAATAAATCTGAAGCTGGAAATGTTATCAAGAATTTTATAAATAAAGCTCGTAATGTTTTTTCTGCCTTTGTAAAATTGTGAGGACTGATAATGCCTTGGAATTTTGCGCTAATACTCTCTCCAGTTATTTTTCTACCCAAGGAATTATTCACCAAACTATTTGTGCATATACTTTCCAACAAAATGGAGTTGCAGAGAGAAAACATCGTCATTTACTTGATGTCACTAGGACACTTCTCATACAGAGTCGTGTCTCTCATTCCTATTGGGGCGATGTTTTAACGGCATGCTATCTCATCAATCGCATGCCCTTGTCAGTCTTAGGTGAGAAGATTCCTTACTCTGCGGCTTTCCCTGACAAGGAATTGTTCTCACTTACTCTTCGTGTGTTTGGCTCGGTTGCATTTGTCCACCAGGTATTGACAAGCTTTCTCCTAGAGCTGTCAAATGTGTTTTTGTCGGGTACTCCAGAACACAAAAGG
The DNA here is from genome assembly GCA_037367405.1 of Ottelia alismoides. Lineage (NCBI taxonomy): Eukaryota > Viridiplantae > Streptophyta > Magnoliopsida > Alismatales > Hydrocharitaceae > Ottelia > Ottelia alismoides. Next base: position 47,924 of record JAZKJV010005681.1, read on the forward strand.
GTATCGGTGTTATGATCCGATGCGCAGGAAATATTATGTTAGTGCCGATGTCACCTTCTTTGAGTCGGTTATGTACTTCTCTCCTACAGGTGATCAGTTGATGCCTTTGAACAAAGATGAAGCCATATACATGCCATCTCCTACACCTCCTCCACTACAAAAATCTCCGCAGTCATCACCACCATCGTCCCCACTACCTACTATGGTTCCTGTTCCGCCATTACCACTCCACTACACCCGTCGGCCTGCTTTTGCTCATGGTCACCGTTCATCATCTAGCTCGCATGAGGCATGTCCTGAGAATATAATTTCTAATGATGGATCTAATGGTTTCCCTGAGCAGGCTTCGGTACAGGGGACATATGAAGAGGCTACTGATCAGGATCTACCTATTACGCTTCGAAAACAGAAGCGCAGTTGTGCGTCATATCCTATAGCATATGTAGTTTCTTTTACTCACTTATATGGTGACTCCAGGACCTTTGCTACTGCACTATCTGCTGTGGATATTCCACGGAATTACCAAGATGCTTTGAAGGACAATCGATGGCGTCTATCTATGGAGGAAGAGATGACTGCTCTTCAGTTAAGGGGCACCTGGAGTCCTGTTCCTGCCCCTACTAGTGTCTCTACAGTTAGCTGCAAATGGATATTCACAGTTAAGCACAATGCAGATGGTAGTATCGACAGATACAAGGCACGTCTGGTTACACAGACATATGGGGTGGGTTATCCTGATACATTCTCACCTGTTGCTTGTCATTCCACTTTACGGATACTTCTATCTGTTGCAGTTATTCGAGATTGGCAACTTTTTCAATTAGATGTCAAGAATGCATTCCTCTATGGTGATCTTCAGGAGGAAGTCTACATGCAACAACCACCTGTTTTTGCTGTTGAGGGGGAGTATCCAAAGGTGTATAGACTTCATAAGGCGATCTATGGCCTTAAACAGAGCCTTAGAGCTTGGTTCCAAAAGCTTTCAGACTTGTTTAGAAGACAAGGATACAAACGTTCCAATGCAGATCATTCTCTCTTTACACGGAAAACATCCAAAAGTATGATCGCAATCATGGTATATGTTGATGATATTCTGATTACAGGAGATGAGATGACATACAAGGAATAAAGAGGGCAAAGAGATGCTGGGTCGTGAATTTGTCACCAAGGACCTTGGAGTCCCTAGATACTTCTTGGGACTAGAGTTTGCTAGAAATCAACAAGGGCTCGTGATGACTCAGAGGAAATATGTCACTGATTTGCTGAGTGAAACAGGAATGCTTGGATGTCGACCTGCTACTACATCTATGGATCCAAGCATGAAACTATATGACGATGATACTGATGAAGTGGATAGAAGGAGATACGGAGAACTGGTTGGAAAACTTCTTTAGGTTACCGTTACTAGACCCGATATATCTTTTGTTGTTAGTCGGGTGAGCCAGTTCATGGAGCAACCACGACATGTACATATGAATGCTATACATATGATACTAAGGTACCTTAAATCATCTCCAAGTGCAGGTTTGTTATTTAAGAAAAGCAAGATCACTATCTCAACATGCGTGGATGCAGATTATGCAAGATGTCCTAAGGATAGGAAGTCTACCACTGGATTTGCTGTATACCATTGGAGATTCTCTTGTCTCATGGAGGAGCAAGAAACAGACTGTTGTAGCCAGATCTAGTGCTGAGTCTGAATATAGGGCTATGGCCCAGGTCAGTACAGAAATAATGTGGGTTAAAGCCGTTCTTACAGATTTGTACATAGATGTACAACTTCCTATGGGGCTGAAATGTGACAATCAAGTTGCTATATTTATTGCAAATAATCCTGCATTTCACGAAAGGACCAAGCACATTGAGGTTCATTGTCACTATATACGAGATATGATCCAGAAGGGTTTTATTTCTACATCTCATATTAGCTCGATGGATCAGACTGCAGATATTTTCACCAAGGCTCTACTTAGAGGACCATTCCAGAAGTGCTCGTCCAAGCTGAACATGATCGACATCTATGCTCCATCTTGAGGGGGAGTGCAGAGGTATATTCTATGATACGTTATTATGTTATTTTGTAATGTTTCGTAGTTTCTTTCTTATTATAAACTCTTTGTGTAATTTACAAATAGGCTCCTCTCCATATATAAGAGAGCCTAGGGTTTGAAGAATAGGCTACACTTTCATTTCTTCCAACAGAAGAGGCTTCCCAAACCGCTTGATAATGTGGATGAAGAGGTGTGTGACGACTGTGCGCGGTCTTGGTGAATAGTCAGTCGAAAGGGAGATTTTTCCAGACTCAACAGGACGTATGTCAGGGGTCTCCACTTGCCCCCACTTTATTTGTTATTGTGGCAGATGCTTTATCTATTATGGTGGACCGCACGATGTTGGGCAGTGTATGTACTTGTTGCAGTAAGGAGGAGATCTCGATTCCCATTCCCCAATATGCAGACGATACCATCCTGTTTGCGAAAAGAGGCCCGGAGAGTTGTAGGGGTTTATCTGCAATTCTGGACATCTTTGGGGAGGTTTATGGGTTGAGGCTCAATAGGGATAAGTCAAAGCTTGTGCAGTTAATTTGGAGAAGGGGGAGATTATCAGTTCTGCAGGTTGGTTGAGATCCTCATGTAAGGATCTACCTTTGTGGTATCATGGTGTATCCCTGGTTGTGGGGAGGATGCAGGTGGTGGAATGGATACTTGTGATTGAGAAGATGGAGCAGAGACTAGTAGGGTAGAGATCTAAATGTTTATCAACGGGTAGTAAGCTGGTGCTCTTGAGATCGGTTTTATCCATTATTCCTATTTTCTTTCTATCTACTAGGGTTCTCCCAGTTAGGATGCGAAGGATGCTCGAGACCATAATGAGACACTTCTTCTAGTCATCATTTGGGCAGTCGAGTGGGATGCCCCTGGTTGACTGGGAGATAGTGTTTGTTCTAAGGAGGACGGTGGCTTGGGGGTACAAAGCTTGGAGGAGATGAATAAGGCTCTGCTAAGAAAGTGGATTGCATGGGATTGCAACAATATGGTGTGTAAGTTACTTAGGAGAATCTATGGCGCGAGATGTTCTTTGTCAAAATGAGCGGCGTTTGTTTGGCCCCTTCTTTCTTTTGGAGGGGCATTTGTGGAGTAGTTCAGGATATTCGGCCCTTCTTGATGTCGATATTCGGCGATGGCATGGGTTTCACGTTTTGGACTGACGACTGGAGTGAATGTGGGATTTTTGGAGCGCAGCTCTCACAGTTGTTGGCGCTCGTGGTGGACCCAAACTGTTTTGTGGCGGATGTTAGGTATCGCAATTTGTTCTTTCCTTATTTCAAATCTGAGTTACCAGATCATCGAATGAGCGAGTTGTTGGTGATGTTACAGGAACTTGAGGAGGTTGGTGGATCCGCGGAGGGTCGGAAATTGGTATGATGGTACATTATCGGTGGGAAAGCATATAGGGCTCTAAAGGGCCCAATGGTTTTTTATTCGGGTGATTGTGTTGCTGACTGCAGAAGAATCTAGAAATGGAAAATTTGGGCATGCGAGAAGGTATTTCTATGTCTTTTCTGAAGGGGGCGATTGTTGACAGACCGTGGATTTGCATGGTTTATCCAGAAGATAGACCCAGCTTGTTGTCGTTGTCGCGGGCATGCTAAGAATGCGGATCACCTCTTCTTCGATAGTCAAGGCACCATCGAGGCTTGGGCGCTCTTTCAAAATAGCATGGTATCACTGATGGGGTATCCAGTTTTGGGGAATCTACTGGTGAAGGTGGCATGACTTTGAATCGGAGTGCGTAAGTTGTGTCACGTTCATTTAGATACTTTGGCTGGCCAGAAATGGAGTGATGTTCCATCACAATCGCTTTTATAGTGATAATGTGGTGGCCCGTGCAAGGGTGTTAGCGGAGAGTTAGTGCAGTTAGAGCGCTTTTCTTTTTCACTTGTGATGACCTTGTAAATTTATGGTGATGAAGGGAGAAGTTTTTGGACATACACTTATATGATAGAGGCCCTTTTTTCTTGCAAAAAATATACAATGAAATAAGATAAATAAAACACATTTCTAACAATGATGATAAAGAGGTGGACAAGCGGAGATATAAGGAGCTTGTAGGGAGCTCCTCTACGCGACTATTACCAGTCTAGATATCTCCTTTGTTGTGAGCAAAGTTAGCCAATTTATAGAGCAGCTGAGACAACCCAACGCGGGTGTAGTTTCACATTATCTTAAGGTATCTAGAGCAAGGGTTTAAATTATCGATATCAACATCCATATCGGTCTCATGTCGATACAATATCGGTGACATATCAACGATATATCGTTGAAACATCGTCCACATCGATTTTGCGAAGGAAGGACTGAAAAAGGTCCAGTATCGATATCGATCCTTGGGCGATATCAATATATCGCTGATATATCGTGATATCTGAAATCTTGATCTGAAGTCTTCTCCAGGTACAGATTTTTTTAGCAGAGGGACGTCCCTTATCATCAAGTTATGTGCAGATGCATACTATCAGGGACGTCCCAACATGAAATCTACCTCTGGTTTTGCCATATTCTTAGAAAGTTCTTTGGTGCCATGGCAGAGCAAGAAACAGACCGTGGTTGATAAATCTAGTGCTAAGTCAGAATACAGAACCATGACAAAATGGAGCATTGGGATAATGTGGGTCAGATGTGTTCTGATAGACTTAGTTGTTGCTTCTTCCTATGTAGTTGCAATGTGATAACTAGGCTACTCTTTTCATTGCCAACAACCATGTCTTCCATGAAATGACCAAACACATTGAAGATTGTCATTATATGTGTGACATGATTCAGAAGGATTTTATTTCTACTTCCCACGTCAGCTAAAGGGAACAAGCATCAGATGTTTTCACCAAGGCTCTAGCCAGATGGTCATTCCAGAGATATTGTTCCAAGATGAGCATGATTGACATCTATGGTCTGTGTTGAAAGGGGTGTTGAGAGATATTTATCTTTTCTTATCTATTATGTATTTTCTATTTCTTTCGTCTCTATTATGTAGTTTGTGCTCTAGGAATTCTCCTCGATCCCTATGCCCCCCATTCATAATTAAATAATATTTATCTTTCCACATATGTATATATATGGGTTAAATGAGTATGCTCCACGGGAGCATATAAGAGCATGCACCCACTTTTTTCCAACTTTTCTTATTTTTTTGAAATGAAATCTTAGGGGAGGGGTTTACTTAGAATAATAAGTGGAATATGCATTTCAAATTTCACGTAAAATATACATTCTTAACATGTCTATCCGGAGGGGGACAATTTCAACAATTCTGGGATCATTAAAATTTGACAATCAAGATGGAGGGGATAGAAGTCTCGAATTAAGTTAAATTTTAAATGACACCATGGTGGTATTATATGGTGATCTAAATTCCCCTAGTTTCATTTAAAAAATAAAAAAATTATGAAGAAAAAAAGGTGGGAGCATGTAAATTACATGCTCCTATGGAACACACTCCTTTTCCCCTATAAATATTCATTGAATTATATGCACTAAAAATAAATAAATCTATAATATCATACTTATATGTCTTATATATTATTTTAAAAAAATTATTTTTGGATTTTTTTTCATCAACTATTTTTACATAGTCACGTTTTATTATTGTATCTTTTTAATATGTTTACTTAAAATATTATAAACCACAAAAAACCACATATGCTCTCGTAAGTTCCTCTGTATATATGCTTCCTTGCTTTAGATGCATGACTGAACGAATACCGCATACATCATTTTTGAACCCTGCGAGAAACAGAAATTAGGAGAGAGAGAGAGAACTCATGTTTATGAGGCTTGCATTCAAATTGTAATTCCCTCCCACTGAGGAAGGCTTATATAAGAGCGAAACTGCCTCGTACAACTACTCACCCCATGTCCGCACACATCAAGTAACTCAATCTTCTTAAGGACTTGGAGTTGGTTTCATGACTCGTGGAACCATCAATGCTACTTTCTTCATATCATGAGGACGCATACTATGGCAAGTCTATTTGATATGTTCAACACCAGATACATATTTGATCTTGCTTAAAAGAGGAAGTTTACACGAAGCAATGCCAACATAACAACATTCATAGGACAAGTTGCCAAAACTTCTTGAGCCACACCTCTGTTCATGAAAAAGTAACAACATATGTTTATCCATGCATGTTGACACTAATCCTGCAAGTGGGCATGGTCCACAGACAGGATGGTGGTTCCAACATCCATGCAACCATGAGGTAATGGGGTAGTGGCCATGTGTATGAGACTGGTCACCTAGGATGTGGCTAATTGTTACCAAGGTCAAGGCAACCTCCTTCATTCTACTAATTACAATGATTCCAAAAACATTAGAAAAGGTTCTCTTGTTGTCACCCTCTACCCTAGAAACTACAACCATAAAAATAACATGTCAAAAATATTTTTGTTTATTTTCTTGAGAGGACGCAGTTTTTGGTCGTAACATCTTGCACTTGGACAAATAATCCATATAGATTGCCCTAGGTAAATATGCTTTATGAATATATATTATTTAATGGAAATTACTAACTATATAGTTAGCCATGCCATACATCTGTGTACTTCTTTTCTGTAAATTTTTTTAGAAATGAAGGGTGTCATCCCAAGTTGGGATCCACCACGAAGTTTATATATAATTATAAAAAAAGGTATACGTCACATCATATCACCATCGCCATGATATACAAAGAGCCCTACAATGTTCAAGTACATCTCTGTATAAAGCACTTGCCCACCAAAAATGACCCCCTTCCTGGCACACCAAATTGCCCATATCAACGCAAAAGGATATACGTTGTCCCCGTGCCCAAAACCGCAAACCGCCCTAACATCTCTCCAGAACGTGGGACAATCCGACCAGACGAGTCATGAAATATTGACTCTGCTCCACACCTCTGCAGAAACAGGATAAGAGAACACGCCAAGCAATTGACTCCGGCGTACCTTGGTAAGAATCTTCCCCAGTCTGAGGAGCCAAAGGAAAACCTTAACACGATTTGGCACCATGCTTCCCCAAATCATGCTAGCATCCATACGAACCTCATCGTGTACCTCAACCCCATCCATCACCAAAAACGATATGCCTTCTTAATTGTAAACCTTCCATCTCCCCATACAAAATTGGTCCCTGTCCGACGTAGGGCTCATAATATGTGCCAACTTCACCTGCAACTGAAAGAACTCCTTTACCCTACGGTCCGACAAACCGGATGAGAATTTTGAAAATCACGAACCCGTGTCCCATATCTGTCGCACCTTCGCCTCCTTATTCCTCACCAGTCGAAAGAGGCACGTGAAACGATCCCCCATCGCACCATCCCTCGTCCAATCGTCCAATCAAAAATGAAATCTTGATCCATTTCCAAAGACCGGTCTCAATTCGCTTGACTCCGGAATGATTTTAGTAATCTCTTTCTATAAGGATGACGAAAGGCGCCTTAGGAGGACCTCAAGTGACATGGATATCCCATAAATCTTCCTCAAAAGACGACACACCATGTCTTCAGACTTCTCCCATAATCGCACCACCCACTTCGCCATAAAATCCTTATTCATCTCCTCCACCCGCAGCACATCCAAACTACCCATCTTCTTAGACATAATCACCTTGGCCCAGTCCACCAAGTGAAATCCTTTTTAACCTGCCGACCATCAGACCAGAAAAACCATCTCATCAATGTCTCGATCTTAGTATGCACCCCGACAGGCAACAACCTCGTGGAGCAAAGAAAAATTGGAATTGCAAAAAGAACATGCTGCAGGAGAACCAACTTCCCTACCTTAGAGAGCATCGACGCCTTCCAACCCGTCAGCCTCCCCTCCAATCTCTCCATCAAAATCCTCCAACTTTCGACTTCGATTTCTCCATCACTAGACGGAGCCTTAAATATGTCACCGGCAAGGTAGCGGAAGGGTACCCTAACACTGCCTCCACATCCCGCAGTTCCTGCTTCGAGAGCCCAAATGGCACCACCGTAGATTTGCCCCTATTTTCTTTTCTATACAATTGTAGATATAAAAGGTCATATACAGGCCTAATTCTGATTATGTCGACTGTGGTATGGAAACAAAATTGATCTAACAGGATCCTATTACGTGTGTATACACATGCTTCCTTTTTCTTCCTTTGAAATGCATAAGGATGACCATCAAAAAGATGGATAGTCATTCGCCGTCCATTCAAACAATTATTCAGGAAAGATTACAGAATGGCGCTTAACGAGCTTAGTTTGTATAACTTGCACATTTTCAACAAATCGCTCAAAGAAATATAATTGACAGCCACTCGAACATGTTTTCAATTCATCTTGCATCATGATTCATGACTTATCTATCTAAAATTGATGAAATGAGAGCGGAAGTCTATCTCACTTTTTTTAGAAAAGATTACCATAATAGTATGGAAATAGATGAACAAAAGAAAGCAACCTAGATTTTTTTAATCATATAGATTCTGAGTAAGATGTGTCATGTAAAATCTTCGATTGACCCAAAAGTATACCGACTGATTATGGAAGCAAACTACAACTAAAGGAAGATGGCTTACCTGTATAAATCATTATCTCCATTCATCTCATGCTCGCTTCCAGGCGAAAAAGCAGTAGCAAGTGCTGAAAATCGCTCTTCTGGATCTGTTATGTTCAACAGATACTTGAGCAGCTTTACTTCTTTAGGTGCAATGCTCTTAATGCTGTTTTTAGTAGCCTTATATATTTGATGCATAATATTTTTAACCTGTGAATTAATAGAGAGGAATTAATAACAGTGTGTTTCATTGTAAGGGTTCCTATAAATGTTCCAACTGCCTAGCTGTTCGTGATGAATATCCTTGATATGTTGGTATACATAGGACATAGTTCATGTGCAGCTACAGCAGCGTATCATTTTTGTTGGTACTTGACAAAGCCAATTATCATCTTGTCACCTAACAATTTCAACGGTTATAAAGACAGTTATTGTTGAGATATTAGTTATATTTATCATTGTTTTCTTATTTCTTATTTACTTTTTCTTTTTCCTTCTTATTATAATTTGCCTAATATGTTCCTCTCATATATAAGAGAACCCTAGGGCCTTTCATAATAATATGAATTCTTTTTCCCTCAATATGGTATCTGTTGGGATAAAAATAAGTCATATGATAGAAGGGAACCCAGGGCTCTCTTACATAGGAGAAAAGCCATGGGTTAATTATATAAGTGGTACACAAAGAAAACATAAATATAAAAATGATACTGTGAGATATAATTATCTCAACACTCCCCCTCAAGCTGGAGCATAAATATCAATCATGCTCAGCTTGGAACAACACCTCTGAAATGGACCTCTAGCCAGGGCCTTGGTGAAGATGTCTACCGTCTGATCTCCTGTGGAAACATGAGAGGTGGATATATGACATTTCTAGATCATGTATCTGGTGTAATGACAATCTAGCTCGATATGTTTTGTCCGTTCATGAAAAACCGGGTTATTGGCAATAAATAAAGCTGCTTGATTATCACATAAAAGCTTCATAGCAAGAGAAACCTCAATAGTAAGGTCGGTCAATACCGATCTAACCCACATCATCTCTGCACATCCTTGTGCCATGGCTTTGTATTCAAATTCTGCACTAGATTTGACCACCACTGTCTGCTTCTTGCTTTTCCATGACACAAGTGAGTTGCCTACAAAGATAGCTAAACCAGAAGTGGACTTTCTATCCCTAGGACAACCGGCATAATCTGCATCTGGCATCTGCACATGCTATCACCTCAAGGGATGTATCCCTACTGAATATAAGGCATGAACCAGGTGAAGTCTTCAAATACCTCAAGATCATATGGACGATATCCATATGCACCTTCCTGAGCTGCTCCATGAACTGACTGACCTTGCTTACTACAAAAGAAATATCTGACTTGGTGATGATGGCGTATAAGAGCTTCCCAACAAGCTCTCTGTATCTCCTCTTGTCAACTTCTTCAGTGTTCTTATCGTACAATCTCATGCTTGCATCCATAGGAGTAGTTGCAGGTTTGCACCATGTCATACTTGTCTCAAAGAGACGGTCCATAACAAACTTTCTCTGAGTCATTACAAGGCCACGTTGGTTCCTGGCAAACTCCAACCCAAGTAACGAAGATTTCCAAGGTCCTTAGTCACAAACTGTTGACCTAGGAACTCCGTGGCAGTAAGAATGCCTTGCTCATCATCTCATGTAATGACAATATCATCCACATAAACCAGAATAGCCACGGTACTTCTCTGTGTCCTCTGAACAAATAGTGAGTGGTCCGCAATAGACCGCACAAATCCCTGTTACTCGATCAACTCCGATAGCTTTTGATACCAAGCCCTCAGACTCTTCTTCAGGCCATAAATCGCCTTATGAAGTCTGCACACCTTCTGAGACCCCCCCTCAGTAGCAAATCCTGGTGGTTGTTGCATATATACTTCCTCCTATAGATCCCCATAGAGAAAGGCATTCTTCACATCAAGCTGATAAAGAGGCCAATCCCGTGAAACGACAACAGATAGAAGAATGCGAAGTGTCGAATGTCTTGCTACTGGAGAGAATGTGTCATGATCGTCCACCCCATAGGTTTGAGTGAACCCCTGAGCTACAAGCCTTGCATTAAAGCGGTTCACACTGCCATCTGCCCTCTGCTTAACCGTGAATATCCATTTGCAGCTCACAACTGAGGCACCTGATGGAGCAGAGATAATGCTCCAGGTGCGACGTGAATGTAGAGGCACCATCTCCTCTTCCATTGCAAGTCGCCACCTACTGTCCTAAGTGCCGCCTGATACGTTTGTGGGATAGTAACAACATATAGTCCCACCACAAACATCTTGTTATCTGCGGAGAGATGATCTAAGGTAACATGTGCAGCAAGAGAGTACGTGGCACATTGGTGACGAGGCTTCCTTAGGGCAATAGGTATCTCCAGATCATCAGCCTCATTGTCCTTTGGAATCAACTCTTCCTGTATATTTTTCAAATCTCAAGTGCCATCAGTAGAAATAATATGCTTATGACATACCTGAGGCATGGTGGATGATGTGGACGGCGCATGATCAGAGGGGCGAATAGAAGACCTGCGAGTATAGACATGGCGAGTAGAAGACCTCGGTGGTAGGAGGTGGAGGTGGTGGGGGGGGGGGTGAAGACCGAGGAGCGTCACAAGGGGCATGAGATAGAGAAGATGAAGGAGGAGGAACCACAGCATCCTCTCTAGAACCAGCATTAGACATCCTGTCACATGTAGGAGAAAAATACATAATAGACTCAAAAAATATAACATCAACGCTCACACTGTATTTTCTCCAAACAGGATCAAAACATCTATACCCTTTGTGGGTACGAGAATAAACCAACAAAGACACACTTGACAGCTCTAGGTGAGAGCTTGTCACAACCAAGAGTGAAGTTGTGGACAAAGGCCACCGATCCAAAGACTCTGGAAGTACGAGAGAATAGTTCCTTCTCGGGAAACGCAATCAAGAAGGAACTCTTCTCTCCAAGAATAATGGATGACATGCGATTCACCAAGTAAAAGGCGATGAGAACCGCATCCCCCCAGAAAGAATGATGTGTACGACTGTGAATCAACGAAGTCCTCGTGGCGTCAAGAAGGTGACGATGTTTACGTTCTGCAACACCATTTTGCTGAGATGTATAATTGCAGAAAGTCTGATGAACCATACCAAGAGACTTGAGAAATTCCGCTAAGTGTAATGTGAAAAATTCCAAAGCATTATCAGTACAAATGAATTTGACATTAGCAGAGAAGATATAATTAACTTCAATAAGAAAAGTCTTAATGATAGCACATATTTCAGACTTATGTTTTAACAAGAATACCCAAGAGAGTTTAGAATAATCATCCACTGCAACTATATAAAAACGATGCCCGTGAAGATCAGGAACACGACTCGGACCCCAAATGTCGAAATGAAACAACTTGAAAGACCGACTACTATGATGACTCGGACGACTCGAAAAGGAGGAACGATGATGTTTCCCAAGTTGACAAGCTTCACAGTCCAAAGCAGCACGAGTAGATATTTGTGGGAGAACATGTATCATCTTTTGAAGAGGAAGGTGGCCAAAGCGAAGATGTCACATGAAAGGAGACACAGGTCCAGAGGGAATAGAGGCCACCCCAGCACAATAAAGAATGGCAAGCTTATACAATCCACTCTGCTCACAGCCATGACCAATCATCCTGCCAGTTAGTATGTCCTGAAACACAAGAGAAGAAGGGTCAAAGATGGCACGACAGTGTAAATCTTTTGTAATTTGACTAATAGACAAACGATTCATTTGAAAATCTAGAGCATGTAGGACGTTCTGGAGGTGCATAGAAGGGGCTAAAACAATCTCCCCCTGACCAACAATGGGTAGTCAAACTCCATTGGCATTGACCACAGATCGCCCATAAGGTATAGACCTGTAAGAGGTAAACTGTATTCGATCTCCACACATATGATGAGACGCTCCAGAGTCCATAATCCAATCGGTCACATCGGAACTGCTACTACTGGTAAGCACATAGGGAATACCTGATGAACTGGACAATGCTCTGGTGGTGGTTGTTGCATCTGACGGGCCTGCAATCGGACTCGCAGGGGCGGTCACCATCTCTCGAAGTTTCAAGACAAGATCATCAAAACGTGCATCTGTAGTAGGTGCAGATGAAGAGTTTGTATGCTTAGCAAGATGTGCAGACGCTGGATAGCCATGCTTCTGAAAGCATGTCTCCTCCGAATGACTAGGATGATGACAATAGGAACAAGGACCACGCTGACATCCTCCACCCCGACCACGAGGTCCACAACCACGAAACTGTGACGAGCTTCCGCGGCCACGAGAAGCTACCATAGTCAAGGATGTCGGTTGTGGCGTAGGGGTAGGTGTGGTAGTAATCCTGCTCAGCCGCTTGTAGACCGCCTCCATGAGTGGTATGGTCTCTCCAGTCAGAAGTTGAGTACGAGCGACATCGTACTCTGAGTTGAGGGATGACAAGAAAACTACAATCATAGTGGCATTCTGATATGCCTGTTGTTGTTCCATGTTGGTAGTAATATGCATGAAACTGTGAAGGCGTTCAAACATGCCTCTTAGATGAGAAAAATGTGCACGGAGAAGTCGACCATTTTTTTTTTGAAGACTAAAAACTCGGGGGATACACTTTGTGGTGCTCGCCCCTACTTTATTAACAAAAGAAAAGAAACAGAAAAAAGAAAAGAACTTTACAAGGTATCCAACGTGCAACCAGATAGTGAGCTAAATCAACAACCAATCATCAACTAAACGGGTAAAATGAAACAGAATGTTTTCTTTGTAAAACCATTGCCCCGCGAAGATAGCTTCATTCCGCCCAAGCCAGATTGCCCAAACACTCGCCACAGGATGCAGGAGCTCCCTACGGTCCCTACTCTTGTTAGTCCCCACCGATTCCCAAAAAGAAGCCAGATCAGTGATGTTGACCCAAGCCTCAGCCGCTGCCTCCCACACACCCATCACAACCGGGCAATCGAAGAAAAAGTGCTCCAAAGTTTCCACACCATTGTTGCAAAGAACGCACCCATCCGGGACAGCGCCAAACAGCCTTGCACAGCGGTCCCACGTCAGCAATCTCTTCCTCCGAAACAACCAAAGGAAGACACCAACCCTCTCAGGAAGCTTCAAGCCCCAAACAAAGCTGCAATCACGCTCCAACACATCTATCCCCGACCGAGGGGAAGAGGAAACCGCCAAATAAGCCTTCTTCGTCGAAAAAGGCCCCCCACTCCAGGTCCAGTAATCCCTCCCACCCGAAGGCCGATAATCCCCACCGAAGGAGTCCAAGAGACGGAGAAAATCGAGGAGCCTCTGATCCGAAAGGTTGTTACGAAGGAGGGGAAGCCAACCATCCCCAGACCAACAAGAGGCCACAGAAGCATTACCATCAACCGCCATAGCAAATAACCGAGGAAACCTCTCACATAGAGGTGCCTCCCCGGACCAAATATCCTTCCAGAACCTGAAATACGACCGTCACCAAGCACCGGATGAAAGATCGAAGAGAACTTTAAGAGAACTTTCATCACCCCACGCCAGAAAGGCGTCTGAGGCCCAAGCCGAGTTCCCACGACCGGAAGCGACCCACCCACATCACGGATCCTACGGAAGACCTCAGAACAGAAATCCACATTAGGACCCCATAATCTATTGACCCACTTAAGGAGGAGGGCTTCGTTTACATGTTCCAACCTCCGGATGCCAAGCCCCCCTCACTCTTACGCCTTGCCACCTCATCCCACCCCACCAAGTGCAACCCACCCGAAGACTCCCCATTTTTTCCCCACAAAAACCTCCGCATCAGCTTTTCAAGACGACATCGAATCCCCACAGGCAACTGACGGTTGGATAAAAAATACACGGGGATAGATGAAAGCACCGCCTTTAGGAGGACGAGGCGGCCGCCCTTCGATAGCAAAGCAGATCTCCAACCGGCCAGCCTCACCTCAACCTTTTCCACCACCTTGGACCAGTCCCTCAAGCGTGTCATGCCCGTATCCAGAGTCATTCCCAAGTAATCAAAGGGCAACGAGCCAGGCTGCGAACCCAAAATCAAACTGCAATCGGCCGCCTCCACTGCATCCATACCAAATGGAACCACCTTAGATTTGGCGGCATTCATGAACAGTCCCGACAACTCACTGAACACCTCCAGGGTTGCCGCCATGGCTGAGACCTCCTCAGCCCCCCCCCAATGAAAAAGACCGTGTCATCGGCATATTGAAGCAAAGGGACCACCATCCCATCGCAGGAGAAGCCCTTTGAGAGACCACAGTCGACCACCCGGCAAGCCATCCGAGCAAGAACATCCGCCGCCGCCACGAAAAGCAGAGGCGCAAGAGGGCAGCCCTGCCGAACCCCCCTCCGAGGTTGGAAAGAACACCCCTCAAGGCGCCCATTCACCATAACCGAGAAAGAGGCCGTAGTGACGCAGCGGTACATCCACGAAATCCAAATCTCCGGGAAGCCTCGCCTCCTCAGAACCGACCAAATGAAACTCCAGTCGAGGCAGTCGTAGGCCTTTGCAAAGTCTACCTTCCATAGCACCCCACGAGTCCCCTCCCTGGCCCATTTCGCAACCATCTCCGAAGCCATAGCGGTAACATCGGCAATCTGCCTACCACAAACAAAAGTCGTCTGCATCGGAGAGATAATTCCATCAAGCACCGGGGCCAGCCTACGAGCAAACACCTTTGCCACGATCAAATAGAGGCATTCGATATGGCAATAGGACGGAAATCCTTAATATGCTCGGTCGCGGGGGATTTCGGCAGCAAAATAATGAGGGACCTATTAATTTTGTCAAAGCTAGCATTAACATCACAGAATTCAATAATAACCTCCAGAACTTCTAGGCCAACCAACTCCCAGAAGTATTTGTAGAAAGCCACAGAGAACCCGTCAGGACCCGGAGAAGCATCCGCGTTAAGATCCCACACGGCCGCTTTAACCTCCTCCAGCGAAACCTTCCTCGACAAATCCTCACAAAGCGAAGGCGAAAGCAACTGAGCCCCAAACCCTGCCCACCTCCATTTCCTCGGGGCGCGCCTCCTCGAGAAGTCCTTGAAATACTCCAAAATAGCCCTCCCCATAGCCTCATCCCCCACCACGCGTCTGCCATTAATCTTGATTGAGCGGATGAAGTTCGAACGCCGCCTACCACTTGCCACACGATGGAAGTACGCCGTGTTGGCATCCCCCTCCCTCAACCAAGACACCCTCGACCTCTGGCGCCACTCCGTGATCCGCTTCAAGTCCTCCTCCACCACCTTCCGTTGAGCGGCCGACCGCGCAACCAACTCCTCCTACCGAAGGTCCCTGACCCCCTCCAAAGTGTCCAACGTGCTTACCACCTCCTCCGCCCCCCTCCTGACCACAACCCTTGCCGCCCTCGACTCCTTAAACAAAGCCAATTTCTTGCGCAACGTATCGAGCTTCCGAACAAACCTCACCACAGCGGTGCCCCCGGGCTGCTCATGACCCCAGATATCCACCACAAAGCTTTTGAAATCGTCCTCCAACAACCAGCACCTTTCATATCTGAAAAAACCTCTCGAAGTAGACACATCACCAGAGTCCCACAAGATAGGGATGTGGTCCGATGAGCAGCGAGGCCTGGAGCTCACAAAAGAAAGAGGGAAGATATCCAAAAGATCTGCATACGCCAAGAATCTGTCAACGCACGAACGAGAGTTTGGGTTCCGCCACGTGTAGATGATGTCGCCCGCTCGAAAGTCCTCCAGAGCCAACGAGCCAACAAGCTCAGCAAAATCTGACGAACCAGGGTCCTGGCCCCCCCTGGAACGTGGCCTATCCGATAAACGCAGTGTAACATTAAAGTCCCCTCCAATCAGCTACGGGATCCCCACAACCCGCTGACCAACCTGACGCAAATCCTCCCAAAGCTCCTTTCTCTTAATATAGCAGCACAGTCCGTAAATACAAGAGAAGACAATTGATAGCGAAACCCTAGTCAAAATCACAGATATAGCATGCCTCCCTCTGATGACCGAGCTGAAAAAAAAAGCCGCAGATCTCCACGCAATGAGCATACCGCCTGCCGAGCCCTCCGCGCCCAGAGCCCTCACCTCATCCAAGCCCCCCGCACCAAACGACCTCCAAATATCGTCCCCCACATCCTGGAGCTTAGTTTCCTGAAGCATGACGACATCGCACCCCCATTCAGTGAACCTCGAACCCAAGGTTCTCCTTTTAACCGCTTCCCCCAACCCTCGCACATTCCATGACAGTACCTTCATGAGGAACCTTCCGAACACCCTCCGGACCTGATCACACCAGCTGCCGACGCCACCGCATCTTTCAAAGACGAGCAACCCTGTATCTCGCTGGCCAGCAAACGCGATCTGTTCCTCCTCCTGTACCTCTTAGCCGATCTCCTTTCAGGAACCCCTTCATCAGCAGTAACCTCCGCGACCTCAATCAATGACACCGCGGGCCGACCCGGCGAACAGAGAGGCCGCGTCGACGAGGACGGGCCCCCCGACGGGACCAAAGCCGAGCCCTCCACAGCCCCACCCTCCGCGTCCGGCGGACGGGGAGGGGAAGCCTGAGCCAACGAAGCCCACCCCCCCCCCCCGCGCTCTCCACCAAGTGAGCCAAGTCAAGCAAACAATCGGAGAGGCCTGAAGACGAGACACGAAGCGCATCCGGCACCTCAACCCCACCCTCAAAAGAACCGAGAGAAAGACTGCAGGAGAGTCCACCAAAAGTCCGATCCGCATAGAGATCCGATTGAAGAATCCGGACCACGGGATCCGGCGCCTTTGCCCAAAAGTGAATGGCCCCCGCAACCCCCGGGGTTCTCCCCTCCACGTCACCAGACAAATCAATAACAGAAGAATCCATGCACATAGACCAAGGGGAAGAGCTGAAGGGACGTACGAAATCATCATGGCAGGACGAGTCCCACAAAGCACCTCCATGCAAAGCCACCTGCCCCTCGAAAGACGAGACGACGTCCTTCCCCCTTCCAGACTTCGAGGCCGGAACCACCCCCCCACCCCACCGGAGGCGGCGGCGGAGCGACAACCGACATCTCTAACCGACTTCTGAACCGGCCGATCTTCAAACAATCGTAGAAGAGACGGCCCACCGCTCCATCAAGAAACCTTTTACTGCACTCCAAGAGGATCCTAGTGACAGCGTGGTCGGAGCCCGGAGCCAACCCTTTATCGGTGACCGCAAGGACCTCTCCCCACCGAGGCAACGGCCGCCTGAGACAATGCACCGATCTTGAAAGGAATGGGACACCGCGGACCTCTGCCACACAAACCTCAATGCTTGAACATGCCCCGTCCGCAAACTGAAGGTCCCTCCAAACCACAACGGCCATCGCACCACACCGGATCAACCGAAGACGTTGGGCATCTGAAAGCCCCTGAGCCGCAAGGACCCCTCCCCACCGACGCAACGGCCGCCTGAGACAATGCACCGATCTTGAAAGGAATGGGACACCGCGGACCTCTGCCACATAAACCTCAACGCTCGAACACGCCCCGTCCGCAAATCGAAGGTCCCTCCAAACCACACCGGCCACCGCACCACTCCGGATCAACCGAAGACACTGGGCATTTGAAAGCCCCCGAGCACAGCAGCGCCTTGGGTCCAAGGCGACGACGTCCCCCAAGAACTGAGATCCAAGGAAACCACGGAGATGGCTCAGCACGAAGTCGACCGACAAGCTCCCATGCAAAAAAACCCCGATGACCGCCCGGCTAAACTCCTCCTTTCGAGGAAACTCAGTCGACAGCTCGGAAAAAGAAGCACAAGGCGCGGAACCCGGAGAAACCACCACCCTCTGTACAGGAGCACCATCGACCACCAGAACGGAGCTTGAACCACCGGCCACCACCTGCGCGAAAGAGCGTCCTCCCAAGCAAGAGGAGGCCCCACGCGACGAAGACTCACCAGCCAAGAACATGGACCTATGAGGCATTGCAGAAACCTCTCCACCCCGGAAACGCATACTACAAGAGGCCATTTGGTGCCCCAGCCCACCGCATACAAAGCATCGCGGCCGCGCAACGCAAACCGACGCCAAATTCCCCCGCAACCCACAACGGAAGCACCTCCTCTCTGGCTTCCTGTGGGAAACATGCACCCACCCCTCCCCCACTCCTTCGCCAGCTTCCGCGCCCGCCGCCACAAACTGCGGGCTCCTGCCATCACCACGAGACACCCCCGCCCCGACACGGCCTTCCCCCCAAACTCCGCGACCGCCCCAAAGGCCCCCCTCGAGATCAAAGCAGCCACCTTCGCCTTCCGCGAGCACCCCACCGCCCAGCACATCCACCACGATACCCGTATCTCCGCTCGAACGGCGACTCGCTTCACTCTTCTTGCACCACCGCGCTCCAACCACCCCGCTCGCACCTCCGCTCAAACTCGCTATCTCTTCTTGCGCTCAAAATAAATGACAGACCATTCTGTTTGGTCGAGAAAATGTCGAACTGCAGTTGGAGAATCTTGTTTTCATTCTTCACATGTCTGTAGGTGTCGGCTAGTATATCCCGCATGGCCTTTGCAGTCGGCTGATTGACAATATCATTAGCGATCTCTGTGGTAAGTGTCCCAGAGAGCCAGATACGAGCATAGGCATCATCTTGCTTCCATGATGCATTGGCCCCAGTCTTGTCCGCCGACTTCGAGTCAGTTAGAATATGCTCCTTATTGTGGCACTGCATTAGGGTACGAAACTGTATGGATCATAACTCGTAGTTGGTCCCGTCCATCTTCACGATAGGTGTCGGGCCCTTGAAGGTACCGGAAGAGGAGAACATGTCACCCTTATTCTCTAACATTTATCCAAAAGGCCAAGACGTGGAACAAGTAGGGAACAAATCAAGAATAGACTTATCTACAACACCATAGGAGGGATGAGTTGTATCTGTAAAGTTATACACTCATCCCTAGATCTTCGGTCGAGGTCTAGGACCGTCCAATAAGAAACAAAACAGGACAGGGGGAGGTGCATTTAACACCATCCATGCGTCTTCAGAATGTTTTATATGCTCCTGACTTTCAGATGAATTTACTTTCCATTAGTCAGATTACTAAGGATCTGCATTGTCGTGCCATCTTTGATCCATCGTATGTTGTGTTTCAGGACATACTCACAGGCACGGTGATTGGATATGGCCGTGAGCAAAAAATTTCCACAAGATCCTCTTTTCAGTGTGAGGCAGGCCAGCTTGGAAAGCATCATCGCTCCTTTCCATCCCATCAGACTCGGAGCAGTTCTCAGTTGTTTGAGCTCCTTCGTTTAGATATCTGGGGTCCAAGTCGTATTCCCGATCATCATGGACACCGGTTTTATCTTGTTGATGTTGACGATTTTTCTAGACTTTCCTAAGTCTTTCTTTTGAAGAACAAGTATGAGGCTGGATCTGCGATAAAATATTATACTAATGAAATAAAGATATTTTTTTCGCTAATGTCAAATATCTTCGCATTGATAATTCATTAGAATAGCTTTCTGAATTTCTAAGATCTCTTGGCATTGGTCACCAGACCTCATGTGCTTATACATCCCGGCAGAACAGTGTTGTCGAGCGCAAACATCGTAACTTGATGTGACCAGAACCTTGTTGATACAGAGTCGTGCTCCTCATTCTTACCGGGGCGATGTTGTCCTTACTGCATGTTATTTGGTGAACCGCATGACCTCGTCTGTGCTGGGAGAGAAGATCCCATTTTTTATTGTGTTTCTCGAGAATGATCTTTTCTCCCTTACACCTCGTGTGTTCGGATCCATTGTATTTGTTCATGATATCTCTCTAGTTTGTGACAAGTTCTCTCCTAGAGTTGTCAAGTGTGTGTTTGTTGGCTACTCTCGTACCTAGAAGGGGTACCATTGCTTTGATCTGCTAAGGCAAAAATACTTTGTCAGTGTTGACGTTACTTTCTTTGAGTCTATTATGTATTTTTCTTCAACAAGTGATAGTCTTGCCTCATCTGACTCTGACAGTGAGATCTACATGCCTCCACCTCCTACCATCATTTCTCCACCTCCTACCATCGTCTCTCCACCTCCTCTTCTACCACCATCTCCTCACCCACCACCACCACAACCTACACCTACTCATGTCATTACACTTGCTCCTGTGGCTCCACCTTCTACTGTAACCCAGTTTTTGCCACGTGTCTTTACTCGTAGGTCTCGTTTAGTTCCCCCTGCTCACAGTTCTTGCCCGTCACCCAGCACGCCTCAGGTATGTAATGAGCGCATAGTTTTGACTAATGGCACTGCTAAGTTGTTTGTACGGCAGGATACCATACAGGATAAGCAGGTACCCTCTCAAGAGGGGAACTCACAAGTTACAGATTTGGCAGATGATCTTGATGTACCGATTGCTATGCATAAGTCAAAACGTAGGTATGCTACTTATCCTCTTGCAGCCCAGGTTTCCTTGAGCAGGCTGTCAGAGGACTTAAGGAGATTTACCTTGGCTATCAGCCGTGGAGATACCACGGACATATCATGAGGCTCTTCAGGACAGTCAGTGGAGATTGGCCATGGAGGGGAGATGGCTACGCTACAGTCACGGGGTACATGAAGTCTTGTTTCAGCTCCAGTTGATGCATCTGTTGTGGGATGCAAATGGATGTTCACTGTGAAACACCGTGCTGATGGTGGTGTGGATCGCTATAAGGCGAGACTTGTGATACGTGGGTTCACCCAGACATATGGGGTGGACTATCAGGATACTTTCTCACCAATTGCCAGATATTCTACTCCACGTATTCTACTTTCTGTTGTTGTGTCACGAGATTGGCCCCGCTATCAGCTTGATGTGAAGAATGCCTTCCTCTATGGTGATCTGTAGGGGGAGGTCTACATGTAGCAGCCACTTAGGTTTGATGCTGAGGGGGAGTATCAGAAGCTTTGCAGGTTACACAAGGATATCTATGGCCTTAAGCAAAGTCCAAGAGCGTGGTTCCAGAAGCTCTCGGACTTAATAGAGCAGTAAGGGTTTGTGAGATCGATTGTCGATCACTCCTTGTTTGTGCAGAGGACCCGGAGAGGTACTATTGTTATTCTTATTTATGTTGATGATATTATTGTTACAGGGGATGACGAGCAGGGTATTCATGTTGCCAAGCACTTCCTAGGTCAGCAGTTTGTAACCAAGGACCTTGGAAATTTACGTTACTTCCTTCGACTGGAGATTTCCAGGAACCAGCGAGGTATTGTGATGACCCAGAGGAACTGAGGAAGTACGTTACAAATCTTCTTGCAGAGACAGGTATGGCAGATTGCAGACCTACCACTACTCCTCTTGACTCAAGCATGAAGCTATATGATGATCTGAAGAGGTCGACAAGAGAAGGTACAGAGAGCATGTTGGCAACATACTATATATGACTATTACCAAGCCCAACATAGCCTTTGCCATGAGCAAAGTGAGTCAGTTTTTGAAGCAGCCCAGACAGGCACATATGGATGCAGTCTATATGATTCTGAGATACCTGAAGACTTCACCTGGTACTGGACTTCTTTTTAGCAGAGGCACATCTCTTTCAATCACAGCGTGTGCAGACGCAGATTGTGTTGGGTGTCCAAAGGATAGAAAGTTTACATCAGGCTTTGTTGTGTTCATAGCGAATTCTCTTGTTTCATGGAAGAGTAAGAAGCAGATTGTGGTTGCCAGATTAAATGCTGAGTCAGAATACAGGGCCATGACATAGGCTAGCACAGAAATGTTGTGGGTCAGATCTGTCCTTACTGACCTTACTATAAAGGTGTCACTTCCCATGCATCTCCAATGTGTTAATTAGGTTGCTCTTCTCATTGCCAACAACCCAGCCTTTCATGAGAGGGCGAAACACATAGAGGTGGACCGTCACTACACTCGTGACATGATACATAAGGGTCTTATCACCACTATACATGTTAACTCTGGAGACCAGACAACAGATGTTCTTACAAAGGTCCTAGCAAGAAGACCTTATCAGAGATGTCATTCCAAGTTGAGTCTGATTGATATCTACGCTCCAGCTGGTGGGAGAGTGTTGAGATATTAGTTATATTTATCTTTGTTTTCTTATTTCTTATTTACTTTTACTTTTTCCTTCTTATTGTAATTTGCCCAATAAGTTCCTCTTCTATACAAGAGAACCCTAGGACTTATCATAATGATAGAATTCTTTTTCCCTCAACAGTTATCATATGAATTCCTGGGATAAAATTTTAGGGAGGTAGAACAAAGAGAAGCTTGTTCATGCAAAGATTTGTCAGTGAAAGCTAGGACATATTTGTGGAAAGGGAAGCACTGGGAAAAAAAACTTGTCCCTCTAGAGAAAGTGGCAGATTTTCATTTAAGATAGACTGGATTAGGTTGCATAATGGCTATTTACTACTTCGTGGATAACTTCAAATACCAAAAAGAACCAGCCTACAATTATAAGAGAAAAACTACACCATATGTCTTTTTAGATTTGTGTTTGCACGTGTAAACCACAAACATACCCAAAACGTTTCCAGTTAAAACTAAGATTCATTTGCGTGTCAAATCTGTGATAAATTTTGGATGCACCCGGACATGTAATATCAGTGGCAAAAGGTAAAATTCATTGTACTTACAGCACTACTAATTTTTGGATTTTCTTTTGCAGCAGCCCAAGATCTATTAATCAACAAAATTAATGACGAATCCAGCTCCTTTGACTTAGCCATGCTTCTTATCTTTTCACAAGCAGCATCTAGTGAAGGAGAGTTTAATATCTCATTAAACTTGGACTGAGCAGCATCCAGCGTGGCCAAATTTTCAACTGCATTATCATAAGCTCGAACTGCAGAGAGACACTTAGCCCCAAGTCTCGTCATAGCTGTCTAGAAGAATTGTTTATAAGTAACCAAATATTTCAAGATTAAAAATAAAAGGATAAAAGATGAGTACATGGCATCAGGAAACAAGTAGTTAGTTCCAGAAAATATCACCTGCTTTGGAATGTCAATTTTAACTTGGATGGAGAAAGTGCATAATGAATAAAAGAAAACAAGATAAGTATCCCGAGAAAGGATGAAATATCCCGACAATGTATTGATGTTAGCAGCTCTGACCAAATATATATATATATATATATGGCAGATGTTTAAACAAATTTCCCAGTCATAGTGGCAATCACCAAAATTGGTTGGTTAATTTTTGCATACATGATCGGAATGTAAACCAAGCTAGGTAACAACACTCTTCTGCAAAAAGAGAACATAAAAAAGATATTTTGACAGTACCATCTCGTCCATCCAAACTGTCATCGACTTCAGAAAGTATGTTGAGATAGCGAAAAAATTCCCCCGTGAAGTCTTTCCTTCGTCTAGCTATAACAGCATTAATGTCTGTAGGGCTGTGTTGTAGCTCATCAAGAAGCTCTGCATGCCTTTCCATTTCACAGTCAATCTGTCATTCTCATCAAGTTAAAAATGAAAAAAAGAAGTAACTAGCGTAAATGGTGCAGTTAAATATTCCAGTCTAATACAAGTTCAAATAAGGAACACGGTGCTCCTTTGTGGCTACCGGCATCATGCATATTTATTGATAGAGGCCTAATTGCCACATAGAAACAATCCCCTCATCATGAACAAATGCTTATAATGCCAGCAAGGGTTTCCAAAATTAGTTTGACGAATGAACTAACACCAGAGAGGTGATGCTAACCTTCTTAATTTTCCTCACAAGTCCAAGCAACTTTTGCTTCTTGACCTGATCCTCCTCCCCATCTGCCCGCATCTGGCAATGATTGTAAAATCTGTCGCTGTACTTTTTCCAGTCATCTCGGAATACCAGGAGCTTCCTCCAGTCCTTGGTCAGAGGCTTCTCATTCAAGAAGACCTCTATCATCCTATCACAAAATTGAGTCATAGTGTAGCCTTGTGCAACTTCAATCTCTCCCACTTCCGGATTGTCATATGATACTCCCGAACCTGTTTCCATGGTGTTTTTGCTGAGAACTAGAACAAAAGTTTCTCATTCAAATTAAGACATAGTGAAAGCACATCTCAGCAAAAAAAATTGAGGCCAAAGTGATCAACACGTCAAAGCATGGGATAAAAATGGTGAAGCATTCTCCCACTTCAAATAGAGTTGGCTACATGGATTCTTGCTCAAATCCATGTTGAAAGATCCAACTATTTTTTACGCTGGATGTCGGCTACCTAACGCAATCCAAAACATGGGATATTTGGATTAAATTCTCTTGTGGCCTTTTCACTATTGGTTTCTGTAGAAATTTGTTTTCAAATAATCCAACTAAGGGCAGATTCTGGCCCAAAGAATATTTTTCTTGGCCAAGGTAAAAGGATAATTTCTGCTCATGGAAAAAAAGGTAACTACACCACCACCGGTGACTGCCGCCTCCACCACCACCGGTGACTGCCGCCTCCACCACCGGCACCACCTCCATGATTGTTTAAGGTGACTAATTATCCAAATTCATTAATAATAAAAAGGCTTGTATAGATAAGCTGTTGGACACTCCCTCTACTGCCACCTCCACCACCGGCTCCAGCAGTGTCGCCACCCTGGTGCAGCATCACCTGAGCGACCCTGTGCCCAGACATGACAAAATTTAATTCGGGTCATATCTGCACTTAGATCCAGAATACACATATCTTTCTAATATTTCTGTTGACGCATATTGAGTTATTGTATCTCTTTGTTATTTCTTTTTCTTGTTATTCCCTTTATGTAATTTACCCATAGGCTACTCTCCTATATAAGAGAGCCTAGGGCTATGGAATAGAATCACCTCATTCACGTTTCCCAACATGGTATCAGAGCGACGGTCCTAGACCGGAGTTCTCGAAATCTAACCCTAACCCTAACCCCACCCGCCGGCCTCTCTTCTTCCTCTCTCCCTCGAGTCGGCGCCGCCTAGCCGATCAGCCACCATCTCCGCGCAGGCGACGCCGCATCGACTCCAGCGCCTGTGCGCCTGTGCGCACATCTCGCGCCTGTGCGCGCGCATCTTGCGCATCATCGGCGCCTCTGCGCGCATCGCGCACGCTCGCGCATAGCTTCGTACGCCTGTGCGTGCATCGCCGCACGCCTACGCGCATAAGTCTTGCGCCTCTACTCGCGCAGCACCGTGCGCACCATCCCCGTGCAACTGTGCGCACCATTACGTGCACAGTTGCGCGCTCCAGTGCGCGTGTGATTCTCCAGAAACGCGCTCCAGTGCGCGCGTGATACTCCAGGTGCGTGCGCGCGTGCCCCTCGCACGTGCTTACGTGCCCTAAGTCCCAAAACCCTAGGGCACAGATCCGGATCTATATGGGGTTAGTTGCTTGAAGTCTACACACGCAACTAATCCCGGTTATGTCACTGTAGACAAAGATTATTTCTCTTTCAGTCGCTCCAGTCTTCCGTTTCCAGTATGTCGGACAGCAAGGCAGATATCCCGTCCATTGGCGCATTTCGTGGTCCAGCGCCTATTGTCAAAATGGATGGTACGAACTATGAACTGTGGGCAATGCAGTTCATGAGCATGATGAAGTCTACAGGTAAGAAGCACATTCTTACCGAGCCAGAGCCTGCAGAGAAGACTGGAGTTCATGCCTCTTGGGAGGCCGATGATGCATATGCAAAGGTGTGGCTATCTGGTACATTGGCTATTGAAATTGCCAATGACATCTTACATCAACCCACGGCTAAAGACATGTGGGATATCCTGGCAGCAACATATTCTCAGGCGAAAAATGAGACGAAGATCCTGCAGCTACAACATGACATATTCACAATAAAGCAGAACGGTCGTCCTTTACATTGTCTCTATACATCATTGAGAGGGATGTTTGAGAAGCTCTACAGCTTCATGCCTCTTACCGCCACGCCAGAACAGCAGAAGACATACAGGAATGCGACGATGGTGGGTGTGTTTCTCGCTGCACTTGATCCAGAGTATGAGGCCGCACGTTCACAGATTTTGACGGACTCGACTATTCCTCCCATGGAGGAGGCTTTTCACAGATTGAGTAGGATCACAGTACCTTCAGCAGCTGCTAGTCAGAATCCCTCAGCCATGGCGGCCAACAGAGGCCGTGGTTCTCATTACCAGGGCCGTGGACGTACTCCCCGTGGAAGGGGTGGCCGCACTAGGCCAACATGCTCATATTGTCACAGAGTCGGCCATACTGAAGACACATGCTACTCAAAGCATGGATTTCCTGCATCCACACGAGCCGCTGAGCAGATAGAGCCCCCTTCTGCAGCTACACTGGATCAACGATTTGATGATCTGGTTGCCCGTCTCAGGGGCATTATCCCACCATCTGGCCCAGCACCGTCGACAGAGAGTCATACTGATGCTGTTGCTTCTGCTTCTGCCTCTACGAGTACTTCAGGTAGTACACTTGCACTCCACAGTAGTAGATCTGATACACTGCCATGGATCATGGACTCTGGCGCTACACATCATCTATGTGGCGACCAGAGCCTACTTACAGGATACACTCAGATTCCTCCAGGACGGACAGTAGTTATTGCCAATGGCACGCATTCTCCTATCACGGGTCACGGGGAGATTAGACTGACGTCTTCCATGCAGCTCAAGAATGTTTTGCATGCACCGCATTTTTCTATGAATCTGTTGTCAATTAGTCAGATTACGAAGGATCTTCATTGTCGAGCTATTTTTGATTCATCTTCATTGATTTTTCAGGACATCCGTACGGGCAACGTGATTGGTCATGGCTATGAGCAAGGAGGCCTTTATCATCTGAACCAGACCCCATTTGCCGGAATCACAGCTTCTCCCGCAGAAGAAGTATCACCTCTCCTGTGGCATCTGCGTTTTGGTCATTTACCGCTTCAGAAGTTGCGTCTAGTCCTACCTTATAGTCTTTCTCACACACCTATCCAGTGTGAGGCATGTCAGTTGGGAAAACATCACAGGTCATCTTTTCCCAGTAGTCAAGGTCGGAGTAGTAACTCCAAGTTTGAGTTGTTTCATGTCGACGTCTGGGGTCCGAGTCGTGTTCCCGATCATCAGGGGCACAGGTTTTATATTGTTTTTGTGGATGATTTTTCTAGAGCATCATGGGTATTTCTAATGAAAAATAAGTCTGAAGCAGGAAATATTATTATTCACTTTCTAAATGAGATTCAGAATGTTTTTTCCACAACTGTCAAAATTATGAGAAGTGACAATGCCTTAGAGTTGTGCACCAACAATCTAGCCAACTACTACTCCTCTAAAAGAATTATACACCAAACATCCTGCGCTCATACGTCTCAACAAAATGGGGTTGCAGAAAGGAAACATCGTCACCTACTTGATGTCACAAGGTCACTTCTTATTCAGAGTCATGTTCCGTACTCCTACTGGGGTGATGCCGTCCTCACTGCATGCTATCTTATCAATCGTATGCCCTCGTCTGTCTTGAATGAACAGGTTCCTTTTTCACTTATTTATCCTGACAAGGATCTGTTCATTCTTACCCCTCGTGTGTTTGGGTCAGTTGCCTTTGTCCACCAGTTGTCGCATGGTTCTGACAAGCTCTCTCCTAGGGCTGTCAAGTGCGTCTTTGTGGGGTACTCCAGAACTCAAAAGGGGTACAAGTGTTTTGACCATGTGCGTCGGCGGTATATGATCAGTGCAGATGTTACATTTTTTGAATCCATTATGTATTTTTCAGAATCCGGAAATATGCAGCCACCACCTATATCTCCTGATATAGTATTCATGGCACCACCAACATCACCACCATCATCACCACCACCATCACCGCCACCACCACCACCATCTACAGTATCCCCTTTACCATTCCATTACACCCGCAGGCCGCATACAGCTCATGGTCCTGACCAGTCAACTAGCTCGCCTATGGTATGTAATGAAATTATTAATGTTGATGGATCTAACGACATTTCTCAGCAGGATGCATTACAGGAGCATGGTGATAATCTGGATATTCCAATCGCTCTACGCAAACAAAAGAGAAGCTGTGCCAAGTATCCAATATCAGCCGTGGTGTCTTTTGAGAGGCTATCTGGACATTTCAGGACGTTTGCATTGGCACTTTCAGCTACAGACATTCCACGGACCCACCATGAGGCTTTGCAGGATTCTAGATGGCGGCTAGCAATGGAGGAAGAGATGGCGGCACTTCAGTCTAGAGGAACATGGAGTTTAGTTACTATACCTCCAGATGTCAGCCCGGTGAGTTGTAAATGGGTGTTTACAGTTAAACACAATGCAGATGGCTCCATTGACAGGTACAAGGCACGATTAGTTGCACGGGGATTCACACAGACATATGGGGTAGATTACCTTGGCACGTTCTCCCCTGTGGCTCGTCATTCTACTCTGCGGATCCTCTTATCAGTTGCAGTTACTAAAGACTGGCCACTCTATCAACTGGATGTGAAGAATGCATTTCTGTATGGAGACTTGCAGGAGGAAGTTTATATGCAACAGCCACCTGGTTTTGCTGTTGAGGGGGAGTGTTCCAAGGTTTGCAGATTACATAAGGCCATCTATGGCCTTAAGCAGAGCCCCAGAGCATGGTTCCAGAAGCTGTCAGACCTCTTTGAGAAACAAGGATATAAACGCTCCAATGCTGATCATTCTTTGTTTGTACAGAAGATGGCAAGAGGTATTGTTGTCATCATGGTTTATGTTGACGATATCTTGATTACAGGTGATGATGACCAGGGCATTAAGCAGGCAAAGGAAAGGTTGGGGACCGAGTTTGTCACCAAGGACCTGGGAGTCCTTAGATATTTTCTGGGGCTGGAGTTTGCCAGAAATCCGTATGGATTAGTCATGTCACAGAGGAAGTATGTTACAGATCTACTGAGTGAGACAGGTATGCTAGGGTGTCGACCTACTACGACACCAATGAACCCCAGCATGAAGCTGTATGATGATGACACAGAGGAGGTTGATAGGAGAAGATATAGAGAACTGGTAGGCAAATTGTTATATGTCACGGTCACTAGGCCAGATATATTATTTGCAGTGAGCCGTGTGAGCCAGTTTATGGAGCAGCCACGCCAAGTGCATATGGATGCAATAAATATGATACTTAGATATCTCAAATCTTCTCCAGGTAAAGGTCTGCTATTCAAGAAAGGAAAAGGGATTTCTATCTCAGCGTGCGCAGATGCAGATTATACAGGATGTCCTAAGGATAGAAAGTCCACCTCAGGGTATGCTGTCTATGTTGGAGATGCCCTAGTCTCATGGAGGCATGGCCTCAAATTTCGCCGAAATTCGACCGAATTTCGGTCGAATTTCGGTTTCGGTGGGTTACCGAAATCCAGCCGAAATGCCTTGTGTCGACCGAAATTTGGGGGCCTTAGTTGAAAAAACGACCGAAATGACCGAAATTTCGGTCGAATTTCGACCGAAATTCGACCGAAATTTCGTTTCGGTCAGTCACCGAAACGAAACCGAAATACGACATTTAAGGCCTTGCATGGAGGAGCAAGAAACAAACTGTGGTAGCTAGATCTAGTGCTGAATCCGAATATAGGGCTATGGCCCAGGTTACTACAGAGATGATGTGGGTGAAAGCGGTGATGACAGATTTATGTTTAGATGTACCACTTCCTATGAACTTGGAATGTGATAATCAGGTTGCTTTGTTCATTGCAAACAACCCTGCATTCCATGAGCGGACCAAGCATATTGAGGTAGATTGTCACTTCATACGTGATATGATTCAGAAAGGGTTCATTGCCACATCTCATGTTACTTCAGAGAACCAGACTGCAGATATATTCACCAAGGCATTGTTACGAGGTCCATTTCAGAAGTGTGCTTCCAAGCTGAGCATGATTGACATCTATGCTCCATCTTGAGGGGGAGTGTTGACGCATATTGAGTTATTGTATCTCTTTGTTATTTCTTTTTCTTGTTATTCCCTTTATGTAATTTACCCATAGGCTACTCTCCTATATAAGAGAGCCTAGGGCTATGGACACCTCATTCACGTTTCCCAACAATTTCCGTTTAGATGGCAGCCTAAATTAAAAGTATTGTCTATATTAAGAATAACACATAAGACTAGCACTGAAAGTGCTTATCTAAAAAACAATGTTAGAATCAAACCATCAAAACACGCACGAAAATGGATGCAAGGATTTACGTGAAAAACCCTATGGATGGGTCTTAAGAGATGGATATACCAACAACAAAGGTGGAATCCTAGGGTATGTCAAGATAAAAGAAGCCATTCTTCTCATGCCCCCCCCCTCCAATCAAAAATCTGTCTCGTTCGGATGTCTTGAAAATAACAACAGATTTCATCAAATATCACACGACAATTAAGCCAAGTACAAAGCTTATGAACAGACAACAAGCTGAGAGGAAAATCAAGAGTACACATCAAATATCACATGACAATTAAGCCAAGTACAAAGCTTATGAACAGACAACAAGCTGAGAGGAAAATCAAGAGTACAGTAAACTCCAAAGAGCTAGAACTTGGAGGAGAATTCCATAGTCCCGGCGGTAGTAACAGGCAAGTGCCGACTTCACTGATGAAGAGGGTGTGGAAAAGGTTAGTGGACTACCTTCTCTTCTCAGATGTGCAGAGGCTCTAGAATCAATGATCCAAGTAGGAGCAAAGGTAGTGGCAGAGTTGGTCATTGTATCAGAACTGGTAGCCATACCAGCAGCAGAATTCTCACTTGTAGAAGTAACAAGCCTAGAGTTCCGGAGGATCTGCATCAGACAGGAGTAATCAGCAGCATCGAGTTGGACCATCTAACTACTATAATCTGGATCAGAAGACGGATGTTGGCTAGATGAGGATAGCCAAACTTTTGCCAACATCACACAGATGGATGATTCCAGCGACTACGTTTAATACACTGTTGGTATTAGTAGTGGTATATCGTTCACGACCATGGTAAAAAGTCACGTCCACGATTACTACCAAAGTGACAGCCTTGGCCTCCTCGAAAAGATTTGTTATCCTCCTCTCCCATATGATACTAAGTGAGCAAAATTCTCCGCGAGAAGTAAAGTAGAAGGCCATCCAGCAGATGTCTCCAGTTCCTGAAGACGACCAAATATGGTCTTCATCGACGATAGAGGATCAGACATCAGAAAATGCTCCTTCACTACTTGATATCTAGGATGCAGTCTAGCAAGAAAGCAATGCACCTGCCAATCTAATCGCTCCTATACATGTTTGTTACAATATGTAGGCTGAAAGATCGTAAGCTCCTCATACATGCTAGTGAGATGTCTATAGTACTCGATGAGAGTCAAGTCGTTCTGAGGTGCATACCAGATCCGCACGTAGATGTCAATGAGGTGAGACTTGGTCGTCTTCTGAGAGTATCTTCTAGTTCGTCCTACATCTCCTTGATCGTGTCCTTGTAGAGTAGGTTTGCAACAATATACGGTTCGATATCGTTGGTCATCCAAGTGATGACCTGGTAGTTGTCTCCGAGACATGTATCATAGTCTTTTTTTGTCTCCTTCGGAGAATATTTCGTCAGAATGTAGAGTTTCCGCTGACCACCAATGAATATCTTAAAAGAGTAAGACTATCGCATGAAGTTTTTCTGCCCTTAAGATTGATAGAAGTACCTTATACCATCATAGATGACATAGTGTACAAGGGCTTTGTCTTGGTAAGAAGAAATTCCATGGTGGTCAGGTAGAGAGATCAAGGAAATAGTTTGGTTGTTCAAACACGCCTACGGGGGCTGAAAGTGCCCTAGAACTCACATACGTGCGTGCGGGAGTGCTGAAAATGTGTTCCACAACAGATCAGGAGTTCCTCGGGGACCCTGGCAGCACTTAGGAAGGTGCAACCATGGTTGGCGGTACCAAGGAAGATGCAGCGGTGGCCCAGCACTTGTTGGCAGCACCCAGCGGTGGGTGGCAGCCTGGCGGGGATGGAGGCACGATGCTTATTGGTGGTGCCCACCAGTTGGTGGCAAAGTCATGGAGGGCTCCCAACGGTGTCGTAGTGGCCCGACGATCGCCTTGGAGGGTGTAGGGATGCCTCGACAATGGCGCACAACAGCATAAGATGATGCAGCATCGTACAGAGATGTGTGAGATGCTCGGCAAGCGGCCCTAGGGCGAGGAGAGGGCTCGTGCGAGCGTGGTTTGCGATGGCAAAAGATTTTAGGTTGGAAAATCGATCTAGGACTGCTGCTCTAATACCATGTGGAGAAGAGAATGAATCGGCGTCATATTCTATGGGTTTATGATTTCTTATATAGCGTGAAATCCTAGAGAGAAAAAAGGAAGAATTACATAAAATTCCCTGAAGAGCTACGTGGCTCAAATAAATAGAAAATGTAATATCTCTAGTAGATGCAAACTTGACAACTGGGAGTAGATTTCTGGGAAATATATTCCAGATTTCTGAATATACCCTTGCTAGTAATCTTACTTTCTGTTCATTTAACAGTACCAATAACTAGATCTTTTTTCTCAAAAATCCACTTACAACCTATTGAAAGAAAAGTGGAGGAAGAATGAGCTGTAGTCATTAAGTGGGGATCCCTTCCATATATGTCATAGGAAAACTTACAAATGCACACTTGGCCTTAAGAAAATAAAATCCTAAAATAAACAAGAACAACATCAAATGTTATGTTAATACTCGCCCTCAAGTTAGAGCATAAATGTCCATCCTACTCAACTTGGAAGTGCATTTGTTGAAGGGAGAATAGCTCAAGGGTATTGTGAAGATATCAACAGTCTATTTTCTAAACAAACTGTGTCAGTTTTCATGTGCTCAGTCCGGATCATATCTCGAGTGTAATAAGAATCCACTTCTACATGAGATTCATCAACATTATATAGCCTAAGTAATTAATAAAATTACTAATTAGATATAATTAATAATATACAATATGTATATAATTAATGCTAATTAATGTGAATAGATAAAAGACCAAATTATGTTTTAAATATTGTATATATTTAGCCATGTGTTCTCCTTGATTTTATGTGTTTTCCATAACTTTGTAAAATCCGTAAAAATTAGAAAAAAACTGTACATAATATAGTTTAAATATATACATATTTAAACTATATGCAACCCAATTGAAAAAAATGCCTATGAAAATATTACTATGCATATATGATGTATTTTCGTTTTAAGTTCTACATGAAAGTTGTTAGATCTCAAAATGATACATGACTTCTTGTTGAATATTTTTTATTTGACATCCTGATATTTTATTTTGATTTTTACTTTATTTTTAGTTTCAAATTTTCTCATTGGGCCATGTGGCCCACCTTTGGTCGCATCACGTGACTCACCTCTTCTATACAACCCGCCTACTTCCTGGACCGTTCCTCACTCATCCTAGCCTACGTCATCAGTGATCATTTGATCCATCTCATCCGATGGTCTCCATTCTTTCCAGTGCACCTCGATCATAGCCGTTGGATCATCATATCCAACGGCTCCACATCATCTTTATACACCTGGGATCGCCTTGTATACACCTGGTCAGTTGGGATGACATTACGCTGCAGAAGTGCGACGACGGGCTTGGGGTGCGTCGGCTGTGCGCGTTGAACGAGGCCCTATTGTTAAAGTGGGTGGCGAGGATTTGGGGCAGTGGCGACGATCTTTGCACCACTCTTGTTCGTCGGATTTACGCGGTCAATGGGGCAACGCCGGTGGGCGTTGCAATCGGGGGTGCCATGGGGATAAGGCCCTCGACATTTTAGAAAGGTATTTTGTCGGTCACGCGGAACTTTCAGGCGTTGTTCAGGCCGATGCTGGGGAATGGGGTGTGTTTTGCTTTTTGGAAGGACAACTGGACGAATGGGGGGCTCTATCTTCGCGTTTCCCTCGTCTGTTTGCTTTGGCGGAGGACCAGGACACGCGGGTTGCTGCTTTCTGGTCGGATGGCAACTGGATGTCGATGTTTTGTTCGAACTTCTCTGATTAGCGCTTGGAGGAGTTTTTGCGGTTGCTTGAAGAGCTTAGGGAGGTTCAGGGCCCTTCTGCGGAGCGGGATCATTGGATTTAGCACGGTAGCGCTTTTTCCGTGTGAAAGGTATATTTGACGATTTGCATGCCCCGCCCTCTCTTTCGGCGGGGCTGGTGCGTGACTGCACGTTCCTCTGGGGGCTGGGTCTTCCAGAGAGGATTGGATTCTTTTTTTGGTTGTTCAGGAGGAAAAGGCCGATGACACTTGACCGGTGCGCTAGGCTACTGGGTGTGGTATCTGACAGGTGCCTTATATGTGGTGTGGAGATTGAGACGGCGGAGCATCTCTTTTTTTCCTACCAGGGGGTGTTACCCTTTGGGATGACCAGACGCTGGGTTGGGTCAACAGGGCGAGCGTTGGGGCTTTTTGTGCTGGCTTGGTTGCGACCAAGCAGCGGGCGGGGGAGAGCTGTTGTGGCCACTCGCAATGATTTGGGTCATTTGGCTGGCCAGGAATGCGCTGTTGTTCTCAGGGCAGAGGTTTTATAAGGAAAATGTTTATATGCAGGTGTCGGGTTTGTTGAGCTCGTGGGTCACTTAATACATCTCTTTGTAATTGGTTTTCGCTTTACTTTTTATTAATAAATTCTTGGGGTGAACACCTATGAGTGTCTCCCCCTTTCTTGGCTTCAAAAAAAAGATGTCGTTTTGATTTGAGTAACATAGGAAATCGAATAAGTGTTGCTATTGGTTTCTCATGAATCAATGATATATAGTCGATATGACAACAATACATCTCCAAATCAGTAAAATATCTATGATTCCTTTAGTTATTAAGGGAAACGTAGTTAACTTGGGCATAATTTCGTCCATATCGCCTGAATTGCCTTCCCATTGAACATATATGTTAGCCATAATATATTATGCGAAACAAAATTTTGTTCCAAGGTTGTTTCCCCTCAGCCCTCGCATGGGAGAGTGTACCTGGCCCCCCCAGATCCCCCAGGCTCGTTGACCCAGCAGCGAGACCCTGTATAGATGGAGAGTGAACGCAAGACCCCTATTTAGACAGTGGGCTTCACTCGCTAAAATTCGAGGTCACACAATAATCTCTACAATGCGTTTGATTGAAGTTTAAACAATAGAGTTACGATTAAGGTGTCTCGATATTCTCGACAACAAGTTCATGACATATGCAGTTAATACAATATATAGTGTACATGTGTTCAACTGGTCATAAATTTTGTACTTGTGGGAGTGATTTGTTTATTATTTCGACTTATTTACGAGTTCTACATGACTAAACTTCTTACCGTGTGCCTAATCAATACTCCAACCTATGCAATGATTAAGATAACAATTCTACTACAAAATATTTAGACCTTTATTTAGCAAATAAGTGCATTTCTATCTTATTTATTGATCAAAACATAATGAAAGCCTTGATTTCCAGAAAAATCAAGCTTCATGTTTATTTCTCCATTTTTAGCCGACTTGGGCAAAATATTGACAACATATAGGCAATAATCTATTTCCACGGGTAGGTGAAGACCAATGAAATCAGCATTTAGCCCACGGACGCCTTTCGAACAGCTTTATGTCCATAGGAACCATTGTCAGGGACCATACATATTGATATTGAAGATGTAAATATCAAGGCAAGTAGTCGGCGGTGTTGTAATCAGTGTGGAGAGAAAGGAATGTGATGGTTGTCAGAGGAGTGAAGGTCTACATGGAAATTTCAGAGTGCCATCTAAAAGTTGATGCGAATTGGTTTTCTGCGACGGCGGAAAATAAAATATTTGACGGTGGATTTTGGTGGAGAAGAAAATGGAGGGATTGAGAAGAGAATGGAGGGGTTGAGAGAAGAAGCTCGTCAGGAACACGAGGGGATGGAGAAAAGAAACGTGAAGACCACGTGAGGGGAGAGAGAGAGGGGGGGGAGGGAGAGAGAGATAGAGAATAAAACTCAATTTTTCATATCACTGAACTTCTCTTTACAATAGGCTACCAACCTCTTTATATAGTAGAGGTGGAATTACAAAAATAGAAAGCAAATCAAATTTAAAATCCCACTCGATCCTAATTGACTCTAATTGATTTGAATTAAAATTCAAATCGACTCTATCCTAATTTGACTCTAATTCAAAATTCGAAAATCAAATTTAAACTGACTAATTAATTTCGAGATCACATACGATCTCTTTATTTAAATAAAAATGCGACGATTCGAATAAACGTAAATAAAAACATCAAGCCTTATATTTTAATTTTGTGTTGCATCAACTCTCCTCCGCTTAAAAAAATTCGTCTCCCAACGAATTGCTTGATCTTCGGGCTGTTGATGGAGAATTTCCTCATGGCTTGTTGGTCGAACCTCCCAATTTCGCTTCGACGAACGATGGTGTTTCGTCGCGTGTCGGCGCGAATGTCTGGATGGATCATCAGATCGTGAGGACGATCTGTAGGCCATGCTCTGATACCAATTGATGCGGATTGGTTTTCTGCGACGGCAGAAAATAAAATATTTGACGGTGTATTTTGGTGGAGAAGAAAATGGAGGGATTGAGAAGAGAATGGAGGGGTTGAGAGAAGAAGCTCGTCAGGAACACGAGGGGATGGAGAAAAGAAACGTGAAGACCACGTGAGGGGAGAGAGAGGGGGGGAGGGAGAGAGAGATAGAGAATAAAATCTCAATTTTTCATATCACTGAACTTCTCTTTACAATAGGCTACCAACCTCTTTATATAGTAGAGGTGGAATTACAAAAATAGAAAGCAAATCAAATTTAAAATCCCACTCGATCCTAATTGACTCTAATTGATTTGAATTAAAATTCAAATCGACTCTATCCTAATTTGACTCTAATTCAAAATTCGAAAATCAAATTTAAACTGACTAATTAATTTCGAGATCACATACGATCTCTTTATTTAAATAAAAATGCGACGATTCGAATAAACGTAAATAAAAACATCAAGCCCTATATTTTAATTTTGTGCTGCATCAAAAGTTCTTGTATGCATTGTAAACATTGTTGAGGTATTAGTGGAGTTGTAGATAGAGTTGTGCAGGGTGGTAATTTAGTGTATCTTAACGTATTTGCTTCACTAAATTTTGATGACATCTGCTGATGGATGATCATCCTTATTGGCTTTTCAAAAAAAACTGAGTTGAAACTCAGCGAACTCAAAATATGTTGAGCCACTGCAAATAATGTGTGACAAACATGGACATAGATCAAGTGCCCTGCTGGCCTTTTGTAAGAGAGAATTATGAATCAGATGATCCAATTAATGCACTGTCACTACTTACCATGTTTGAGGTTTTAGGAAGATGGATACTGGACATGTGACAAGCACCCAAATTTCCATTACTGACTGGCGTTTACATTAGCGTGAATATTTCAAACACGTGTTATGTTAAAACTTATTGCCAGGCTCTGGCTCTCCGTCCATCCCCATATACTAAAGAGATTAGGCATTACATGCAAATGCCATTTGCATCATTCAAACAGACACTCGTGCACATTACATGCCCGTTTTTATAACTGCATCCTCAAATTATAGATAGATCTTGGCATAATGTGAACATATATCATCAAACTGTTTTTCTAAGTTTACAT
Source organism: Ottelia alismoides (assembly GCA_037367405.1). Taxonomy (NCBI): domain Eukaryota; kingdom Viridiplantae; phylum Streptophyta; class Magnoliopsida; order Alismatales; family Hydrocharitaceae; genus Ottelia; species Ottelia alismoides. The sequence goes on from JAZKJV010005681.1 coordinate 86,020, forward strand.
TAAATTGTACATAATGTTTGGAAGCTGATAAATCGGAATGGGGTCACATAGCCAAAAAACATATCAGAACCAACACAACACAACTTGAGTTGAATAGCCTTACTCAACTAAGACCATGTTTGTGACAATTTTGAATAATTATTGTGTACGTTTGCATCAGATTCAAGGGAAAATGATTAATGTCTAAGGTTATTTGCACTCCGGGCATCATAAAACTAAAGCAAGAGAATACCCATGTTTAGAGTAACTATTCTAGCTCTCCTTCATCTCCTTGCAACTCTTGCTCCTAAATCTACTCCGAAACCTTGAATCCTAAGGCCTGAACTTGCAAGTGAGAATCTTGAGTACAGATTTCGTGGACTGCTGGTGCGCGATCAGAGATATGTGTTCGTGTGTGCAGTGCAGATGGCGAGTTAGTCCCTTTTCAGCACCTGCGGGGGTAAATCATAGTAGACACATACATGTGTCTGTCGTAAAGGAGTATATAGTTAAGCATTGCTCCTGATATGATTTTTTTCAGAAGTATACATGAAAATCTGACTTATGGATTTATTCTTCTGTGGAATAGAAAGGCTGCGGAAACATGTCCAGGTAAGTTTTACCAAGGCTCGTGATCGTCCTCCGATTCAAAACACAACGGAATCAAATGTTTCCAATCTAATGCGCATTATATTCCTACGACATGGAACTGATTAAAATCCACATGTCACATGTCGTTTCCACATCGAATAGGCATACACTCACCCCCCTTCCCCACCCACCCCAATACTTTCCAGTTTCCACGTTGTCCTCTATTGCTCCAGCTTTCTTCTATTAGCTTTGTAACTGATTCTTCCCGCTGTTAGCAGCACTGAACCTCTCATCTAGCTGAGGACTATTATGCTTCCATCATCGCCTCAAACGAATTCTTAATGTTGAATGTGTCGAGCCACGTACAGCAACACAGCATCTATCACTCCCTACATCTCACACATCACTACAACTGCTAATTGAACGATTCTGAATCCATGAAAAGTTCCAGCTGAATTGCACAGAAAAAAAATGATTCCTCGTAAACCGCCTCGTGATATGGCGGACCAAATGGGGCCATTTGATGCAAGCGCATCCCTATGCACTGCAGGTCTCCAATTACAGCCCAATCAACTGAAGATCAAACCGTGGATCGAACGCAGTACTGGATAATAAAATCCATCGGTGTCGAGAGGGCGGAGATTACCTGTGTGACCGTTGGAAGAGGCCCCGAGAAGCCTTGTAACTGCGAGGTGGCGAGGGAAACGGCACGGCGGGGCGGTACGGGAGCTTGGGGGAAAGGAACGGGAGATGACAGACGACGGCGGCGGTGGTCGGAGTGGATGGTAGGCGATGGGCGAGGCGCAGAATGCTCCGCCTCCACCGCCGCCCATGAAGGTGAGTGAGAGAGAGAGGTATATGCGGCGGCCGCGCTTAAAGTGGTGGAGATGAGCAGCAGCGCCGCCAGAGAACCAGAGACGGGAGGAGGGCAGGGTTGCTTGAGGGGAAGCTCTGAGGGGAAGCTCTGCAGCACAGCCTAAGTTGGGTGATTAGTAGAGCTACTGCCGGGCATGGATCGGTCCGGCATATACCTCTCTCTTACTCACTCACGTGACCCGAGTTCTAAAGTCCGAGTCGGGTGAGGTCGAAGGGATCCCATTGATTGTAGTTATTGATACGATTGTGTTTTCATTAATAAGACTAGATTGTATAAAGTAATTTACTAATTTCAAAAATATTTAATGGAAATAGATTGTAAAAAATAATAACTGTGATTTTCAACCATTAATTTTCATTTATGATAATTTACGGTTCACGTCCATACAGTATTTCCAAAACATACAATTTTTAAATGGATTATACACATAAAAAGCAATAGCCACCAAATTTCTGTAACTATTTTTGTAATGCATAATTTACAACACGCATCCACTAAAATATTTGCATTTCAAAATTGAGGGCCTTAAAAAGGTAGGTTGGAATCCGAGGAGAAGAAGAAGAGAACCTCCTTTTTTCGTCTGAAATCCAGCCCTTTTCTGCCTCGGAAGTGGAGTGCATGTCACCCTTAAATGGTCACATCAAGCTTTTGTTAGGCTTTTACAACCCTCTACCAACAAGTCTCCACCCAAGGGAAAGACCCTCCCAACCTGTGCCAACCCCCCAGCCAAACGTAGAATATGTCGATCCAACCCACTCTACCCCACCAACCAAATAGACCCCTAAGATCGGGATTGGGTCAGTCCACAGAACATACTCCAAGGTTCGAGTATGGGTTGGTCCAAGTTAGTCCATGGTTCGAATGAAAAGTTTTTTCTTAATTTTTTAATATGATTTAAAGAGATAATTAAGTTTTTTAGTATCATCTAATCTAAGTAATCATAATATGTGTTATTTAGCATGTAAATTATAAAATACGACGCAATATTGATAATATAAAACAAAAATTTGAAGTATATTGTGTTAAATGTATCTAAAATGTAATGTTTTTTATAAGTGTGGGTTAGGTCGGGTTTTGTGGTGCATGTCCACGGTCCGCCCCAATTGAGGGATGGGTCAAAGAACCGGTCGCACCATACCGGCCCGTTCATGAAATATCTTGGCCCAAACCCGATCCATTATAAGGATGGGCAGGCAGGCCCCCGACCCATTGGCCAGGTCTAGTGACTAAGATTTTTTTATAAAGAGGGTAAATCCACGTAAAAGAACACAAAAGTGTGGGACAGATATCACAACAGGTCAAGATGAACAAGATTGTGGTGTTTTTCAATACAACGATAAAACTAACTTTACATGCTAATCCACATACATTTCGATTTTTCATATAATTTCAAAATATATCCGGTGTTGTACTTAGAATCTAGTAGTGATCCTAAAAGGAGTGAATCCAAGTTCAAACTTAGAAGTTATGTGTTTTCGATGAAGGTGGGACACTGAAAAATATGTGGATTATGGGCTACGAGAATGCGACTCTTTCACACTAGTTTTTCATAGAAAAGTGGTACAAGTTGCAATAGAAATCATGACACTTATTCTCCAAAACCTCTTTCATTATCTTCATTTTTCACATTCCAATATTCAGATCTTAGACTCCTTTCTCTCATCGCCTTTTCATTCTTCTTCTCCGGAGAACTAATGGTAAAATGGTGTTGCCACCTCCGTCGGGAGCCTGCAAAGCTTCAAAGCTTAGCAACAACTAAAGAAAGAAGAGCATTGTTGCGGGAAAGGTGCCTCTCTGTGTGGGTTATTGATCAAATGATATTGTGTGTGGATCAAAGGCACGTGCGAAAATCTCGTGCTTGGGTAACAGCTCTTCAACCTTCTCCCTTTAAATCATCTTTTCTCGCAATTATAGACAATGATGATTGGGGGATGAATATCCATTTCCAGTCCTAACCGGAATTGACACTTATTGGTAGTTCATTGTTCTTTACAGCTTTCTTTGCGCCTTTTTGTGGATTTTATTTTGTGAGTCCAGGGTACTTTATGCATTGTTTTTTAATGAAATAATTTTTTATTTTCTTTGTATTTTTATGTACAAGCTTCGTGTTTAAAATTCATTGATTTGAGGTATATAAAAACATAAAATAAAATATATCCCAAATGTATTTATTGAAGAATAAAAAATATGATTTTTGTGCGTTTACTGGCCATCATCTCCCCATACTTTACTCCTTTTCGACCAAATTAATTCCTGACTTAGTCTCGAGGTCTAGGGTCACTCGGTGTCTTCGACACTTCCTTCTCTTCTCTTTTATTTATTCTTTTATCGTGGTAATAAATACAATATTTTATACAATATTATATGATTAATAAAAGGAGTGTTATTTTGTACATTTATTGCTATTGTGTGCATTTAGCTAGACATTTAAGGCCAAATAAAAGAATAAAAGTGATGAAGTGAAGATTCATCACCCCTTATACTTGCCTTTGCTAATCTCTAGCAAACACTTATGCTAATAAATGCAGAAAAAAGAAAATAAAGAAGATAAAAGGAATAAAATGGTTTGGTGTTAACTTTTAAATTTATCTTAATACAACCAAAGTTTTGAGCTTAGTTGGACCTTTGGGATTTAGGTTTGGTCGGAACCTTGTTGGGAAGCGGATTTGAAACTCAACAATCTCTAAGAACCACAAAAATCTGCTCAAGTCTCCTTAATAGCCGGATTAAAGCAAAACTATATCATACGCAGACCCTTGCAACTATGAGTCTGTCTTATACAGTGTTAGCTATATGTAACTCCTCTCGGCTGAAGTGGTAAAGAGATAGTTTTCTCCAACATGGTGACTCGAATTCCCCATTCCAGCAACCTTTTCCTTGAGAAACAGGATATTCACTTCTAAGTTAAAGTGCATTCGGTTCAAGAAGACGGAATGAAAAAGAGAATGGACAGTAGCCAATGTAGCTATCTATCCTAAGATGATTGACTGATGTAGCCAAGTCATCCAACTGCATGCTCGTACATATCTTCGACTTTGAAGCACAAGCTTTCTTATTGAATACATATACACATATTCTGACGGGAGTTGATTTTTCTTGAATTTTGCTTGTATGTATATACACTGGAATTTTTTATTTTGCAGTTTTTGTAAAAAAACTATTTACAACAGCATATACATAAGAACTTTTTCCTCTTGAGCTGGTAAATTGTCCCTCTTTTGAAGTATTATTGTAACCCACGACCTTCTGTCCTTGTACCTCGTCGCTCCTTGATCGAGTTGGGGCACAATGGCCACAAAATTGTGACTTCGTATGTTTCCATTCGCTTGTGTCTCGTGTCAGCAAATCCATCCCTCTACCACTTCAACCCGAGTTGAGCAGAGTATAAGGTGCAAGTGTGCAAGTTAGGTCACTATCAACAAGAGGCATTCGTGTGTTTTGAGATATTCTACTTAGGAAGTCAAGATGACACTGAACCCAGTCTTGTGGTCTCAAAGAATCAACTCTAGTAGACATGAAGCACATCAATTTCTAGTTCCTATAAGGTTCATATGATTAAGTGGATCAAAGCACAACTAAGCTCCAATCTTCAGATTTTATTTAGACTGGTTTAATTGTCATTATCAATCCGAAAAATGCAAATACAATGCAATGAAAAGAAACCTTTTGTGAAGCATTTTCTATTTTTGAACTTTTTATGTATTTTTGAAAAGTTCTGCAGATTTTTACACACTTTTTTGAAAATATTTTGCATATTTTATATATTTTTGAAATTTTGAAATTTTTAAGGGTTTTAACTTTTAAAATTGGATTGATGTTGACTTTTAAATTTATCTTCACATAATCAAAGTTTTGAGCTTAGTCGTACCTTTGGAATTTAAGTTTGGTCGGAACCTTGTTGGGAAGCAGATTTAAAACTCAACAATCTCTAAGAACCACAAAACTCTGCTCAAGACTCCTTAATAGCCAGATCAAAACAAATCTATATCATATACAGTCCCTTGGAACTATGAGTCTATCTTGTACAGCGTTAGTTATATGTAACTCCTCTCGGTTGAAGCGGTAAAGAGATAGTTTTCTCCAACATGGTGACCCGAATTCCCCATTCCAGCAACCTTTTTCTCAAAAAGCGGGGTATTCACTTCTAAGTTAAAGTGCAACTGGCTCAAGAAGACGTAATGAAAAAGATAATTGATGGTAGCCAGTGTAGATATCTATCCTAAGATGCTTGACTAATGTAGCCAAGTCATCCAGCTGCATGCTCACACATATCTTCGACTTTGAAGCACAAACTTGCTTATTGAGTACATATATACATATTCTGATGGGAATTAATTTTTTTTCATTTTTTCTTATATATATACACTAGAATTTTTTTATTTTGCAGTTTTTGTAAAAAAACTATTTACAACAGCATATACATAAAAAACTTTTTCCTCTTGAGCTGGTAAATTGTCCCTCTTTTGAAGCATTATTGTAACCCACGACCTTTGTCCTTATTGTAACCCACTACCTTCTATCCTTGTACCTCGTCGCTCCTTGATCGAGTTGAGGCACAATGGCCACAAAATTGTGACTCCGTATATTTCCATTTGCTTGTGTCTCGTGTCGGCAAATCCATCCCTCTACCACTTCAACCCGAGTTGAGCAAAGTATAAGGTGCAAGTGTGCAAGTTAGGTCACTATTAACAAGAGGCATTCGTGTTTTTTGAGATATTCTACTTAGGAAGTCAAGATGACACTGAACCTAGTCTTGTGGTCTGGAAGAATTGACTCTAGTAGACATGAAGCACATCCATTTCCAGTTCTTATAAGGTTCATATGATTAAGTGGATCAAATCCCAACTAATCTCCAATCTTCGGATTTTATTTAGACTAGTTTAATTGTCATTATTAATCCGAAAAATGCAAATACAGGGCAATGAAAAGAAAACCTATTGTGAATCGTTTTCTATTTTTGAGCTTTGTATGTTTTTTTAAAAAGTTCTGCAGATTTTTACACACTTTTTCGAAAACAATTTGCATATTTTATATATTTTGGAAATTTTGAAAATTATAAGGGTTTTAACTTTTAAAATTGGGTTGATGTTGACTTTTAAATTTATCTTCATACAATCAAAGTTTTGAGCTTAGTCGGACCTTTGGAATTTAAGTTTGGTCGGAACCTTGTTGGGAAGCAGATTTAAAACTCAACAACCTCTAAGAACCACAAAACTCTGCTCAAGACTCCTAGATAGCCAGAGCAAAACAAATATATATCATATGCAGTCCCTTGCAACTATGAGTCTATCTTGTACAGTGTTAGTTATATGTAACTCCTCTCGGCTGAAGCGGTAAAGAGATAGTTTTCTCCGACATGGTGACCCGAATTCCCCATTCCAGCAACCTTTTCCTCAACAAGCGGGGTATTCACTTCAAAGTTAAAGTGCAACTGGCTCAAGAAGACGTAATGAAAAAGATAATGGATGGTAGCCAGTGTAGATATCTATCCTAAAATGCTTGACTAATGTAGCCAAGTCATCCAGCTGCATGCTCGCACATATCTTCGACTTTGAAGCACAAACTTGCTATTGAAGACATATATACATATTCTGATGGGAATTAATTTTTTTCAATTTTGCTTAAATATACACACACACACACTAGAATTTTTTATTTTGCAGTTTTTGTAAACAAAACTATTTACAACAGCATATACATAAAAACTTTTTCCTCTTGAGCTGGTAAAGTGTCCCTCTTTTGAAGCATTATTGTAACCCACGACCTTTTGTCCTTATCGTAACCCACGACCTTCTGTCCTTGTACATTGTCGCTCCTTGATCGAGTTGAGGCACAATGGCCACAAAATTGTGACTCCGTATGTTTCCATTCGCTTGTGTCTCGTGTCGGCAAATCCATCCCTCTATCAGTTCAACCCGAGTTGAGCAAAGTATAAGGTGCAAGTGTGCAAGTTAGGTCACTATCAACAAGAGGCATTCGTGTTTTTTGAGATATTCTACTTAGGAAGTCAAGATGACACTGAACCTAGTCTTGTGGTCTCGAAGAATTAACTCTAGTAGACATGAAGCACATCCATTTCCAGTTCTTATAAGGTTCATATGATTAATGGATCAAATCCCAACTAAGCTCCAATCTTTGAATTTTATTTAGACTAGTTTAATTGTCATTATCAATCCAAAAAATGCAAATACAATGCAGTGAAAAGAAAACCTATTGTGAAGCATTTTCTATTTTTGAGCTTTGTATGTTTTTTTAAAAAGTTCTGCAGTTTTTTACACACTTTTTCGAAAACAATTTGCATATTTTATATATTTTGGAAAATTTTAAATTTTTAAGGGTTTTTAAATAAAGGTCGGTGAAAAAAACACGTCCATATTTGCATGGAAGTGCACCTGTATTTACATGAATTTGAAGAATTTACACTGGGAAATTATACATGAATAAGTTAGTTGTTTTTACGGGGTTTTATATACATAGTTTCTAAAGAATTATGTATAAGGTTCTCAAAATAGTTTGAAAATGTTTTAACAAACGTCTTGAAAACTTTGTTTGGGAATTAATTTTTACAAACACTTTTTGCAAACATTTACAAAATTTGAAAATCATTTTTGTAAAGAATTTTCAAACATTATAGATAAATCTTCAAAATATTGTTACAACCATTTTCAAAATAATTTGCAAATTGAATTTTCAAAAAAAATATTCAAATAAATGAAATAATTTTTGCAAACAAATAGTTTTTACAAGGGCTTGAAAATATTTTGCAAAAGTTTTTCAAACGACTTCAAAAGATTTTTCAATTCCAACCATTTTTCAAATCATTTTGCAAAATAATGTTAACCTGATTTATTGCAAAGATATTTGAATATATTTTATACGTATTAATATCTATTTATTCTTTACAAATAATCAATCGTATATCCTTATTCTTGTAGTATTTCGCCCATGTTATTCAAAAATATGAAAGTACGAGTTATGGCTAAAGTATAAAGAATGTATATACGCCCCCTATACTTAGCTTGAGTTATGCCCTCATAGATCAGAGAGAGGAGAAAGACATAACTCCTACTAAGTATATGAAAATATATACTATAACGACCAAATAATGAAAGAATGAGAAGTCAATCATCCCCTCTATACTTAGGATCAAGCAACCCTAGTATAGTGGACTATATGCATGATGTAGGGAGGGTTGAGGGTGGGAATGAATGCATCAAGAACTCAACATGTCTCCCCCTATACTTAGGTGACCAATAAAAAGAAAAAAAATGATGCGGGAATGAACGCATCACTCCCTCTATACTCAGGGTAAGAGATACCTAAGTATAGGCAATACCAAGAGTAACGAAACAGAATGAATAGATAACAACTCGATCTACACCCCCTATACTTAGGACAAGGTGTGTCCTAAGTACATACACGAATGTCTGATAGTAGATATGGGGTGTAGGACAAACGAAAGATAAAAGAAATAGAATACGGAACGTGTATATACAAAAGGTATGGAGTGTTGAGGTGCCTCTCAACGAGTGCTAGGTTTTACGTCCCTAGCCATGCGTAAAGGTTAGGATAACAATGTATCAAGATTCAAGATGACATCTGTCAGATGAATATCGTACTCTTCCATCATCTCATAATGAGAACGACGTTGAAATAGAAAAGAACACACATATAGATAATCAAGTGGGTTTATGCTATTGGGAGAAGAGAATTAAAACCTAAACCAGGGCCTGGCAGTAGAAAAGAAATCATCGGCTTGTAAGAATGGAGTGAGTGACCAAAATTGACATATCAAACGTAGAGAATGAAAGATCTGTCATGGAACCCTCTATGTCCATCACGGTCTCATAAAGATATAAAAAGTCAAGAGTAGGAGACTCTAAGCAATTGGACATCTTGTGGACATATGGTCGAAAGATCAGAACAATCATTGAATGCCTGAAAGCATGGCTCATTCTCACGAGGGTCTTTGAGGAGAGCAGACACAAAGGAAATATAGAAATCAGACGACTCGGTCTTTGCAATCGACATACCAGCTGCAAAGTTAGAGGGTGATACCGAGTACCTAGAAAGTGTCGCATCTAACCGCAGAAAACCCTTAAAGCGTAATACAAGGTGATACAAGAAAAGCGAGATCATGCTTGCATCTACGCAGTCATAAACGAAAAAAATCATCACACTCGGCAATAGGAAGGATGTAAGGTTGATGAGAGCGACTAACAATACGTGGCAGATGAAAATATAGATCCTCACCAAACAACATCCACCAGAATGGTTTAGGGTACTGATCAAAATCAATTATGTGCTCTATGGGGATAAAGAAGTCATGATGAGGAAAATAGATTGACTAATAAGATGGGTGACATATGTTGGACATGTGAGCCCATGGCAAGCCATTATGTAATAAATATTATTGCGAATATCATTCCCTAGCTTGAAATGAAGAATAACTAATTTGCTTAATAGGTCCCTTAGTACAATTAAGGTTATGTACTATGGACATCTTAATGATCATATGGCTAATGATTCAATTATTGAATCATAGAAGCCAGTGCTTGGATGAATATCTAAAGAGCTAGATTAAGGACTTATCAAGCACCATCAAATGATTATTAAGAGAGGATCTCCATCCTGAGAAGGAGATGGCAATCCCTTCTCGAAAGACTGATATCTAATTGACCTCTTGATGCATGTCCACTACATAGGAATAGAGATTCAGAGGTGCTAGATAAGTTAGGTCAAAGAGTTGACTTAACGAGATCGAGATAACTAAAGTCTCATGTTGTGTATTATCACGATATAGGCACACATCCTCTGATCGGAGGAGATAAACGTCTTACCATATGTCTAAGTATGTACATTTGGAAAACCAATAAGTTGATGATCTAACCAAGTTTATACGCCGGCATGCTAGTATGCATACGAGGGCATACGGGTAATACGATCTCTCAAAGGGATCATACAGGTTCGTTACTGGATTGGAAGACATGAGCTCACTCATGAGATATTGGAAAGAATCAAATTCTGTGCACGGTCATCTCGCTTTGGAAGCTTGACTGAATTCGTAGGTTTGATGTAGCTTTTGGAAAATATGTGATCAACACCTAGGTGTGATATATGCTTTTGGAAAAGCATATGATCAATACCGGCTCCCAATGATCAAATGAGAAACTTAACGATGAAACCCTGAATTAGATAATTAAAATAGATCTTATACTTCGGGTTTATTCTGGGTCTTCCAGTATGCAGGATTTACAGGTATTAGGAATACCTGAGGATGATGTGATCATAAACGGTTGTATAACCATGACGCATCCATTCATAGGGAGTGATGAAACAGGTCTGGATTTTAGTGACTCCTCTCAGTAGAGAAGTGATCTGACTTGGTCTAAATGTTGGACGTTGATATGAATGTGATTTAGATGCAATTAGAAGATTAGATTCGTGGCCTTGATTTAATTAAGCATCTATGAGAGGTCCACAATATTTGAGACATGATCTCAATATCCAAGTCACTATACGTGGAACAATACAATCTTCATGTCCTTATCTCCAAGTATCTGCAGAGAAAGCACATTATCCTTGAAAGAGTTGAGGATAATTTCATTGTTGATATATGTATCCGAACATTGAGAAAATTGATAATTAAACATGATTTAATTGTCATGAATAATATGTATTTGAATCATATTATAAGGAGAGTTATCTTACATAATTAAACGTGATTTAATTATCAAAGATGTGAATAATGTGAATGTGATTCATATTATTTGGGCACATGAGAATAGAGATCCAAGATAATTAAATGTGATTTAATTATCATGGATATGAATAATGTGGATATCACTATCCATATTAATCATATATATTATAAATGTGATTTATAATATATAAGAGAGAGCTATTTCTAATTTACATTTGTTAATTAAATGTTGATGTGAAATGGATTCACATTGGACAATTAATTGAAAATATTATTCACATTTTATTTTAGGTTGTGAATATGATTAGCAATTTTCCAATGGCAAGATTGCAATATTCACAAAATAGTTATGAATTATTTTTGTAGAATAATGTACGACAAGTGTTGTTTTAAATATTGGAGATTTTCATAGAATGGTGTAATCTCACGATATTACATAAGATTCCCACTAACTCCCATTAGGAGAGGGTGGGGCAATCTCTATTCCATAATCTCCATGCTTGGTTGATTTAATTTGGGGTTAATTTATATTGAATTTTCAATATATATTTAATTTAAATTAAATTAATTATTCTTGTATTTTCATAACAAAATCATGGCCATTGAAAGAAGCACAAATCAATCGCATCCATTGATTTTGTGAAGTCCATGGATTGTAATCCATGGACTCCCAAAAAACTATATAACCATAGGCACCCCTTTCTCTTCAAGTTACAACAACTTTATATGCTCTCTCTCTCATTCTCTACATGCCATCTCACACTCTCTCTCTTGTGACCGTCCACCATGATGCCCTAGAGAGAGTCATCATCGTTGCAGCATTGTCGTTATGCTGCCGGATTATTTGCTCTTGGATCTCCGTCTCCTTCGTTGCACCTCGCTCGTGAAGAAGACATCAGATCTCATGTGACGAGATCAGGAGATTCATCGCTTGGATCATCAACATGGATTATGAGAAGTATGTGTTTCATCAACGCACTCGCAAGCGTCTCCTCTGTCGGATCGGACTTGAGACATGAGGTTTCTTCGTTTATAGTCTTGATCGCAACCACGCTTCAAGAGGTAACTCTAATACTTGTTTGTGGTTTAGATGAAACGATCCGAGAAGTGTTCTTGGATCATGTGGTTTCATCGCATGACAATTTTTAAAATTCTGCCGCCTCGAGCAACTAGTGCGACTAGTCGCTCCCGATCGCATACGATGCGATCCTCACACTTACGTGATGCACTTAAGGATCTTCCCATATTTGGTTCAGTCTCTGTCTCATGTCGTACTAGCAAAGGTGGTATAACATACTCCAAAAACAAGACGTGCAAAATTGACTCAAGGGTTGGTATTGAGAAATGGGAACTCACAACATCGGTATCATCATCCTCAATCTGTATCGCCTCATATATCTCATCCTCAACTTGGTATGCTAAAGTATAGACCTCTGAAATAATCGTACACAAATCAGATCCATGATCCACCAAAGGAAGCACACTCATTCCACTTTCAAATCTGCCTGACTCGCTCAAATCATCATTATCCTCGCAGTAGACCTCATCATACAACACAACGTGCCTATTAGTAGGAGAAGGAAAAACAGAAAGGAACGAAGAGGGTGGGCTAGACATACGAGACAAAATTCTGGAAAGCACTCCAACCGCACGAGGATTAAGGTCAAAATTGACTAGGCAAATTTGTGCCTCAAGAAGAGACACATCTCAAGTCAGACCATGGATGCAGACAAGACAGTGAGATGGGTAAAAAGAAGCCGTAAGATCCAGCTAATCAAGAATATCCCATGATCACAACGCACATGCAAAAGAAAAAAGAACTTAGGAAATGTAAAGAAGAAAAGAAGAAAAGACTCGAGGACTGATGACTTGAAGGAAAAATGAATACATTAGGATTCAAAGTCCGCAATCAAACACAAATCAAACTCCGATTCACCAACTTCGCACAATGAAGATCGTAAGAGATCAGTCGGTTATCTTTTCAGTTTTAGAGTTAAGTGAATTTTCAAATAGCTATACAAGTTCGCATGTGTAGTATCATAGAGGGATCGTGTCCAATTCAGTGAATTACATCTACTTAAACATGAGACACTTCGTCTACGATCGGAGGCAAGTGCTTGCAGAAAGTAACATGGCATAAGAGCTGACCCAAGTGCTTAGGGAACAAGTCCAGGGATGGCATCTCTAGTCCTTAAGGGTAAGTGCTTCACTCAATTAGAATACAACCCATGTACGATGAGCAAGTTGCTTTTCCTTAAACAATGAATCTAGTTATACTTGATTTTAACGTCAAATAAAATTAACAGTCTCGATTTTATTTTGGTTATCACTTTTTATTATTTTTCATGCACGATGCCTTACTAGGTTCCATTTACTTTAATATCCCAAGGTGATTAAAATTAGAGGGAGAGATTGAAAAAGCAACGCAAGCGTAAAAACAATGATGCTCGCTGATTCAGAAGTGCTCACCTTACTTCCCAGCTCTCTTCGTGCAAGATGCTAAACATGAATTGAAACATGTGTTATATGCAAATGCAAAGACGGTGAAATTGCTCCGATACATGAATTGTTATTAGCGTGAAGAACAATGTGTTAAATGGTCATATAGGAGACCCAAAAGTCCGGTCTTGGAGGTTCGTAGGTGTTTGATAAATCAGGTCATGCAAGCATTATATAGAACCTCTATCGACTAAGCGAATAATATACATGCACATGAGATAATCAGGTGTTGTGACCTAGGTTACCGAGTCAAGCAATCCAATGATAAGGCTCGATCACACAAAAAAAAGAAAAATACAATCTAAAAACTCAAAAACATGAGAAATAAATAAAAAGGAGGATGGGATAACCGTGAAAAAGCCGACAATGTCCCCAAGTGAACAATCACTTGGGCAATGGACCTCGGATGTCAAAGTGTCATAACGTTTGATTATTACAAATTAAAATGCCTTTCTCTCTCTTAAATTATAATAGAAAAATAAAAGCACAGTTACCCTCAAAAAATCTCTCGGTCATCTCTTGTTGCTCTCTCATGTCGGTTTATGCTGAAAATCCGACTCTGCTTCACGTGGGTGCACGGGACTCGTAAGAGCACCTTCCTCGATCTGTGGTTCCTCGCAACAATGTCAAACAAAGATATGGTTAAATAATTCGAGATAGAGATATAAACAAAAGAAGTAAAATAGACAAATAAATAATGAAGAGAAAATAGATAAAGAGGATGAAAAGCAATCTGTACAACATTGCTCCCCCGCAACAGTGCCATTAGTTGACATGCTCCTTGCCAGTTTGCTAATTGAACACAGTTAGCAGTCATTGAGGTGACCAAACACAAGAGGCACGTCAAACAACAATTAACCTACGAGATAATGATAAAGCAATGCAATATGCACATGGAGTTAAAATTTATTATTACTCTACAATGTGTGTATATAGGTGCAAGTATATACAATGTTGAACTCTTGGAGCAAGCATGATAGATTAGGAAATGAAGCCGAAAATTACCTTCTCTTATCTTTATATTAAGATTTTTATGGATTTCTTATTATATTAAAATTTTAGGGAATTTTTAGTTATATATTTTTGTTTTTAATATAAAAACATACACATATATAAGGATATATATATATATATATATTAATATATAAGTAACATACAAGATACAAATATAATACATATGTAATCATGGAAAGATAACTAAGTACAATATTTTTTTATTTTTAAATGTTTTAAAATATATTACAGGTATTTATAATAATTAATAACAATTCTAAGTAATATGTAGATATAAGCTATATATAAGGTTATATATAAATATAACTAAATACTGTAAAAAAATAAAATATTTTTTGTTGTTAATGTTTTTCTCTAGTTTTTTTTAATTTCTTATATTTTTTTATTTTTTGTATTTTAAAATAATTAAAAAGGCAAGACATGAACTTATAATAATAAGCTAGATTGTTGGGGATTTTAAAAAATAAATATTTCAAAAATCCCAAAATTATTTTAATATAAAATATAAATTATAGACAAAGTTCAAATAATGAAATAAGCATTTTGGGGGTTTAAAATATTTTTTGTTGATTTTTATAAGGCTTTTAGAATTTTAGTTTTTCTTTTTGCAATTTCCAGTGATTCTTGGTCTAGTGTTACAAGATACAGTAATAAAGATAACCTGATATTTTTGGAATTTTAAAAGTGATTTTATATTTTTTTGTATTTTTAAAAGCAAATAGTGAATAAATACTCTGTTTTTTATTTTTAATAAACATAAAATAGAATAAAAAGCCTTACCAAAAATATATGTGATCAACTTAAATATCAGACCTCTATCCTGATTTTTATTAAAAATTTTAAGCATAAAAGACATTTAATAAAAAAACAAAAAGAGAATACATTGTTGGTAGGGTATTTTTGTAATGTCACAAAAGTTCCAATGCCTGGACATAATTTTCCACAAAATGTAACACTTAGTATAAAAGTTACAGTATCAAAACTAATACATAGATCCAGAGGGTTCCCTCTGCAAAATGCCCAGCTGTCTCACATGTATGCGCTCGTGAGGTGACGTGGTGAGGGACCTAAGCAAAAATAAAGAAAAGGAGAGTGCAAATTATAATTATTACAAAAAAATTAATTTGTAAACGAATGTTTATAGACTGAAAAGTAAATACTAAAAAGCGGGGTGTACATGCAAAATTCCTCCCTTAGGCGCGACCTGATGTTTCTTAATATCACAGTTGATACGCGTTGTTGCAGGGCGCCCGATGATGTTTCGCAATCCATAACCCAGATTAGATCCTCTATTGGATCTGACGATTGATGGAGGGCACGATCCAACAACGACCTTCAAATGTGGAGAGCTATCCTGATTTGACAGTTGAGAGGTGACTGGGAAGAATAGGGTTGAAGGTTCACAGTGCAAGCGTAAAAACAATGATGCTTGCTGGGTCAAAAGTGCTCACCTTGTTTTCCAGCTCTCTTCATGCAGAATGCTAATCATGAATTGAAACCTATGCTATATGCAATTACAAAGACGGTGAAATTGCCCTAGTACATGAATTTATATCAGTGTGAAGAACAATATGTTAAATGTCTTATAAGAGACCCAAAAGTATGGTCTTGGAGGTTCGCTGGTGTTTGATAAATTGGGTCCTACAAGCATTGTATCGAACCTCTATCGACACTCAGTTTCATATCTACGCAAATAACAAATAATTTGATCTAAGCCTAAGCGGATAATATACAAGCACTTGAAATAATTAGGGCTTGGGACCTAGGTTACTGAGTCAAGCAATTCTATGTTAAGTCTCGATCACACAAAACTAAGAAAAATAAAATTGAAAAACTCAAAACATGAGAAACAAAGAAAAAGTACGAGAAAATTGTGAAAAAGCCGGTGAGGTCTCCAAGTGATTAATTACTTGGGCAATGGACCTCGGATGTCGAAGTTCCCAGTGTTTCATTATTACAAATTAAAACGCCTTTCTCTGACTTAAATTACAATAGAAAATAAAAGTATAGCTACCCTCAAAATATCTCTTGTTCCACTCTTGTTGCTCTCTTATGTCGGTTTATGCTAAAAAGTTGACTATGCTTTACATGGGTGCACGAGACTCCTAAGAGCACCTCCCTCGATATGTGGTCCCTCGTAACAATGTCAAACAAAGAGATGGTTAGACAGTTATAGATTGAGAGATAAACAAAAGAAGTAAAATAGATAAGTAAATAATGATGATAGAGTAGGCAAAGAGGAAGAAAAGCAATCTATGGTCTTGCTCCCCTGCAAATGTGCCATTTGTCGGCATGCTCCTTATCGGTTTGCTAATTAAACACAATTAGTAGTCGTTGAGGTGACCAAACACAAGAGGTGCAAAATAATAATTAACACACGAGATAATGATAAAGCAATGCAATATGTGTGTGGAGTTAAAACTCATTATAACTCTACAAATTATGTGTATAGGTGCAAGTATGTACAACGTGGAACTCATGGAGCAAACATGATAGATTGGGAATTAAAGCCAAAATTTTCCTTCTCTTATTTTTTTATTGGGATATTTTTGTGGGCTTCTTTATTATATTTAATATTTAGGGAGTTTTAGTTTTGTATATTTTTAATATATATAAGGTATATATCTATAAGGATATATATATATATTTGCATATAAGTAGTATATAAGATATAAATATAATATATGTGCAATCAGGAAAATACAATTAAGTACAGTCTTTTTTTTAATGTTTTAAAGTATATTCTAGGTATTTATAATAATTAATAATAATTACAAGTAATATGTAGTAATAATATATATAAGCTCTATAAGGTTTTATATTTATAAATATAACTAAATACCTTAAAATATAAAATAAAATAGTTTTATTTTAATATTTTTCTCTATTTTAAAATTTCTTATATTTTTTATTTCTGTGTAGTTTTAAATGAAAAAAATATCAAAATATGAACTTATGATAATAGGTTGGATTGTTCTGGGATTTTAAAAAAATATCTCAAAAAGTCCCAAACTATTTTTAATATAATATAATATATATTACAAACAAAATTCAAAAAAAAATAATCATTTTGGGGATTTTAAATATTTTTACTGGTTTTTATAAATCTTTTAGGATTTTTTAGTATTTTTCATCTACAATTTTAGCGATTCTTGGTCTAAAGTTATAAGATATAGTAATAAAGGTATCCAAATATTTTTAGAAATTTTAAAGTGATTTTATACGTTTTTTTAATTTCTAAAAGTAAACAATGAATAAATGCTTTGTTTTTTATTTTTAATAAACAGAAAATAGAATAAGAAGTCTCCGTAAAAATATATGTTATTATCTTTAATATCATACCTCTGTCATATTTTTTCTTAATTTTTTAGAGCATAAAGACATCTAATAAAAATAAAAACAACAAAAAGAGAATACATTGCCGTTAGAGGTATTTTTGTAATATCACAAAACTTACAATGCTCAGACGTATTTTCCAAAAAAATGTAAAACTTAGTATACAAGTTACAGGACCAAAAATAAATATATGGACCCATAGGGGTCCCCCTACAAAATGCCCACCTGTCGGACCCTAGTGCAAATAAAGAAAAGCATGGTCCAAATTATAATTACTATAAAAACATTTAAACTGCAAAGGGGTGTTTTTAGACCAGAAAGTAAATACAAAAAGGTGGGGTGTACATGCAAAATTACCCCCTTTGGCACGATCTGGTGTTTCTTGATATCACACTTGTTTATAAGAGCCTTTAAAGAAAAAATAAAATGGATTCAAAAAATAGTTCTAGTTATAAAAGGAATAATAAAAGAATTTGAAAAAAGAAACCCAATTCTATTATTTGAATTAATAAAAACGAACCACTTGAAAGTGAAAAAAATCCATAATTAGTAATAATAATAGGAAGAATAGCCATGAATTGATCATTCAAATTCAATCACACGTCGCTCGCAGGGCACCCGATGACACTTCACAGTCTACAACCCCGATTAGATCCTCATATGGATCCGATGATTGATGGAGGGCGTGATCCAACAACGATCTTCTAATATGGGGAGCTCTCCTGATTTGATGGTCGAGAGGTGACCAGGAAGACTAGGGTTGAAGGTTTCCCATAACGAACTTCAATCGGTCGAATCTTCTATCTCAGGCTACACGGAGTGCTCCCATCTATCGCAAAATGGATCCAAATCTCCTACGAATTGATGACACCCTCAAATGGGTCCGGGTACCATTGATGGGGGTCTGGAGCTCGAAGATGTGTGAGGGTTGTTTCCAAATGTGGACATCCCTCAGATGGGATCTCCAACTCATGCAAATTTTATAGAAAGATTGGCAGAGCAAAGACAAAGGTATTGGCTATTATTGGTGGAAGGTCGAGGTAAAATTGAGAGGTGGCGGTCAGGTCTGGCGAGGGCAGTGGAGAGGACCTCAGATTTACTAATCTGGAGATCAGGGTGGCATGGGTGGTCAGACAAATGGAGAAGACGAGGATGAGTAAAATAGAGTGATCAGGAGTGTCGAAACAAGGGAGAAGTACAGTGGAATAGTGGCCGGAGCCTTGTGCTCCGACGAACTTCGCTCTAACTTCTACGATAAATCAGACTATTAGAACACAAAGTAAAAGCGGGAAACAAATACTGGAATTAAGTTATACCCAAAAATGCGATAAAAGGGCGCTTAAACCCACTCAGAGACATGGAGCACAAAACCACCAGGCGGAGCTCGCCAGCTATGGTTGGATCGCTCTTCCTACACCTCTTGCGCACTGCATACCTTACCACGAGGATGTTGTCACCATCCTCAGCGTGATCATGCCATGATATGAGGGTTTGAGCATAGACAAACATATCAAATTCAAATATGTACAGGCAAGGGTTTGACCATTGATTCAACTCGATGTAGTGTTTCCATCAATCGATGAAGGATGACGATGTGAAAGAGCTATGATCGAGGAAGAAAAGCTGTTGAGGAATCGATCCAAAAGGATGAAAGAATCAAGCACGAAAAATATGAGAAACGAGGAGGTCTAATACTGACACAGCACACCTTTGAGGGACGGGGAGTTGATTGAGGTCAACTCAGACACGTGCCTCATTGGTCCGCATTAATGAAAAAAAAGACAAAATAAGGAAAATTTCCCTTATTAAATATATTTAAAATATTTAATGATTTTATTTTTTTTAAAAAAAATATTTATTATTTTATGTAGTATTTTGTTATGATTTTTTATCTATTTTTACGAGTTAATTTATTTGTTTTTTACATGTATAATTATATGTATATTTACCTATATATGAAGTATTTTATTTTGTATTTTATATTTATTATTTTATATACATAGTTTTTATATTTATGACTTGTTTAAATACATGTATACATATTTTTATTATTTTTTATTTTCTTTACAATCTTAAATACTTGGTATATAGATACTTTATAGGGATAATTTATCTGTGTTCTATAACTTTATTTCTTTTAATATATTTTTTATGTTATTTATTTTTCTTTATTATCTAGAAGTGTTTTGTATAATATATAAAAATATATAAAAATATAAGAAATATGTAAATATAAAGAATAAATAAATTGAATACTGTATACTGATAAATTGCATAATGAGGGTCCAAAAGCCAACTTCTGCATCTTAACTCGAATTGAATGAAACCACCTTCATTAAATACATACATTAATTTTATAAACAATAAAGGTGAGGTTGGTAAAATTTAAGTTTGTATGGACAAGATGCATGTATGTAAAGTTTTCTTTGCGACTTTTTATTTTATGTATCCCGGACACTCTGTGCATTATTTTTTAATGAAATAATTTTTGTATTTTTCTTTGTATTTTTATGTATAAGTTTAATGTTCAAGGTTTATTGATTTGAGGAATAAAATGAATAAACTAAAATAGGTCTCAAAATGTAATTGTTGGAGAATAAAAATTATCGTTTTTTGTCTGGTTATTGGCCCTTATCTCCCCATTATTATTCCTTATCAACCAAGTCAATTTTTGACTTCGTCTCAGGGTCTAGGACCATTCAGTGTATTCGATACTTCCTTCCTTTTCTTTTTCTTTTTCTTTTCTTTATTCTTTTATTTTAGCAATAAATATTATATTATATACAAAACTATTTGATTAATAAAGAGAGTTATGTTGCATGAATTGTTTTTATTTACAAGCATTTAACTTGGGATTTAAGGCCAGAATGAAAGAATAAAGGTTATAAAATGGGGATCCATCATGCTACTCCCAAGAAATAACCACCTCAATCTTCATATGATCAACTACGACTCTTGCCACGTAAATGACATGCCCAAGGAATGAGACCTGTGCAAATCAGAACTCGCACTTGCTCAACTTAGCATATAGCTTGTGCTCTCTAAGTGTGTCAAGGACTATCTTCCAATAATTTGTGTGGTTCCACCCATTCTGAGAATATATCAACACATCACCAATGAAAACAACTACAAACATGTCTAAGTATGGGTGGAAGATCTTGTTCATTAAGTCCATAATGTGACGGGGGCAATTGCGATCTCAAGTGGCATCATGATGAACTCGTAGTGCCATACCGAGCCCTGAATGTTGTTTTCGAGATATCAGACTCCTAAATCCTCAACTAATGGTAACCGGACCGAAGGTCGATCTTTGAAAACATAGAAGATCCCTGAAGCTAGTCAAACAAGTTATCAATACACGGTAGAGGATAATTGTTCTTCACCGTCCTCTTGTTCAACTATCGGTAGTCAATGCATAGCATTGTGGATCCATCCTTTTTTCTAACAAAGAGAATGGGAACACCCCAAGGTGAAGTGCTCGACCTCGTAAACCCAAGTCAAGTAGCTTCTGTAATTGCACCTTCAACTTTCTAGCCTCAACCGGTGCCATGGGCATGGAGCCATCGAGATTGGTTGTGTGTCAAGGAGCAACGTGATCTCGAACTCAATCTCTCTCTCAGGTAGCCAACTTGACAAGTCGTCAAGAAACACATCGTGGTAGCTGACACAACCCTGATGTCCTGGGTCATCGATTATCTCTCGGTTGTCTCCCGAGCAACTTCTAGAAAAGTATCACATCCCTGATCAACGAGTCTCTGAGTTCTCAAGAATGAGATGTACTCTATCATGGAGTCATGTAAGATACCATTAAAAGTGAATTCAGACAAATATAAAATTACTAAAGACAACCATCTTCCTAAAACAATCAACCAAGGCATGATGAGCTGACAACCAATCCATACCCAAAATCAGGCCAAACTCATCAATATTTAGTAAAAGACAGTGTGTGATCAGCTCGTGACCTCCAATCAACACTAGTGAACCTCTTATCATCAATTCAATCATGAACAGTTGGCCATCTGGCCCACAAATGTAACATGGAGGAGCTAGGGCCTCTGCAACTCTACCGATTAAAACTACTAGTCTCGAAGTGACGAATGAATGGGTGGTGCCATAATCAAATAAAACATGGAAAGGACGGCTCAATATGAGACCATACCTTTCACCACAGTAGCTGCTGAAGTGCCTGCGCATGAGTCATTGCACAAAGTTGCCCTACCTTGTTGGTACAATGCTTGAGTCGACCACACTATACATTGTCTTTGCGACCTCCTGAAGTTGGAGTTCCCACCACGGAAACTCCCTATACATTGTGTTTGTGGCTGAGAAGTTGTGGCCGAGGTTGAGGCACACTAGAAGCCTGGGACACTGAGATCGGTAACGACCTCACTTATGGCACAATAAACATCGCACTGACGGAGTAGGCGTAGCTAACGTGTCTATACTCCAAGTCAATCCTATTGTGGTATTTCCACTCCCTGCAACCTAGGTGGTCGTACTGCATTGATGCCATGGCTTGTCAATGCCCCTGCAAAGGTAGTCACGGGAGAGGAGCGGGCACTGCCAAAGAATACCGATCTTGAACGGTGGAATCACTAGGCTGATTTGTGCTGCTGAAATGGCCATATTATTGGTCCAGTTGACAGTTGTGGTACAAGTGCTTCCCTAGAAGAACTCTAAAAACATCTCTCTCTGACTCTCCGCTGCATCAGTAGCTTCGGAGATGGATGTGAGGTGCAATACAACGAGCTTCTCTTGTATCTCTTCCCTCATCCCTTGATGAACTTCTCAAGATTCTCCTATGGAAATGTGACTGTCTCTGGTGTATGGTGGGCAGCTCTCTGCAACGTACGGAATATTGTATGGTTGTCATACGCCGTTGTGTGAGATATGCAAAAGTCGGTGCTGGGACTCCTTCCACTTCCCAGAGAAGAAGTGAGATCTGAAGGTAGTCTCAAAATCATCTTGCATGGGCTTGTGCCCCATCTCAGAAACTATCGCCCCCACCACCTCTCTGCAAACTCAGTTAAGGAGCACTCTGCAAAAGGTAACCATGTGTCTCATGGTGTGTGAATCATCATGAGTACCTTCACCACTTTCTTCAACCACTGCTCTACCTCATATGGGGTCCTTGTGCCCTTGAACTGGGGCACATTATCTTGTTGATACGATGTGAAAATTGATTGATGTCTATGTACAATAGTGTGGTCGTGCACTATCTCTTATGCAAAAGGTACAATATCATGCTCACTGCCACGATCTCCATCATCTACTCCATATGTTGGTATCCCCTAAGGCAGGCATCGAATTGAGGCTTTCACACCTCCACGGACTGAGGCTGCTCCTGTGGTATCCCATGCCGAGAGGGATGGTGTGTGAAGTCGGATAACTCCTTAAATCTTATATCCATATCTCCCTACATGTTAGTTATCTCCGTCTGTTGAGCCGAGATCTAATCCTATCGGCCTCTCATCTCCGACTATTGATTCCTCATAGCAGTAGGATGCTGCTGAAAGTCTGTAAGTACGACCAAGATATGCTCTAATCGGTCTGTCATCTACAGATCAACCTTGACATCATGGTTCTGCACAAGAACCAATATCATCAGTCATGACAGTGGTGGTTTGCAAGTATGATTTATCGTGTTTTTCTCTTCTTGAGATTATTATATGGATACTAAATGCAAAAGGTTACACGTGGTTGTTGAATTTGAATATCATTCATTCCCTCGCATACTTGCAACAAGTCAGAGGATTGTCGCTATTGGAAACTTAATGTGATTGAAATTATTGCAAATGTGTGTAGCAGGTTACCTTTGCTGTGATACCATAGTTGTGGTGTCTCGAAATCCGGATTACATGTTTACACGATATTTGCATTATTAAATTCACTAATATCATATCGAGTTATGAAAATACATGAAATTTTTTTCGCGAGATGAATGATATTCACAATACCAGAACAATCCACATAAAGACATGTGCCATCAAAGATAATTAATTTTACATACAATACAACGTGTATCAAAAGAAAAAACTAAATGTTTCATACATGTATCTCCAAAAGTGTGATTGAAGAGAAAGTAAGCATAGTAGACATACAATTATCTACACAAGGACTATCATGTGTACTGTTAAATGCAAATCGTCGTCTAAACACTAAAAGTTGAGAGTCATGTAACCAAGCTAGTCCGCTGCAGGAACCTTCCCTGTCATCCATGTTAGGGTCAAGGGGACGTCAACAAATATTATGTACGAGCAGTAAGTATCGAGACTAAACAAGAATTTAAGTGGTTACAAAAGGAAGCAAGTGGATAGGTAATGACATCATAAAATAATTTAACTACTAACATGGAAAGAAGGTTATCTAATAACTTGCTATACTTAACATTTTCTCACTAACCACACCCCCAACGTTCAATACTTAGCAAATCATTTACAGATTATGAGATGATGTCGTAGCAAGATATCTATATTTTTGTTACGTATTTTCATTGATGTCATTTGTAAGATGTAGTGATAAATATCACTGAGATGTATACAATTTATGATGGTTTACATGTCACAATCTCTTTCTCTCTAAAACCTACTAGAGGAACAATAATCAGACTCAAGCGGTGAAGAAGTCTCATAAGGGTCTCATTCATCACGCTTCCCCAGTGGAAGGGTAGTCTAGGGGGAAGCTAGGCAAAACTCCAATTACACCCCTTAGACGAATGGGAGAAACTCCCTAGTTGAGTCACTCCACTCTTACCAGAACCCATGTAGGAATGGTCTAAAGAAGTTCGAATATAAGCCAAGAATCCCCCAGCTTGAGAACCCTAACAGAACTCAAGGTCAGGAGAACTGGTTAAGCAAAAACACATGGGTCCCGGGGAAGTGGAAAAACTACGACCTCGTGATAAAATCAGGAAAATGATTGGGATATTATTTCCGTGCCTGAGGCAGTAGTTGCTTACTCTGGGCGTTCTAACTCTAGTCCAGTTGAGGCTCACCGCACCCTCACCATGTTAGGTGGAAGAGGCACATTGACTGACACAAATATCTGGCATCCCTGAAACACAATCTTATGGATGCACTTGATCACAGGTTCAATCTACATTATAATGAGTAAACTAGTGTTAATAATGACAAGGACCTCTCATAAATAGTGTGGTTACAATATAAAAGCGACTATACATCAACCCTCGGATTTTTCTTTTCGTCTTGCTTGGAATATTTTGAGCATTGGACAATGTATGATAATTTATGCTCTAGCTGTATTAGGTAGTTGTGAGAATTCTGTAAACAATTTGTTTGAAGTGGAAGTACTTGGAACTCCATATTTATTCATAGGAGTTTGGGTATTGTAACCATTATGTCCAATGAAATGCAAGGATAAGTTGCCGGAATACATTTGATCAGGTTAACAAATTTTAGCATTGTGAAACGAGCGATCTTTTATGTCAAATGAGTTATACTGGATTGCTCACCCAGATCCAAATGGATACTTTCAACTTTCATGAAGAGATTTTATCTTGGACTTTGACAGGATGGGTTGTGTCTCCAATTCATTCTTTCCCAATTTAGAGTAGTATTCCTCAACTTCAGACTGAATAAATGCTAATTAGAATTACCACGGAGATCAGCATTATGCCACAACAAGTTTCCTGACAATGATTCTTTATTCACTTTGTCGTGAAAAACAATCTAAGTTGCCATATTTGGTCTTGATCCACTCACCCCATAAGGAAGTTAACTATTTCTTACATATAGATTAATACAAAAATCAGCGGTTGATAAGTCAACTGGCTTTCGTCTTATAAAATCATGTTCTATTACATAGAAAACGTGACATCATGCAGTCGAGGACTAAACTTGAGGTAAAGACATTTATAATATGTGCATATTCAAAGTTGAAAATAGAGCTTCATTCCCAATTAATTAGCCGTATTTCAACATTTATTATGTATTTTTCACCATTCATGCACTTAGAATTAATATCAACATTTTAGCACGTGTAACTGCATTCATAATAATCTTCACATTTTCATCTAACTGAATGCATTTTAAATTAAGCCATGCTAACTCGAATTGACCTCAAATCACTCCATTGTGTACATATTACTAACAAGATTAAAGTGAAAATGCAAAAAAAACACTAACTCAAATAATTGGCATGTGAGACAAAACTTCAATTTCAGAAGAGACAGACTAAAACATGCAAATCTTTCTCATATAACATTCAATTTAGATCTTCTCACTTTGTAATATATATTCAAAGACCTTCAAAACAAGATCAATTTCATAAGAATCGGAGCTCCTATGTGAAATTTGGGTTTTATGTCTCTTTTGTGTATCTTGTGTTCTACTTGATTTTGACATATTATTTTATGTACATAATTAAGTCATTTTATTTTATTTATTTTCCATTTATTTTTTTAATGAAAGTTTTATTAAAATGCATAAAAATCCAAATCCAATCTAAGAATGAAATCAAGAAAACTGGCCGAGTCTTAGTGTCCCTTGTGAGTTTGTACAAATATCTCATGATTTCCATTTTATTTTATTTCCCAACTTTTTTATTTACTAAAAATCCAAAAAAATACATTAACGTGTAAATATTTATCTATGGTTTTATCATTTTATTGATTTTTCTCTTAATTAAAAATAATATTAAAATTATAAAATCAAAAAAAATAAGGTGTTCTATGTACATAGAGCACCCCAAAAATATCATTTTACACAGATGACCTCTTTTGCTCTTGGTTTCTTCATAAAAATTGTAGATCTCATCAAGATGAACAACTTTTATGAAGACAACTTTTCGATCAGAGGTCGTTTGCCATTTCTTTCATACCTATCTTCTTATTTTATTTTTTGGATTTTCTAAAATTGACATGTGGTTGCTCCTAGAGTCGCCACGTGTCACTCGTTTTTTGGGCCTTTTATATTTCTTTGAAAAAATAATAAATCCGTTGCACGTGTTGGTCACGTACCCCCTCCGTATGTGCTCAGCACGTGCCACCCTCTCCTTCCTCCCTAGTCAACCCAGGCGCAACCTCCTGTGACATGACCTCCGTCGTCTCGTACGCCTCCTCCAACGATCGGCAACCCTCCCCTTATCTCTCTACAGACTACCGCAACGTCGAACTTGATAACCACCCCTGTAATTACCCTTATCCTCTTGGCTGCCACCTTCCCTGCTCCTCTTTTTCCCACAACCGTCGGCGTCCCTATCCTATAAATAAGCATCACCGACCACAAGCAAGGTCATTTGCCAATCGGGAGAGGAACTAGCAGCTCGGGCACCCATTATCCCTAGAGCAATGATGGAACCACCGTCGTGGTGAGATCTGGAGTGGTGACAGAGATCCGCCCTATCGCTACTCCTCTTAGACCAGCCATCCAACTTGACTCCGACTGAAGTCTTGAACAAAGATCAGAGCCCTTCCATGAGCTCTCCCCTAGGCCATCCTCTGTCCATCGCTTCATTCCAGGTAGTCCCTTCCTCCTCCATTTCGATTACCCCATTTTCACCTTTTTCCCCTGCTTTCCAAATCGCCATCATCATCATCCCACCGTAATCATCTACTTCGCATCCACCTATGTTCCTCTACATCTCATATATCCCCACGCCACCACCCGATCTCCATCTTTGCCCGTCGCATCCACTCGATTCACCTCTCCGCTACTCGCTCCTACTCGTCCGCCATCATGTGTCGTGTCGCCTGATAAACACGAAATTCACGGGGTCTAAAATAGTGTCTCACACAAGGCGGAGACAACCGTCGCTGTGGCGACCCTCCAATGAATCTCGTATTTAATCAACAATTAACCCCCACTCAATCAATCAAACAATGATAAGCAGATGTGAAGTCAAAATTTATTTTTAACTCTGCACAAAAGATGTATAGAAGCAAGTATGCAGAAAGTTCGAACACAGTGAGCAAGGCGGGATAGATCAACAAGTGTGTGTGTGTGTGTGTGTGAATGTGAAGTAGATGTCTACACTATGCAATGCAAATGTTTTTGTGGGTTTTTGTTTTATATTTTTTCTTTTTATTTTCAATTTTTTATTTGTATTATGGTTTTCTTTTTATTGATTTTATATTTTCTTTTTATATTTTATGATTTTTTATATATTTTCTTTTTCAATATAGGAGTATATATACAATATAGGGAAAAAGAGGGGTAGAGTATTTATAAAAATGGGTAAAAATAGTCAAAAATCAGAAAATAAAATATTTTTGGTCTTTTTATAATTTTCTATTGTTATTGTGATTTTTAGGGGGTTTTCAAAATATTTTTGGTATTTAAATATCAAAATCAGGGAAAACAGTGGACTAGGTTGCTAGCCGAAATCAAAATGAGGATGAAAAATACTAAACAGTACCCAAAATTCCTCAAATTAATTTTAAAATATAGACAATTAAATAAGGAAGACAAGCAACTGAGTTTATATTTTTGTGATTTTTCTATGATTTTTTAGATTTTTACAAAGTTTTTAGAGGTTTTCAAATTTTTAAGGTTTTTCTTTTGCAATTTTTAGTGGTTTCTAGATTGACACTAGTAGATGACAAAACACACAATATATATATTTTTTGGAATTTTCAAAATGTCTTTATAATTTTTAGGGATTTTCTAATGCCAACAGTATAAAAAATGCATGTTTTTTATTTTTAATAAATATGGAAATGCAATAAAAATGCAATGCAAAAATATGACGTGAATCAGCAAGTTAACAGGAGCTTAACATAATTGTTGTGGATTTTTTCAAGTTAAAATGATGCCTTAAATAAATAGAACAAGGAAGCATAAATAATTCAGCCTGGCAGGGGTGTATATGCAAATCCACAAACATCCAGGGGCACGCATGCAATTTTTCCACAAAAATTAACACTAAATATTCAATTTTAAGGACCAAATACAAAATCTCAGACCCGCAGAGGTGTCACAGCAAAAAGCCCACCAGGGCGCGTGACTTGCTCACGCCTGGGAAGGACCAAGACGTAATTTCAAAAACACTCGAGGGCATACATGCAACTTTTCCAAAAATTTAATGCTTAATACAAAACTTAGAGCACTGAAATGAAATAGACAAGAGGCCAAGGGCCTCCCTACAAAAAGCCCGCGCCTCACGTGAACAGGTCACGTGAGGTGACGTGGCAGAGGACCTACTTGCAAATACCTAAAGTTTGAGGGCCTAAACGTAAATTTTACAAAATATTTAAACTACCATTTAAAGTTTATGGACTAGAACAAAATTACAAAAGCGCGAGGGGTATACTTGCAAAATTTCCCTCACTCAGGAGATCGAACGGCTGAGGCTCTTCACTTGGACACGTGGCGTGACCTCCTTGCACGATACCGCTTCGTAGATGTGCGGGTGCGATTAGATCCTCCTTGATAGATCGAACAACTGAGGTTATGGACGATCGGACGGCGGCTGTGCAACCTGGAGGGCGCACCCCGATCCGACGGTGTAGGCTCACGGAGGAAGAACAAGGAAGAACGTCGGCGAGGCGATCTTCCTCGCTCCAGATCTCTGCACTCCGACGAGCTTTGGGCTTCAAAATGGGGATGCGGCCTCCTGAGGTCGTCCTCTAGCTGCTGGTAGCATCAAAAAGCCTCAGCGATGGCCGAGATGCTCGCGAGAGGGTGGCGGAGCTGGGGGCTTCGCGAACTCCGGCGAGGCTTCAAAATTTGCTCCAGGCTCGAATCAAGGCTCTTTGACCTGCAAAAAGGGTTAGAAGGTCCAGGGCAAACTGCCTGGACCTCGCGAGGGCGGAGATGTAGCGTGAAACGGTGGCTGGGAGTACGACCGAAGGTGCGCTCCGGCGAGGAGACGGAATTGGGCGATTGGATGGATAAACTTCGGAATTTTTAGAGGGTTTTTAATCCTACGACTAAGGCGAATGGAATGTATGAAAAATAGGAGGGGAAGATGGCTGCCTCAACGGTCAACGACCAGAGGGAGGGTACCTCGACCGCCGGAGTTGGGGGAGGTGGTAGAGACGCCTCCGACTTCCTTCGCCCTGGCTGAATGCACGGAGCAGGAGCTGTCACCTCCAGGAATGCTTGGAGCACGAGAGGGGCGAGGAAGGGTGGACCGAAGGTGTTCGAATTCAAATCGAAAGTTGGGTGCCCCATATATTTGGTTTGACCCCGTGACTGGTGAGGCTCCTAGATCGATGAATATCTTACAAATCTTGGGTCCAAAAGCCAATGTTAGTCATGGGCGAGCTAGAGGGATTAACGAGGAACAATGTTGCAGAAGGATGCAACACCAAAAGGTGAAAGAATTGGCATCGAGAAATCCTCAAAAACGGGTCAAAAATGAGGCTGTCAGAGTCTACAGGGGGCTACGACACCTAGTTGACCAGGGTCAACTAGGGTTTTCGCCTGGTTGGTCCACGTGGACCAACCAGGAAAAACCCTGGATAAAAATTTTATTAAATCATTTTGAAATAGAAAATGGCCTAATTAAATTATGATTATAAAATAAAAAATATTTTTTATTTTATGCAGTATTTTATTATGATTTTTAATTATTTTTATGGAATCTATTTTTACAAGTTTACTTTTATACCCCTTATAGGTATATTACCTATATATTTTATTAATTAATTTTTATTTTGGTGTTTTTAATTTCTTTAATTATGTTTATTATTTTATAAAATTATAACATACTTTTATACATGTAAATATATTTTTATTTTATTTTTCTGAATTGTTTGGTATATTTAATAAAATATAAGTAGGTATTGTATAAGTATGTATATAGGTATAATACATGTGTATTTTATATACATATATTTTTATTTTGAGTTTTATTTGGGTTTTTATTCCCAATTTAATGTACATAATTATTACAAATAATATTTACAAAATTATAAAAATATATAAATATACGAATAATGAATAAATAATAAATTGAATATTTTAATCTGTATAGATATACAATGAGGGTCCAAAACTCAACTTTCAAACCGTAGCTCCGCCAAATACGAAACCACCAACATTAAATAGATTATTTTATGCTATATACAATTAAAGGTGAGTTTGGTACATTTTGAGTTTTTGTTTGCAAGATAAGGGTCTGGGAAGTTGAAGTTCTGGAATCTTATTCAGACCATAACTTTTTATATGTACATTATTTTTCAGTGAAATCAATTTTGTATTTTTCTATATTTAATTATCTACAACTTCCATGTACAAAGTTTCTTTATTTGATGTATAAAAAGTGGAACCAAAAATAGGTCCCAAAATGAATAAAGAATGAATGAAATATGTATTGTATTTAACCCTTATCTCCCCCTACTTTATTCCTTGTCGACCTATTCATCTAGATGCCTAGGTCTCGGGGTTTTGGGTCATAAAATATTTACAATATTTTATTCTTTTTATTTTCTTTTATTTATTCTATAATTTTGGCTTTAATTACAGTATTTTATACATTATTTACATGCACATGCATGGATGCTAAGATGATGGAATTAAGGGTATTTACACGCATTTGCTAGGGTTTTTGATGCCAAAATGATAGAATAAAGATGATGAAATGTGGCTTCATCATACCCCTATACTTTACCTTTGCTAGTCCCTAGAAAACACTTATGCAATAAGCGCAGAAAGAAAAAGAAAGAAAAGAAAAAGAAGAAGATGGATTAAATTCGATTATCAAACTTGTCTTCATAAAATCAATGTTCGGAGCTTATTCGGACCTTTGGAATTTTAGTGCGGGTGGAACCTTAATAAGAATCGGATTTGAAATCCAACAGCCTCCGAGAATCCCAAAACTCTGCTCAAGTCTCCTTGATAGCCAGGTCAGAAATATTTCAACTCATACGCAAACCCTTCCGATTATGAATCTGACTTGTACAGTGTAAGTGATGGTGGCTCTCCCCAACTGAAATGACAAAGAGACTGACTTCTCCAATACGACAACCCAATGATTCCCCAATCCAGCAACTCATTCCTCAAGGAGCAGGATATTCCCTTCTAAGTTCAAGTGGCAACCAACCTAAGAGGAGGGGGTGAAGAGAAGAATGGATGGTAGCTAGTGTAGCTACCTATCCTAGGATGCAAGACCAGTGTAGTCAAGTCATCCAGCTGCCGGCTCACATGATTTGACTTTGAAGCTCAAGCTTGCTTATTGAGTTTACAACATATGTACACTCCGGCAGGCATTTTTATTTTTGTACAGGCCTGTCCACTTTTTTGGAGTTTTTGCTTTTGCATTTTTTTAATACTATGCACAGCAGCATTTACATAGGGAGTTTTTCCTCTTGAGCAAGTAGACTATCCCTCTTTTGAAGCTTTATTGTAACCCACGATCTCCTGTCCTTGAAACTCATCATTACTGGACAGGTTGGGGCGCACTTCCCTCCCTAGAGGAGGACAAATGTTTCCACCAGTGTGCGTCTCATACCGGCAAATCCAACCTCCTCACCACTCCAACTGAATTGAGCCATGTGAAAGGTGCAAGTGTCCAAGTTAGGTCATTATCAACAAGAGTCGTGCGTATGCTCCGAAATACTCTACTTAGGCAGTCAAGAATCCATTGAACCAAGTCTCGTGATCCTCAAAGAATTAAGTCAACTAGACCTGAAGTACCTCAATCCCAATTCCTATAAGGTTCCTGTTAATTAGGTAGATTTAAGGTCCAACCAAGCTCCAATCTCCGGATTTTACTTAGACTTGTTCAACTATCAAACTCAATCCGAAAAATGCTCATGCTATGCAATGCGATGCAGAAAATATTTTTTTGATGCAATTTTCAAGAGTTTTGAACTTTTTATGGGGTTTTGAAAAGATGATGATGATGCATATGCATTCTTTTTTTTAGATTTTTCAAAAAGTTTTTCAAATGTTTTTGGATTTTAAATTTGCAAATGTTTTTGGGATTTTTGAAAATAAAAAGTTTTGGCTAAAAACTAGGTGAAAAATATGTACATGGGAGTGCTTCATATATTTACAAGAAGTGGATTTTAAGAATTTACAAGGGTAAGTGATCAATTTTATACATATATACATATAATGGATTTTAGTAAGATGCATGTCTTCCTCAAACTTATTTGACAAACGGTTTTTAAAACAGTTTTTTGAAAACTATAGTCCGAAATAATTTTTAAAACAATTTTACACACATGTACACACATTTGAAAATCATTTTGCAAAGGTTTTCCAAACAGTATGTATAGATTTTTCAGGTATTTTTGCAACCATTTTTCAAACCATTTGCAAATCATTTTTCAAACATTTTATTTCACACAAAGAAAATAAACTTTACAATCAAAAGATTTTTACAAAGGTTGAAAACATGTAACAAAACATTTTCCAAATAGTTTTCGAAAGATTTTTCCCAAGGGGTTTCAAACTATTTTTCAAACATTTTGCAAAAAATATTTTCACCTGATTTATTAATCAATAAATACAAAAAGAATTTGAGGAATAATCACATCTTTTTATTAAGGTTTTTAATGAATTTAAGTATATAATTAGCCATAGTTATTAGGAAAATACGAAAGTACGAGTTATGGTTAAAGTATATACACAGTATATACGACCCCCTATACTTAGCTTGAGCTATGTCCTCATAGATCGGAGAGAAAAGAGAAGACATAACTCGTACTAAGTATAGACAAGTCTAAAGAATAAATGAATAAGAGATAAATGAATAAACCAATGAGAAGTCGACCGTCCCCCCTATACTTAGGATAAAATAATCCTAAGTATAGCAGACTGTACACAAAGCAGGGAGGGTCAAGGGTGAGAATGAACAGATAGTACTCAGATTGCCTCCCCCTATACTTAGGGTAAAATATCCCTAAGTATAGACAAGAAGAGGAGACAATGGAGAGGATCGGAATGAATAGAACAACTCGGGGTGCACACCCCCCTATACTTAGGACAAAGTACGTCCTAAGTATAGAAAACTGTCTATAAGGGGCGACACCTTTTTGATAGATACAAGAGATAGAAGAGGAAATGAAGAAAAGAAGAAAAGAAGAAAAGATGTGAACAGATGGATATATACAGCAGAAGATGGAAGTGATAACCATGTATAAGATGCAAATGATCGGAGTCAAAGAACACATCTCATACCAGAAGAATGGGGGCAACGTCAACGGTCGGCGGATCATAATCTAGATATAGCTTCAGGCGCTGACCGCTAACTCGGAAGGTAGAGGAAGATGACAGCTCGGATATGTCAATGCTACCATTGCCGTGTACCTTCCTGACCATACAAGGACCTTTCCACTTGCTCTGTAATTTCCCTGGAAATAACTTCAGCCTGGAATCGAACAACCATACGCGCTGATCTGGCTCAAACTGTTTACGGGTGATGTGGGAATCGTGCCTTGTCTTCCCTTTCTCTTTGTATTGTAGGCTGCTAGAAAAGACTGTATCTCTCAACTCCTCCAGGGCTGCCAACTCTGCTCTTCTCTGTTCTCCTATACTCTCGGGATCTAACAGTAACTCAGTAACTGCCCAAAAGGATTTATGCTTGATTTCCACTATCAAATGGCACGGCTTGCCATAGACGATACGAAAGGGAGATGTCCCCAACGGATTCTTGAAAGAAGTCCGATAGACCCACAAGACCGAGTCCAAAAGCTGTGACCAATCCTTTCGGTCTGGGCGGACAACTTTCTGCAAGATAGTTTTTATTTCTCGGTTCGATACTTCGGCAAGACCATTAGTCTGAGGATGGTACGGCATGGAAACACGATGGTCAATGCCGAACTCGTCTGCAAGGACCCTGACTTTATCATTGATGAAATGAGACCCCCCGTCTGAAATCAGAACTCTAGATACCCCGAACCGTGAAATGATGTTTTTCCTCAAAAATTTACACACAGTTTTAGCATCTGCGGCTCGGGCGGGGATGGCCTCAACCCAACGGCTGACATAATCTACAGCGAGCAAAATGTGTTCGAATCCCTGACTCTCAGGAAATGGGCCCATTAAATCAATCCCCCATGCATCAAAATCCTCACAAAAGTGAATGGGCTGCATGGGCATCATGTCTCTCTGTCCGCAGGTTCCCATCTTCTGACAGTCAGTACACCCCTTCACGAATTCATCTGAATCCTTGAAGAGAGTAGGCCACCAAAGGCCGGATTGAAGCACCTTTTGTGCTGTCCTTTTTCCATAATGATGTCCTCCTGCCTCAAGCTTGTGGTAATATGTGAGGACGCTATGCTGCTCTTCCTGAGGAACGCACCTCCTCCATATGCTATCCCCTCCTTTATGATAAAGGACGGGGTCCTCCCAATGGTAAAACTTGGCCTTGGCTAGGAAGGTCTCAAGTTTCTGCCTGGGCCAACCCTGAGGGACCGTCTTGGCAACAAGATAGTTTACAAAGTCGGCATACCATGGGAGTGAGGCGACCACCAAGATCGCCTCGTCTGGAAATGTCTCTGTGATAGGTGCGTTGGGCTCAGATTCCTCAAGATTCTCCAAACGGGAGAGATGATCCGCCACCACATTTTTAACTCCAGGCTTATCCTTAATCTCAATATCAAACTCCTAGAGTAGAAGGATCCATCTGGTAAGACGTGCTTTGGCATCCTTCTTGGCCATTAAGTACCGGATGGCGGTGTGATCTGTGTAAATGGTCACTCTAGATCCGAGAATATATGATCTGTACTTATCCAAAGCAAAGACTACGGCCAGCATCTCTTTCTCAGTCACAGTGTAATTCCGCTGAGCGGCGTCCAAAGTCCGGCTGGCGTAGTGAATGGCAAACGGCAATCTATCCCTCCTCTGTCCAAGAACAGCCCCAACGGCAAAATCTGAAGCATCTGTCATGATCTCGAATGGGAGAGACCAATAGGGTGGCTGAAGGACAGGAGCCGTGGCAACCATATTCTTGAGAGTCTCAAAAGACGCAAGACACTTATCATCTACAATGAACTCGGTGTCTTTTATCAGCAAATCAGTAAGCGGCCGGGCAATTCGACTGAAGTCATGAATGAACCGTCGGTAGAAACCGACATGCCCCAGAAAAGACCGCAATTGACGCAAATTAGACGGCGGAGTGAGTTTTCTGATGATATCCACCTTGGCCGGATCGACCTCCATGCCCCTGTCGGCGATGAAATGACCAAGGACCATCCCCTGAGTCACCATGAAGTGACTCTTCTCCCAAGACAAGACAAGATTGACCTCAATGCAGCGTTGAAGCACACGGTCTAGGCAGTCAAGACAAGCATCAAACCCATCGCCATAGACCGAGAAGTCATCCATGAAGACCTCTAAGCAATCACCCACCATGTCCGAGAAAATGGACAACATGCACCTTTGGAATGTCGCGGGGGCGTTACATAGACCAAAGGGCATCCGTCTGAAAGCATAAGTCCCAAATGGACAGATGAATGTCGTTTTCTCCCGGTCTTCGGGTGCAATGGCTACTTGATTATAACCGGAGTACCCGTCAAGAAAGCAGTAATGACTCTTCCCAACCAGTCTTTCGATAATCTGATCAATGAATGGCAATGGGAAATGATCCTTCTTGGTGGCCTAATTCAATCGTCTGTAGTCCACACAGACCCTCCAAGAAGTTGGTACCCGGGTAGCTATCTCCTCTCCAGACTCATTCACAACTGTAGTGATGCCCGTCTTCTTGGGCACCACATGTAATGAACTAACCCACTTGGAGTCGGAGATGGGTAGATAAAATCGGCGCTCCACCACCTCGATATTTCTTTCATGACTACATCTCGAAGATTCAGGTTCAGCCGTCGCTGGAACTCACGCGACGGCCTAGCGTCCTCCTCAAGATAGATGTGGTGGGAGCACAGAGCCGGACTAATCCCCTAGAGATCAGATATACTCCATCCTATTGCTTTGCGGTTTCTTTCAAGAACCTCCATCAGACGAGATTCTTGTTCTCCAGTCAAATCTGTTGAGATAATGACTGGGTGCATATCTGGCTCACCCGCAAGGAACCTATACTTCAGCGACTGCAGCAAGGGTTTCCGTTCTGGACAACTAGGAGGTGGCAGATCTGGCTTCTGATATGTATGTGTGAAGGCGACCATATTTGCATGGGAGAACTCTCGCTTTGCATGAATCTCTGACGAAGGGCGGCATGCTGAATCATCAATGAACTGTACTGGCTCGCACTCCGTCCTAGCTGTCGGCTCAGAAGGAATCAGACATGGCAAATATTCATCAAAGTCATCCCAATCAATGTCTGAATTAGAGGGATCTGAATTAGAAGAACAAGACTAAAAATCATCACCACTCGTCCCAACACTGTCAGCCTCAATTGTATCCTCATCCAGGAGTGTGCTCTCTAGGCTCTCAACTGCCATAAGCTTTAAATAGAGGGAATCTTTAGGCAAGGCGAGGGTCAGTGCTACGGGATCTGTCCAAATGGATTCATCATCTGTCATCACAAAGTCACACTCCTGGTGTATGTCTAGCTCGTCCTCTGTCATCTGCGTGGCTTCGTTGGACTTCTCTGAGCATGCTAATTCTCTCGCTCTGGTCTCATCGATCGTCTCTATGAGTATGGTTTCGCCCTCTACGCGAAAGAATACCTTCCCGCTATCATGATCGGTCACCGCCTTGGCTGTGGCCAAGAATGGGCGTCCAAGTATGATGGGGTGTCGGTTACCGACTCAAGGATCTCCATGTCCAACGCAACGAAGTCCACGGGGAATTTCAGGCCCTGAATGGTAATGACCACATCTTTCAATAACCCCTTCGGCCTCTTAATCGACCTATCAGCAAACTGAAGGATCGTCCTGCTCCAAAGAAGAGGACCAAACTCGAATCGACCGAGTAAGGCTGCCGGAAGAAGGTTAATAGAAGAGCCGCTGTCTAATAGAGTACGATCGAATTACTGCTCCAGAATCTCGCATCTGACATAGGAAGCTCTTGTATCAGGTCTCTTGGCTGGCAATGTATTCTGAATGGTGCAGCAAGTGTGATGGGTGAGCACATGGATCTGATCTCTATATCTCCTCTTCTTGCAGACTGTGGTTTCCTCTTTCAAATTCTTTTTGAGGAAGGGGATGTGCTCAAGTGCTTCTCGTGGAGTCAGCTGAATATGGAATCTATCAATCATCTGGTTGTTGATCTCTACCTGCTGGGTCTTTTTTGGATTTTCTCTTTTATTCTCTTTCGCTCGGCGGAGTGCTTCAGGGAAGGGGATAGTAGGGGCCTCCTTAGATGGAGGACTAGGAATAGGTTTCTGTGTCTGCGAAGGAATGGAATCCATACAATGGTCATCATCATGCAACACATATGGATCTGAAATGTGAACATAAACCTTTCCTTTATTCGTATTTTTGTTCTTGTTGTTGTTACCACAGTCCATAAGTACAAAAGGTGGTAACACCACAGATGGAAGCTCAACAAAAGTAGATGTGGTGGCCCCAGTACCACCACCGGCACCTGTCTTCACGGCATCAGCACCGCGCTCTGGCTCTACATCAAAAATAGTGGCATCAACACCACCGTATGCATCAGGTATCATGACGGCCTCAGTACCGTCATCTGTATCTCCATCATTGGTGGCATCAGCACCACCGTCGTCAACATCATCATTAGCGGTATCAGCACCGCCACTCTTCTCATCTGGCGCTCCGGATTCTGCATGTGGGTGTCGATCAGATGAGGCGCCGCCGGCTGGCATCCTACCGCTTCTAGTAGTCACAAAATCAGCATCATACAAAGAAGAAGATTTGTCACTCAAATAGTCACTAGGAGAGGTATCCTCTGTAAACTCTACCCGCTCAGACTTTCTTTTCAGATTGTTCGGATTTGGTTCAATTTGAGCTGGTATGGCGGCTTTTCCTTTGATCAAGTCCCTCACCTCCTGCCGGAACTCATCCATGTCTCGCCGATAAGATTCCCGATGTCCAGAGAGTAGTCGGGCAAGGTCATCTAAGGATGGGTTCTCGAATGCAGGTGCTTGAGAACCGGATGTGTTTCCCTGCTGGAAACGAGGTTGCTGCTGGGAGGAGAAATGCTCACGAGGCTGGGAGTACTGTTGCGGTTGCTAACGCTCCCTCCACTGTTGTCCCCGATAGGAGGGACGAGGATCGTGCTGGTTCTGCTGGTGGGCATACTGGGGTTGTTGCTGCTGCGGTTGGCTGTTCTGATATCCCTGAGTGGGAGGCTGCTGATGGGAAGAGGAGCTACCATTACCCCATCGGAATCCGGGGTGATCACGACGAATCCCGGGCTGAGGGTACCGATCGTACCAAATCCCATTGACTTCCATCAATGGGTCCTGCTCAAAGGAAGGAGGGGGTAGAACTTCCAATGGCTGATCCGACAGATATACCACCATCTGAGTGTCCTGAGATGGTGGTTGTGATGGGTAGTACGGTAGCTGCGGCACCGGCTCTGCCTGGATGTGGTTGACCTGACGGTGTGAGGCAGAGGGCTGGGTAGAGCTGCTACTGCTCGGATCACCCCGTGACCTAGGAGGCTGCTGAGTGTGTGCATGTGCCTCCTGAATGCAGAGAATTTGAGTCTTCAGGTCACTCGTGGTTTTGGTAAGAAGGTTCATCTGGGCAAGATCTTGGTTCTGCTTCTTCTCGAGGATCTCCATGCGGTCCAATTTTTCACTGATGATTCCCATGTCGGCTGCGGCTGATTCGGCTTGGGCTGCGGCTACCGACGAAGTGTTGGGACCGGCATCGATGCGGGCGATCCTCTGAAATGATCCTCCTCCTTGGGGTGGCTTTTGTTGTGTGTAGACTATGGCTTGGGTCATCACAATTGAGTTCTCTGACATGCCTTCATAGATGGCCCAGACGTCGTCTTCACCCTTGGAAAAATATGATCCACCACAAGAGGCATTAACTAGCCCCTGCAGCTCCGGTGTCATCCCACAAAAGAAACTCCGCACCAGATTGGGCTTGGATATGTCATGGTGTGGACACTGATCGATGAGCTCTCTGAATCGATCCCAAGCTTCATGGAATTGTTCATTCGGGATCATGACGAAGTTGCTAATCATGGCTCTAGCTGCATTTGTCCGACCGAGAGGGTAGTATTTCTTCAAATACGCGGTCCGGAGATCTGCCCAAGTATCGACGAATCGCCCCAAATGTTTGAGCAATATGCGGCTCTGTCAACCAAGGAGAAAGGAAAGGCGATCATCTTAATAGTGTCCTCGGTCATCAGCCTATCATGGATTGTGTTGCACATCATTTCAAATTCTTGGAGGTAGAAGTGTGGCTCTTCGGTCAGCAACCCATGAAATTTGGGTAGAAGCTGAATTGTGTGGGGCCGAAGCTCGAAATCTCCATGGATAGGAGGAAGTCGGATCCAACGATGAGTGAGGGATGTTGCGGGATTGTGCAATTCCCTCATAATAGTCTGCAGCGGTCTCTCAGCGTCGGGGTCACCTCCTCCTGCATCAGGTCCATCTCCTCCTCCTCCTCCGCCACCGTCCCCAGGTCGATTTTCTCGCATCTGTGTTAATTCTCCCATGAGATCACCCATGAAGGTTCCCTGGTCTCGGATCTGCCTCTACATGGTCTCCGGGGATGCTAGAAGTGAATTGTTGATGGCGGCTTGATCAATGAAGAATGGCGGGTGCTCATGATCATCAGGATGCTCTCCTCTGTCAGCCATGTCTGGGTTTTCTGAAAAAGTAAAAGAACCCATCTCATGTGTCGTCAAATGCTCTGAGCTCTGCGATGCACTAAATTCTGAGACTCTTGGACTGGTGGAAGGGGAATGGGAAGAGTGGTCGAGGGGGACAGGGTGGATGTGAACTCAGGCTCGGAGAGCGGACTCTCCGAGGTTGTCCTAGATGAATAAGGAGGAGTGCTGGATAGCGGTGCTGAGAAGGTCAGCCTAAGAGATCTCCCTCCCATCATCTTGATTATTTGAGAAGATGAAGGCTAAGAAATGGATAAGAAGAAGAAGGAAGTGACAAAATTGCGCACGGTTGAGCGGTGTTTTTGATATTGACCTAGATTCAACTAGCAATCAAACACAAGACAAGGGGATTCACCAACTCAACACGTGAAGCCGTAAGGGTTCGGCTATTATCTTTGTAGTTTTTAGCTTGAATTCAGGTATTTATCTTTTAATGAGTCCTTAGAGCGCTATGCCTATAGGAGAGAGAGTAGTACCAGAAGAGTATCCCGTACTTGTCCTCCTCCTGTGTAACCTATAGCTTGCGCTTTTTAAGGTCCTTGTAACCCTTCCTGGATCCCTACTCAGCCAAAGAAATAGAGAAAGGAAGCCAATAGGTGAAACCGATACTTCGTAACTCGCTCGTAATGGAATCACCCGTGAGCGTGCTAGAACCTACTCGGACGCGAGACGATGAGACAGACGCCCCCGTGAAGGCGTGGCCTAGGCTCGATACTTCGGACAAGGTCGATGCTCTACACAATAGAGAGTCACCAATGTTGACGAAGCCCTACTCGTCCACGTACGATAGAAGCACCAATACTTCGGAAATCCAGGCGATACACAAGGCAGCCACAAGTTCGGATTTTGGCTCTAATCCTTACGAAGCACTCTGCTCACTCGGAAGGAGACCTTCCCATGCAACCTGAATACAAGTGAGGGTGTGACTCTCCCCAATCAATGAGTCCAATTACCAATTTTATTTAGGTCAAAATTTTCTTATTGAGTAGATTCAAACAAGCGCCTAACGTTTTTTTGTTTTTTCTTGATTCCTATTTGATCCAAAAACAGAGGGAGAATAGAGTCGGAAAAGCCAATGCAAATGGCACTAAGATGGAAATCTCACCTTAGTGCCTAAATGATGAATGCAAAGTAAGAAGACTTACAATGACTCCCAGCTCTCTCCATGCGGGATGCAAAACAGGAATTTATAAACCTATACTACATGTCGATATGCAAGCGGAAATCGTCCTAAGCAGGCAATTGCTAGCGTGAAGAACCACAAGTCAATCACCAATCCTCGATCCTAAGGGTCCGGTCTAGACTCACCCCTCCTCTTCTCGACAAATCGAGTTCAGGAGTAGCGCTTGATGGGGTGGGCTCGCGGCGCGGCGATCTAAGATGTTGTTTTGATTGTTTAATCAAACTAAGTCCAAATACGATCTATAGGTGCATGCAAAGGTTATTAGTTTGTTTGGACCTAATCTAATCGATCAAGCAAAAGCCTAGAACTAAGGGCCCAATCCACAAAAGAAAGGGAAAATGAAATCAAAACCGAAATATGACAACGGTGAAAACTCGTCAAAATCCGCGATGAGCCCCCGTGTGAACAAACACCCGGAAATTGCCCGGAAGTTCAAGTGTCCAAGTAACTGTATTATTACAAATTGATAATCACTCTCTCACAAAATAAAATGCAAAACTAATCTAATCACGCTCTCAATCCTCCTGCTCTCTCCTGCTGGCTTGGCTTAAGAAAAGCTGGCTCCGCTTCACGTGGTTGCTCCGGATCCCCTAGGCGATCCGCCTCGCTCCGCGGTCCCTCGCAAGAAGACAAAAAGAGATGGTCAGAAAAGCTCAACAATATTTATCAAAAATGCAAGAGATATAAAATGAAGCAATGGTAGACAAACAAACACAATCAGACAAAAATGTGATCTATACGTTGCTGCTCCCCGGCAACGACGCCATTTGATAAACACAAAATTCACGGGGTCTCAAATAGTGTCTCACACAAGGCGGAGACAACCGTCGCTGTGGCGACCCTCGAATGAATCTCGTATTTAATCAACAATTAACCCACACTCAATCAATCAAACAATGATAAGCAGATGTGAAGTTAAAATTTATTTTTAACTCTGCATAAAATATGCATAGAAGCAAGTATGCAGAAAGTTCGAACACAGGGAGCAAGGCATGATAGATCAACAAGTGTGTGTGTGTGTGTGTGTGTGTGAATGTGATGTAGATGTCTATACTATGCAATGCAAATGTTTTTGTGGGTTTTTAGTTTTATATTTTTTTCTTTTTATTTTCAATTTTTAATTTTGTATTTTGGTTTTTTTACTGATTTTATATTTTCTTTTTATATTTTATGATTTTTTTATATATTTTCTTTTTCAATATAGGAGTATATATACAATATAGGGAAAAAGAGGGGTAGAGTATTTATAAAAATGGGTAAAAATAGTCAAAAATCAGGAAATAAAATATTTTTGGTCTTTTTATAATTTTCTACTATTATTGTGATTTTTAGGGGTTTTTCAAAATGTTTTTGGTATTTTTAAATATCAAAATCAGGGAAAACAATGGACTAGTTTGCTGGCCGAAATCAAAATGAGGATGAAAAATACTAAACAATACCCAAAATTCCTCAAATTAATTTTACAATATAGACAATGAAATAAGGAAGACACAACAACTGAGTTTATATTTTTGTGATTTTTCTATGATTTTTTAGATTTTTATGAAGTTTTTAGAGGTTTTCAAAATTTTAAGGTTTTTCTTTTGCAATTTTTAGTGGTTTTTAGATTGACACTAGTAGATGACAAAACACACAAAATATTTTTTTTGGAATTTTCAAAACGTCTTTATAATTTTTAGGGATTTTCTAATGCCAACAGTATAAAAATGCATGTTTTTTATTTTTAATAAATATGGAAATGCAATAAAAATGCAATGCAAAAATATGACGTGAATCAGCAAGTTAACAGGAGCTTAACATAATTGTTGTGGATTTTTTCAAGTTAAAATGATGCCGTAAATAAATAGAACAAGGAAGCATAAATAATTCAGCCTGGCAGGGGTATATATGCAAATCCACAAACATCCAGGGGCACACGTGCAATTTTTCCACAAAAATTAACACTAAATATTCAATTTTAAGGACCAAATACAAAATCTTAGACCTACAGGGGTGTCACAGCAAAAAGCCCACCAGGGCGCGTGACTCGCTCGCGCCTGGGAAGGACCAAGACGTAATTTCAAAAACACCCGAGGGTATACATGCAACTTTTCCAAAAATTTAACGCTTAATACAAAACTTAGAGCACTGAAACGAAATAGATAAGAGGCCAAGGGCCTCCCTACAAAAAGCCCGCGCCTCACGTGAGGTGACGTGGCAGAGGACCTACTTGCAAATACCTAAAGTTCAAGGGCCTAAACATAAATTTTACAAAATATTTAAACTACCATTTAAAGTTTATGGACTAGAACAAAATTACAAAAGCGCGAGGGGTATACTTGCCAAATTTCCCTCGCTCAGGAGATCGAACGGCTGAGGCTCTTCACTTGGACACGTGGCGTGACCTCCTTGTACGATACCGCTTCGTAGATGTGCGGGTGCGATTAGATCCTCCTTGATAGATCGAACGGCTGAGGCTATGGACGATCGGACGACGGTTGT
Organism: Ottelia alismoides; assembly: GCA_037367405.1. Lineage (NCBI taxonomy): Eukaryota > Viridiplantae > Streptophyta > Magnoliopsida > Alismatales > Hydrocharitaceae > Ottelia > Ottelia alismoides. The sequence goes on from JAZKJV010005681.1 coordinate 130,302, forward strand.
GCAACCTGGAGGGCGCACCCCGATCCGACGGTGTAGGCGCACGGAGGAAGAACAAGGAAGAACGCCGGCGAGGCGATCTTCCTCGCTCCAGATCTCTGCACTCCGACGAGCTTTGGGCTTCAAAATGGGGATGCGGTCTCCTGAGGTCGTCCTCTAGCTGATGGTAGCATCAAAAAGCCTCGGCGATGGCCGAGATGCTCGCGAGAGGGTGGCGGAGCTGGGGGCTTCGTGAACTCCGGTGAGGCTTCAAAATTTGCTCCAGGCTCGAATCAAGGCTCTTTGACCTGTAAAAAGGGTTAGAAGGTCTAGGGCAAACTGCCTGGACCTCGCGAGGGCGGAGATGTAGCGCGAAACGATGGCTGGGAGTACGGCCGGAGGTGCGCTCCGGCGATGAGATGGAATTGGGCGATTGGATGGATAAACTTCAGAATTTTTAGAGGGTTTTTAATCCTACGACTAAGGCGAATGGAATGTACGAAAAATAGGAGGGGAAGATGGCTGCCTCAACGGTCAACGATCGGAGGGAGGGTACCTCGACCGCCAGACTTGGGGGAGGCGGTGGAGACGCCTCCGACTTCCTTCGCCCTGGCTAAATGCACGGAGCTGGAGCTGTCACCTCCAGGAATGCTTGGAGCACGAGAGGGGCGAGAAAAGGTGGACCGAAGGTGTTCGAATTCAAATCGAAAGTTGGGTGCCCCATATATTTGGTTTGGCCCCGTGACTGGCGAGGCTCCTAGATCGATGAATATCTTACAAATCTTGGGTCCAAAAGCCAATGTTAGTCATGGGCGAGCTAGAGGGATTAACGAGGAACAATGTTGCAGAAGGATGCAACACCAAAAGGTGAAAGAATTGGCCTCGAGAAATCCCCAAAAACGGGTCAAAAACGAGGATGTCAGAGTCTACAGGGGGCTAGGACACCTAGTTGACCAGGGTCAACTAGGGTTTGTGCCTGGTTGGTCCACGTGGACCAATCAGGAAAAATCCAGGATAAAACTTTTATTAAATCATTTAAAATAGAAAATGGCCGAATTAAATTATGATTATAAAATAAAAAATCTTTGTTATTTTATGTAGTATTTTATTATGATTTTTAATTATTTTTATGGAATCTATTTTTACAAGTTTACTCTTATACCCCTTATAGGTATATTACCTATATATTTTATTAGTTAATTTTTATTTTGCTATTTTTAATTTCTTTAATTCTATTTATTATTTTATAAAATTATAACATTCTTTTATACATGTAAATATATTTTTATTTTATTTCTCTGAATTGTTTGGTATATTTAATAAAATATAAGTAGGTATTGTATAGGTATTTATATAGGTATAATACCTGTGTATTTTATATACATATATTTTTATTTTGAGTTTTATTTGGGATTTTATTCCTGTTTTAATGTACATAATTATTACAAATAATATTTAAAAAATTATAAAAATATACAAATTATGAATAAATAATAAATTGAATAATTTTAATCTGTACAGATATATAATGAGGGTCCAAAACTCAACTTTCAAACCGTAGCTCCGCCAAATACGAAACCACCTCCATTAAATAGATTATTTTATGCTATATACAATTAAAGGTTGAATTTGGTACATTTCGAGTTTTTATTTGCAAGATACGGGTCTGGGAAGTTGGAGTTCTGGAATCCTATTCAGACCATAACTTTTTATCTGTACATTATTTTTTAGTGAAATCAATTTTGTATTTTTCTATATTTAATTATCTACAACTTCCATGTACAAAGTTTCTTTATTTGATGTATAAAAAGTGGAACCAAAAATAGGTTCCAAAATGAATAAAGAATGAATGAAATATGTATTGTATTTAACCCTTATCTCCCCCTACTTTATTCCTTGTCGACCTATTCATCTAGATGCCTAGGTCTCGGGTTTTGGGTCATAAAATATTTACAATATTTTATTCTTTTTCTTTTCTTTTATTTATTCTATAATTTTGGCTTTAATTACAGTATTTTATACATTATTTACATGCACATGCATGGATGCTAAGATGATGGAATTAAGGGTATTTACACGCATTTGCTAGGATTTTTTATGCCAAAATGATAGAATAAAGATGATGAAATGTGGCTTCATCATCGCCCCGAGTTCACGTCGCCCAACATCACACGTCATGATGCATTGAGTCCTCGCTGCCCACTCCACCACGCATGCCGTGAAGCCTCCTGCTACCCGCGTTGCCCACGTGCTAACCTCGCGTGCTTGCCTCCAGCCATCTTGGTCCGTGCTTTACTGTAGCTCCTAGTCGTGAGACGCCAGGAGCTACCCTCACCTCTGCACCGCGCAGTACTCCTACGAGCAACCGTGCGTCTCCATCGTACCCACTCGTCGTTGAGCAGCACAAGGCCAGAATGTCTCCGCTCCTCGCCATCCCGCTTCACCCGAAGCTCTCATGTCATCAACATGTTCTACCTCTTCTCACCAGGCGTAAAGTCCAAGGCCTCCTCACGTGCTCTGCATGCATGAGGGGGAATTTTACATGAAGATCCCCTAGAGTTCTGTCAAATCTCAAAGAGGACCCTACCTCCCAGTGGTCACGTGCTGGACATTTTGCAGTTCGCCCCCTTTGGGGATATGTAATTATAATTGAGTCCTTGTGTTACATTTTCTTATTTTATTTATCTATTGTAAATTGCAAACTGAACCCTGTGTTCTCTCTTTATGTCAAACCTCTATTTATCATCATTTTATTATTTAAAAATTTGCATTCTATTTCTCAATTAATTATTTACATAATGCCATGCTTGTGGTATTTTCATTCTCTGTAGTTAGTTATTATTAATTACTCCTGTGAATATTTGCATATTTTACACACTAATTGCTCGGAAAATCATATAAAATTAACCATTGCTCGAAAAATTGCCAAAAATCCATCGATAGTAGAATTAATCGATATTTACATTGTGCCTTAAAAGAACTTCATTTACATGCATATTTTGTTCTACAAGAATCATTGTGTGTATTTCATTAGTTGATTTTTAATAGGTATTAAATTCAAAATTTTAGGGTTTAAGATTTTTTCTGAGATAGATCACTAGTGATATATCTTAGATAATTTTATTTCCTGAAAACAAGTAGATTTAATATTTATTATAATTAATTATTGAAAATCTCTTTGTCTGCATTCATTTAATCATTAGAATATTCATATTGCATCTGAAAAAAACCAAAAAAATAAAGTGCATATATTTCATCATATTTCACATTCTGACCGGGTTTCATTATTTTTAGATATTGTTTGAATGAAAATTATATTTTAGTCCTTGAACTTCATCGATTTTGTATTTAACTCATTTATTACATTTAAAAATATGAAAAATACTTCTTTGAAAACCTAACCTTGAGATCAACTGAAAACTAACCTAAGGAGACAGTTGCTTCCCTGATGATCGCCAACTTCACCTCTTTAATAGTCGTAAATTGTCGTAGTATAGGAGGCAAATTTGGTTCAACAAAAATCACAATCTTTGAATGTTGTGGATTATTTTTACTTGACAAGTCTATCAAGGTCGAGGGACACGAGCTACTCTATCTAATTATCAAATTTCGATCAATTAAGAGCAAGTGTGACTTATTTCTCGTTTACAGGTCTTCATACAGATGTACAAGGTAAAATGCAAATTACAATGCAATATATGATGCATGCATTTTTTAGCTGATTTTTATGTAATCATAAAATGATGCGAGAGAGTATGCAGAGATAATTACATGCAGAATAAAGGATTACAAAAATGAAAAGATCACTTAAATTGAGCAACAGAAAGTAGATTGAAATCAGGGTCAATTTGATCATAACAATGCGAGAAACCATCTATTTTATGACAAGGCATAGGAGCAAGAGTCAGCATCTAACATAAAAATTCAATTCATTTAAAATGGTGGCAGATGAAAAAATTAAACATGCCATAATGTAGATGAAGAAACAAGGATACAAACGATACTAAAATCATGTAATTTGGACCTACGATGCTCAAGTTATGAAGAAAACAATGCAGGGGTATAATTGTAAAAAATGCAAGAAAAAAGATAAATATTACAAATAAGTCCCTGGAGGAACCTAAATGTAATTTCCAAAAACCACCTAGGCTCTTATACAAATATTCCATGCACGCAAGGCATTTCTGCAAATTCCAAAAGTTACGAGGGTCTCCTTATAAAATACCCAGACACGCACGTGAGGCACGTTCTTGGGGATCAAAGTATAAATACCAAAAGCATCCAAGGTCTTTGTGCAAATTACCTAGCCCCCACGTGCGATGCACGTGAGGGGGCTAGGCTCGGGAGGCTCGACTGGTTCGGGCCACGTGGCGTCAGGCGGAGACTCGGGATGAGGTTCTATAGACCCGAGCCTGGAGGTCTGGCTGGAGGCTCAGACTGGCCACATGTCTTCAAAAGGGTCGTCTGATCCAGATGATCGGATGACATCTGCATCTTCGTGCACCACCGCTGGCTACCAGAGAAGGTGGGGCTCCGGCGAGCACTGTGAGGCTCCTCTAAGCTCCGCGAGACCCTATGAAGGTCAGATAAGAATGCTAATGGGCTCGCGAAGGTGCTGGAGATGCGGCGAAGCTCCATTGCATCTAGAGGAGCAAGGCAGAGGAGCGTCGTCGGAGATGGAGCTGAGATCGGCGAGAGGATGTGAACTCCGACCATTGAAGGCGGTACCTGCAAGAGGGTTAGAGAGTAGCCGAAGCGTGTGTGATGTGAGGTGGATGGGGGCCATGGGGTGTGGGGAAGTGGTGGCCATGGTCTTCTTCTCCCGCGAACACGGGAAAAGGGGATTGGAACGTGGGAGGTTGTGGAAAAGGGGGAAGGTGAGCGGAGGCATTAGCGTGGATGAGGGTGATGTAGCAAAGCTTAGCGGATGGTCAATGGCCGGTGAAAGTGGCAGAATGTGGCGAGATAAATATGAGAAAGAGTGTAGAAATAAACCTGGAGGTTGTGGAAGAACAGGCAGAAGAGGCGGCATGTGTTGAGCTTCTCAGGAAGCTCGGGTCGTTGCCCAATATGTGTGGTCATGCGCGGAGCTCAGCAGCACACATGGCCGGGAAGGCCATGGATCACACATGGGTGTCGCGACCATTATCGCCTCGACAAAGCTGCCCTCCGTTGTCACCGGAGGGCGGAGGAAGCTAGGGCGAACCCCCGTGAAGTGGTGGATGGCGGTGAAGTGCAACGGAGGAGGGGTTTTTGGCGGTGTTGGAGGCGTTTCAGGTGGTGATGGGGAGTGTTTGGATGGGTATAATGAAGGCTGGGAGTGATGATAAGGTTTGATGTGGGTTACTGACAAGTCCGAAATTCACTTTGTTAAATGAATGTAATGTGTATTTGTGTTATTTGATCGTGCGTAAAAATAATGATTTGTCGTTCGTTGTAGGCGGCAATCGGAATCAGTCAAGAAAATAATCACAAATTTTTATTCAAATTTTAATCTCGTCATTTTATGCTTATTTTACTTGGACAAGTCCCAAGGTCGAACACAAGGAGGCAAAGTAACAACCTAGAATTATGTCTATCAAAATTCGTGCGTAATTTTCGAGGTAGTCTTTTTTTAAATTTTTAATGCAATAAAGGATGCGAAATGTAATTTTGGCCTATTTTAGGGACTAAAAAGTAAATTATGCTCAAACGATGTCCGAAAAATATGAAACTTGGCCACGATACAAAATATGATGAAATGAATGCACTATATTTTTTTTAGAATTTTTGGATGCAATATGAATTTTTTTATGAATTTTTAAATGCAAACAGAATGAATTTCAGTATTTAATTATAATAAATATTAAATCTAACAATTTTCTAGGAACAAAATTATCTAAGATCTATCACTAGGCGATTGATCTCAGAAAAATCCAAAACCTCGAAAATACAAGTTTCAATACCTATTAAAAATCCAACACTGAAATATGCAAAATGATTTTTACAGGAACTATGCATGCAAATGCGATTCTTTTTGGGCACAATGTCAAGCACAATTAATTTTACAATATATGATTTTTCAGGAATTTTTAGAGCAACATTAATCAATGACAAATTTAAGAGCACAAGCTGGGCAAAATATGCAAATTTCTACAAAACAATTAATTATTAATTAACCAATGATCACAAAAATATCCACGATATGTCAAAATGTAGAGAATTAATTGAGGAACACAATGCTATTTTTGAATAAATAAAATATGCAATGTAGGAGTCAGAAAACATAGGGGAAAACATGGGAATAACCACAATACAATAAATAAAATAAATATAAAATCCAGGGGGCTATCTGTAATTACCAATGATGGAGGGGGGCTATCTGCAAAATTTCTAGCGGGTCACATGCTGCGCACGTAACCACTGGGTTGGTGATACTGGTGCGCAATTTAGAGGAGGTCTGGGGAAGTCTCTGTAAATAACCCAACGGGTCAGGTGCGCAGCACGTGACCACCGGTGACGTAGTGCTGACGTCCCCCCGGGACGCACGTGCCTCGCACGTGCGTGGGGGTCTCGGCCTTGCCCCCGGCGGCGTGGTGGAGCGAAGCGACGGAGGAGGGCCGCTCCTGGCGGAGATCCGGCTGTCACGGTAGGCGTGAGGCCCGGCGGAAGCCGCTGGCGGTTGGTGGACCAAAGGTTGGCGGAGCTGCCCGGCCAAGGCAGAGGAGGAGTGACGAGGGGGAGCCCGACCAAGGCGGTGGCTTCGAGGGTCGGTGAGGCAGGCGTTGTCGGTGAAGGGTCGCTCCGGCAGAGGCTCCTGGAATGGAGGAGATAGCTTTTGAAGGCGGTGGAGCATGCGTCGGAGTCGGTGGTCGTCGGGGGTGAGCTTCGTTGTGGTCGGCTCGACGGTGGAGCACCGGAGCAGCAGCAGCGATGGCGAGGGGGGTGTCGAGTCCGCAACGAGGACCAGAAGATTCTCGGATCTCGCTGGAGAGATACGACGACGCTGTCACCGCCGTCGATGCTTCAAGCTATTGGTGGATGAAGCGAATTGGGGGCGATGACGTTTCCTTTATAGGGGTGTCGATGCGCCGGAGATGGAAGGTAGCTGGTCAGCGATCAATTTGTGAATTGCTGGGGATTTGAGGCAATCGGAGATTGATCTGGAACGAGGGGGGGTCGGTGATTGGAGTGGATTCAATGGGGTAATCGCGGGTGGAAGGAGATCTGACAAGATTTCAAGATCGGGCGGCAAGAGGTTTGCGGCGGAGAAATCGCGGGAGGGGGCGGCACTCGAGGAGAATTGAGAAAGGTGGCGAAGGAGGCATGACAGCGTCTGAGGATAGTGGAGACATGGCACGTGCTTGGCGCGTGCCTGGGCGGCACGGGCCTTGCATGCACGCAGTCTTTAATTAATTTTTTCTATATAAAAATGAATTAATAAAAATGCGAAAAATGACTGACACGTAGCGGCTCCAGGAGCGGCCACGTGTCATCACCACAAAAATCTGAAATTAAATACTTTGTAAAATAGAAAATAAATAGAAAATGGACTCGGATTGAAAAAGTTTCTTCACAAAAATTGCTCGTCTCGATGAGATCTACAACTTTCATAGACATCAAAAGCAAAATCGATCAAATGCACAAAGTGAATTTTTAGGGTATCCCATGTACATAGAACACCTTGATTTTTAGGTTTACTAATTTTTTATCATTTTTAAAACCATATCAGAATCCGGAAAAAATATGTTAAAATCAAAGATAAATATTTACATGTTAATCTATTTTTTTATTTTTTATTAATTAAGAAAAATAAGAAATAAAATACAAAAAAGACTAATTTTGTACAAGTAGTTAGTAGGGCTGCTAATTGAATTGAATCATTCGAATTCGGTTAGGATTCGTTCGATAAAAATTCGAAAAAAGTTCGATTCGATATCAAACGAACTGAATTTGAATTTAACTTGTGGATTCGATTCCCAAGGGAATGGAATCTGAATTCACTTAGATTTGTTTGATAACAATTCGATTCGATTCGATACACACACATATATAATATGGTATGAAGCATTATATATATGTAAATAAATGTAGTATGTATTTTGTAAAGTCCTCACAAATGATACACAACTTAATATAATAAATAAAAAGTTTCATTATCTTATTCTAAACATACAATTTTATGATGCCTATTGCATACACCATACCCCTCTTTACTCCGCCAAATTCTCTCTCTCTCCCCTCGTCACTCATGAGAAAAACCCTAACATTTGCTTCTACTCTCCAACACCGCCAGCTCCAACCTCCTGCTTTTGCTCGCTCTCTCCAACGTTTCTAGCTCCAATCTCTCGCTACTGCTCGCTCTCTCCAACGTCGTCGGCTCTGGCATCCCGCTTCTTCTCTCTCTCTCTCTCCAATGTTATCGGCTCTAGTCTCCCGCTCCTGCTCGTTCCCACCATTGACAACACCGCCCTCCCAATCACAACCTCACCACTAGCTCCCACTTTTCCCCGTCATCGACAACAAAACCAGTTCTAGACTTACTAATGTCATCATCATCATTAAGATAAGTAAAAACTTTAAACATAAGTAAAAACTTACTAAACAAAACCATTGAGGTGATTGGGAGGGTGGTGTTGTCAATGGTGGGAACGAGCAGGAGCGGGAGACTAGAGCCGATGACATTGGAGAGAGAGAAGAAGCGGGATGCCAGAGTCGACGACGTTGGAGAGAGCGAGCAATAGCGAGAGATTGGAGCTAGAAACGCTGGAGAGAGCGAGCAAAAGCAGGAGGTTGGAGCTGGCGGTGTTGGAGAGTAGAAGCAAATGTTAGGGTTTTTCTCATGATGCGCTTGAGGATGCGCTTGAGGATTCTCGATATCCTTCACCGGTTCAGTAATGAACCCGTATGATCCCTTTGAGAGATCGTATTACTCGTATGCCCTTGCATGCACACCAACGCATCGGTGTATAGATCTTGATTAGGTCATCAACCTATTGCTCTGCCAAATGTACATACTTAGACATATAGCAACACATCTATCTCCGATCAGAGGATGTGTGCCTATATCGTGACAGCATACGACATAGGACTTTGGTTATCTCGATCTCATTAGGTCAACTCTTTGACCTAACACCTCCAAATCTCTATTCATATGCAAAGGACCTGCATCAAGAGGTCGATTAGATATCAACCTTTAGAGAGAGGATTGCCATCTCCTCCTCATGCTAGAGATCATCTCTTAATAATCATTCGACGGTGCTTGATGAGTCCTCAATCTAACTCCTTAGATATTCATCGAAGCACCAGCCTCTATGATTCAATTATTGAATCAACAATTGTGTGATCATTAAGATGGCCATGGTACATAACCCTAATTGTACTAGGGGACCTATTATGCAGATTAGTTATTCTTCATTTCAGATCAGAGAATGATATTCGCAATAACATTTATTGCATAATGACTCTCCCTGGGCTCGCATGTCCAATAAAGTGACACTAGCAATTATTGCACCCGTGCCTATATCAATGAATATCATTTCCAGGTTGCATAAAGGTTTACTATTCACATAGCTTGTTTCCTCAAAAAAGGACCGGGCATTCATATTATGAGACCTTGATTTTAAATTATAACCTCAACAGTACCAAACATATTACATAAAAATTTCAGGAAGCCGACAATCAGAATAAAGACAACAACAATTATACCACGAAAAAAAATGTGAAACTATATGAATGACAGCAAAAAGGGATTTTAAAATGTACATTGGATCCTCTGAATGGGGGAATTGTCAACAACAACAATCAAGGAGAAGAAGAGGAAAAATAATGGGTCATTCCCTGGGAAGAAGAGGAAGAAGATGATGTGGAAGAAGAAGAAGAAAGGGTAAAGGGTGATATAAATAAGAAGAATGGAATGGGTATGTGTTGATTTTCTGAGAAATACAAGGGGTGAGGTATTGAAAATTGGAGGACGGGAGAGTGTACGTGTATACACAAAATATTTATTTATTTATTTATTTGTTGAACTATCATTTCCATTTTAATAAAATACTCAAGTCATTGTAGCTATCATCTTTGATCTTTGATTCAAGCGTATAAGTGCTCGCTTCGACCATCTCAGTGTGATGAAAAAATGAGTCCAATATTCGTATTTTTCTTACATAAGATGTATTAAGAAATTAGCAAAATATATTTGCGATATATGATTTCAATGCGACTGATTTTTTAGTTAATCACATGCAGATGGAATCCGATATGTGTATCGATCCGGATTCATTTGATATTAATTGTATTATTTATCAGGTCACACAAACCCAAGTCAGGTCGGATTCGACAGCTTCAGACCTGAGCATTACAGTTATGCCCATCCCTTTTTGGTAATATCATATGTGTCCCTACTTCTTACCGTTTTATCACTTAGCTCCTTGGGTTAGTTGTTGCCCATCCCCAATGCAAACAGACATTAACTTTGAGGATACAAACAGAAATTAATTAGAAAAAAATAGATTGTGAGGTCTTTGTTGACCCTACCAACATCTCCCTCCTCACTCCCCTCTACCCCATCCTATAAGATATGGGAAAAAACCTTAAGCACACCATGGAAGCGTGAAGATCGCATCATATGCGATCGGGAGCGACTAGTTATGTTAGTAGCTCAGGGCAATGGAATTTAAAAATTTTAAACGACGAAACCACATTATCCGAGAATACTTCTCGAATCTTTTCATATAAACCACAAACAAGATATAGGAACACCTCTTGATGCGTGGTTGCGATTGTGTCTCTAAAGCAAGAGACCTACTTTCTTAAGTCCGATCCAACATAGGAGACGTTTGCGAGCACGATGATGAAATACGTGCTCCTCGCAATCCAAGTTGATGATCCAAGCATCGAATATCCCGATCTTGTCTCACGAGATCTAACATCTTCTTCACGGGCGAGGTGCACCGAAGGAGACGAAGATCCACGGGCGGGCGAAGCAGCGACAAAATGGCGTGGCAACGACGACGATCCTCTCTAAGGTTTAGAATGGACAACCACTCTAAGGAGGGAGAGGATATATGTGTAGAGAATAAGAGAGAGAGAGAGAGAGAGAGAGAGAGAGAGAGAGGGATGGAGCTTGTTATCGTACATTGCCTAAAATGAAGGGCTAGGGTTGCATCTTATTTTATAATGTGTTGGGAGTCCATGGATCTCAATCCACGAACAACACAAATGGTTGAGATTATTTTATGTTTCTTTCAATAGCCATGATTTTATTGCAAAATTATTTATAATGATAATTAATTTTAATTAAATTAAATGTATTTGATAATAATCGATATATTTCAATTTAACCAAATCAATCATCCTTGGAGAAACAGGAAGGAGACAAGCCTCCTTCCATAAGGGGGGCAGACGACCCTAATCCAAGTAGGAGTAGGGTGGCCATCCACCCTCCTTACTTGGAAGGTGGCTCCTTCTCATATTTCATGGCATCATGGATCCCATGAATTTCTTCATAGTTTGCAACAACATTTGTTGCAAATTTATTCACACAAATAATTCATAATTATTTTGTGAACATTACAATCATACAATTGGAAATTGTGAATCATATTCAGACATCCAGAATAAAATATAAATTATATATTTCAACTAAATGTTCAATGTGAATCCAATTCACATCAACATTTAAATTGCGAATGCTATTTACAAATAGTCATCTCTTACACAATATAAATCATATTTATAATATATATGATTAATATGGATAGTGCTATCCACATTATTCGTATATATAATAATTAAATCACATTTAATTACCTTGGTTCATCATTCTCGTGCATTTAAGTAATATGAATCAAATTCACATTATTCACGATATTTAAATCAAATTTATTTGTCCAAACTTCAATGCTTGGATATACATTTTATCTATAGAATTATTCTTGAGCTATTTCAACAATAATACGCTTTCTCCACGGATACTTGGAGATAAGGACATGGTGATTGTACATTCCACATATAGGGACTTTGATGTTGATATCATATCTGAAATCCAGCTCTTAGGGAGGCTCTCATAGATGCTTGATTAAATCAAGGTCGTAGATCTAATATTCCCATTGTACCTGAATCACATTCAGATTAAAGTCCAACACTTGGACCAAGATTATGTTACTCCTCTACTGAGATGAGTCGCTAAAATCCAAACATGTTTCATTACTCCATTGGAATGGAAGCGTCGTTTTTATGTAATCATTTATGATCACATCACCCTCGAGTATTTCTAATACCCGTACATCATGCATAGTGGAAGACATGTAATAAACCTGAAGCTTTATATCTTATTTAGATTGTCTTCTTAAGGGATTTAGCATTAAGTTTCTCAATTAATAATTGGGAGTTAGTATCGATCATATACTTTCCAAAAGCATATATCATACCTAAGTATTGATCATATAGTTTCCAAAAGCATATATCAAACCTACAAATTCAGTAAAGCTTTCAAAGCGAGACGATCATGCATGAAATTTGATCCCAATATCTCATGAATGAGCTTAGTTTTCCAGTTCAGTAATGAACCTGTATGATGCCTTTGAGAGATCGTACTACTCACATGCCTTGTATGCATACTAGCTCGTCGGTGTATAAACATTGATTAGATCATTAACCTATCGGTATGCTAAATGTACATACTCAAACATATAGTAACACATCTATCTAAGGTCAAAGGATGCGCACATATATCGTGAAAGCATACAACATAGGTCTTGGTTATCTCGATCCCGTTAAGTCAATTCCTTTGACCTAACTTATCTAACACCTCTGAATCTCTATTCCTATGCAGGGGACATGCGTCGAGAGATTGGTTGGATATCAACCTTAGAGAAAGGGCTGCCATCTTCTTCTTAGGCTGGAGATCCTCTCTTAATAATCACCTGACAATGATTGATGAGTCCTCAATTTAACTCTTTAGATATCATACAAACACCAACCTATTTGATTCAACATTTGAAACAACAATTGTATGATCATTAAGATGTCCATGGTACATAAACCAAATTGTACTAGGGAACCTATTATACAGATTGATTATTCTTCATTTCAGATTAGGGAATGATATTTGCGATAACATTTATGGCATAATGGCTCGTCGTGAACTCGCATGTCCAACACACCATGTGTGCAAAAAGGCACCAAATCTCCATCACCCAATTTTTTTCAAGAAAATATATGATACCTACAAATCCAGATCACAACTAACTCACTTTGATTATCATCTCCTGCTTCCACATATGTAGGGCCTTGAATAACGACCTTGATGATGCCTCTGAGTGGGACGACGATCATGATCCCGAGCATGAGCATCTGCTGGAAGAGGAGTGCTAGATCGTAGTCGTCTCCAAACCGACCTCCTCCTCCCTCTCCTTTACTCTTCTCCAGGCTCCCCCCTTCCTTCACCCGAGCATGATCATGACACTGGTCATGATTCCAGACCGACCTCCTCCTCCCTCATGTCCTCCTTCTCCCCAGGTCGACCTCCTGACGAGTCCGAATATGTCGCTTTTAATAAGTAGTTTTTATCGTGAAGTGCGTTGTAGACGGCAATCGGAAACGGTCAAGAAAATACCACAAACAAGTTATTCAATTTTTAATCTCGTGGTTTTATGTTTATTTTACTTGGACAAGTCCCAAGGTCGATCACAAGGAGGCAAAGAAACAACCTAGAATTAAGTCTATCAAAGTTCGTGTTCGGTTTCGAGGCAGTCTTTTTTTGGAATTTTCAATGCAATAAAGGATGCAAAATGCAAATTTGGCCTTATTTTAAGGACTAAAATGTAAATTTCAATCAAACGATGTCCGAAAAATACGAAACTTGGCCACAATGTAAATTATGATGAAATGGGTGCACTGTAATTTTTTTGGAATTTTTGGATGCAATATGAATTTTTTAGGGATTTTTAAATGCAAACAAAATGATTTTCAATATTTAATTATAATAAATATTAAACCTACCTATTTTCAAGAAATAAAATTATCTAAGATCTATCACTAGGTGATGGATCTCAGAAAAATCCTAAACCTCAAAAATGTGGGGTTTAATACCTATTAAAAATTAAATACTAAAAGGTGCAAAATGAATTTTATAGGATAAAATATTCATGCAAATGCAAATCTTTTTGGGCACAATGTTAAGAATAATTAACTCTATAAGATGTGATTTTTCGAGAATTTTTAGAGCAACGGTTAATTAACTATCAATTTTAGAGCAGAAAATGGGTAAAATACGCCAATTTTCACAAAACAATTATTTATTAATTAGCCATCAATCAGTAAAATACCCACAACATGTCAAACATCATGCTATTTTTCGATTAATTAAATAATGTAGAGAAAAAGTCCAAGCTAAGGCGGGAACACAGGGGTACCGATGCAAATAACTATAAATAAAATAAATACAGATGCAGTGGGGGGATTTGAATGAAATTACCAATAACGCGGGGAGATTTACTGCAAATTTCCAAGAGGTCACGTGCTGCGCACGTGACCCTTGGTCGGCTGAGACTTGTGCGGAATAAGGGGGACCTCCGGGGGTGTGGATGTAAGTTACCCACGGTCACATGCCAGGCGCGTGACCTGGGTAACGTATGGCAGACGTTCCCCACGCACGCGCTTCGCGCGTGTTGGGGCCTCGAGCTCCGAGCCCGGCGGCGAGGGATGCGAGGGAGGCGAGAGGGACGACGGTCCTGGTTGGACCCTGGAGGTGCGGCGACTGTCGATGAAGGAGGTCGGAGCACCAGTGGTCGGTGACGCCTCTGGCGGTGTCGATGTTGACGGAGAAGATGGCGTCGAGGCGGCGAAGAAGAATCGAAGCAGCCCCTGGCGATGGAGGCGACGAAGCTTGGTGAAGGTGTCGTTGTGGAGGCGGCGTTGCTGGAGCGACGTGGCGAAGTCGTGATGGCCGACAAAAGGCTAGGGGGGGCGTCGGGGCAGAGGATAGTCGGCGCAGCTGGCGAGGTGTTCGAGGCGGAGACCGGCGAGGTGGAGCTTTGCGTTGGAGATGGAGTCGATGGCGAGGCAGTGACTTGCGGCCAAGCTAGCTGGAGATGGTGAACGTCGCCAGCAGTGTCGAGGTGGAGGTGGCGGAGTCGGGAATGAGAGGCGAAGCTCCGAGTGGAGAGAAGCTCGGAGGCGGAGAGAGAGGGAGAGAGATAGAGAGAGAGAGATAACTTGTAGGATAGGCTCGACGATGACCACACCGGAGCTGGAGCAGCGGCCTGGAGGTGTTGCTGCGACGAGGATGAAGACCTCGGATCACGCCGATGATGTACGGTCTGTCACTACCGGAGGGGGCTAACGGCGGATACCGGGGTTAGGGAGGTCGGAGTTCTTTAAATAGAGATGGCGAGGGGATCAACGGTGATTCGATTGGGCGAGAAGATCGGAAGATCTTTGGACGGGGATTTGACGAAGATCGGCGGCGAGATACGAGCGAGATTTGAGGGGGCGGCGGCCGAGATTCGCGGGCGGCGGAGATAACGAAGGAGGAGGCGGCGGCTTTCCAAAGGGGGAAGGAGTTGAGGAGGACGACGCACAGGCGCCGTCCGATCGAGTTTGATCGGATGGCGCCCGTCGCGCCACGTGGCGGGCGATGGGGACAAGTGGAGGCGCGTGCGAAGCACGTGCCTGGGAGGCACGTGCGGCGCACGTGCACCGCTTTTATTTTTTTTAATTTTTATTTATATATATATATATATATATATATTAAGAAAAACGAGTTTAAATAAAGCCAAAAATGGCTGACACGTGGCGGCACCAGGTGCTGCCACGTATCAGCACCACAAAATTCCGAACGTAAGTATTTTGTAAAATCGATAAAAAATAGTAAATGACCTCGGATTGAAAAACTTTCTTCACAAAAATTGCTCGTCCCGATGAGATCTACAACTTTTATGAAGACAACAAAACCAAATTTGGTCAAATGTAAAAAGTGAATTTTTGGGGTATCCTATGTACATAGAATACCTTGATTTTTGGGTTTTATAATTTTATGTTATTTTTAAGATGGATAAAAATTCGGAAAAATTACGGCAAAATCAAGGATAAATAAAGACACCTTAATCTATTTTTTTTGGATTTTTATTAATTGATAAAATATGTACAGAAAATATTAGGTCAAAAATAGCTAAAATATACAATATACAAAAGAGGCCCAAAACCCAACTTTCACATATGAGCTCCGTTTCACTTGAACTTGGTCTTGTTTTGAAGATAATTGAATGTATATTAGTTCAAAAGTGAGTAGGATTAAATCGGACACTGGATGGGGAATATATGTGGCTTTTAGTCCGAAAATCCTGAAATTAGGGTTTGAGTTTTTGGTCCACTTATTTGGGTTAGTTATTTTTTATATTTTTCATTTATTCTTGTTAGTGATATGTATACAATGGAGTTGGTTTTGTGTCATTCGGAGTTAGTATGAATGAGTTAAAAAATCAGGGAAGTTAGGCTATTTACATGTTACTTTGGCTTGGATTTTTTTGGCTTCTTATTTTGTGCAGATTTTTGTGCTAAAATGCAATTCTTATGAAATCATGCATGAATGCTAATTATGTAGAATAGATGCTAAAATGATGTTGATTTTAATGGATTTGAGCTTAATAAATGAGATTTAGAGTGATGAATACGAGATTCATCATCCCCCTATACTTAAACCATGCTCGTCCCTGAGCATCAAAAAGAAATGCCATGAGGTGAAATGAGATTGGGTTCCATTCCAAGACCATGAGCTGAAGGTGAAAGTGAACCTGAACTCAACCTTTGGATTATTTGTGTGTCGGAACTTCTGTGAGACTTAGAATTTTAAAATCAACAGTCCTCGAGTTCTACAAATCATTGCTTACAGTTTCGGCTCAGAAGTCATCTTAGATCAATCCTCTTCCCAAAGTATACCCTATGAACATTGAATAATCGACTCTTGTGTGTGAAAGGTTTTTAGCTCTTCCCACTCAGAATGCCGGACTACTGCGCAAACCTCCTCTCCAATAACTCGTCCTCGGGGAGTCAGGTATTCCCTTCTAAGGTCTGTCGCGTTGTGTTCACAATCGAATTGGGGGGAGAAGTTAGAAGAATGAGAAAAGAACTGGAGGGTGATTAGTGTAGTTCACCTCTCCTTGTGAAGCTGGCCAGTGTAGCCGAGTCTCCACCAAGATCTGCAGGTTTCTTGAAGCTTGGACCTTTTTGGTCAGATTTTATTTGGTAGTTGCTTCTTTGTATTTGGAATTTTTGGTGGTTCTGCTTGGATCTTGTTTTGCCCCTACGGATATAGCATCTTTTGTTTCCGTACATTTTTTGGGGTCTTAGAAAAAATTGTGCCCAGCCGTCCATCCCTTTTCCGAAGCTTTATTTCAACCCGTACTCCGGTCTTTAGATTTCCACGCTACCAGAAAAGAAGCTCACACAGTCTTCCAACATATGTTTGAGTTGAGCTAAGTGCATAGTGCGAGAGTACAAATTAATTCCTTATTCCAGAGTTGTACCCAGAATGAAGAGACCAGGTTAGACACTAAGAGTCAAACTCTGTGCATTGTTACGTGGAACTCAAAGAATTAAGTCACAGACCTGAAGACTCTAAAATCCAATTTCTCAGTGAAGTTCCTCTGAAAATTAGGTTGATTAAGGTTAAGTCCAGATCACTCTCGGTTTCGGCTCACAACTCGGTTCAGAACCCACTGACTTTTCACATATGCAAATGAATGTAATGCTGGATGAAGTGCAGGTGTGTGGAATGCAAACATACAATTTTTTTTGATGATGAATTTTTTTATATGCAAAAATGAATAAGAAGCCTCTTTTTTTTCAAAAATTTTGGGCAAAGTCAGTGTTAGTAGCAAAACTTTAATTTTTTTTAATAATACCCATCCCGTAAATACATATAGACTTATGCGCAAGTACGAGGTATGGCAAAAATATATACATAGTATATATACAGACCCCCCTATACTTAGCGAGTGATGTGTCCTCATAGCACAAGAAGCGTAATAAAGACATAGCTCGGGCTAAGCGTAAGAGAGAAAAATTAGTCAATGGTTCGCCCCCCTATACTTAGACTGTGAATAGTCTAAGTATAGAAGAAGAGCGCAAAAAGAAGCGGACGGGATATATGTAAATGAGGAGAGTATAAACAGATGGGTGGCGGTTCCCCTTATACTTAGGCTTTGGTCAGCCTAAGTATAGAAGAAGGATGGATATGGAGTGAGCGAGAGATCGGAATGTGATGAGGGAAATGGTATATACAGATGGCATGGGTCCCCCCCTATACTTAGGCCTTGGCCTAAGTAGAGGAAGAAGTTGTACAAGGGGATCGATGTGGTCGGGAGGGAGGGTGGGTCTGATCTGATATATCGTCAATGTCCTTGCTCTGTGTGAAATAGATGACCTCAACTTGCACTGTATGTTCTTTGGATGATTCTATATATGGCTTCAGTAATTGTCCATTCACTGAGAAAGGTTGTGCATCATCTTTGAGTTCTGCAATGTCCACACTTCCATTGGTATGCACATCGATGACAACATAGGGACCCGTCCATTTCGATTTCAGTTTCCCATGAAAAATCTTTAATCGAGCATTAAACAACCATACTTTCTGTCCAGGGACAAAGGTTTTATCTCGAATGTGTCTATCATGCCATTTCTTGACCTTGTCCTTATAAATCACACTGTTGTCATATGCTCGATTTCGGATTTCAATTAGTTCATTCAGATTTAGGTCTCGACATAATTTCCCAAGGTGACAACTCCAGTTTAACTTCTTGATTGCCCATTCAGATTTGTGAATCAGTTCTGCAGGAAGATGGCATGGTTTGCCATAGATCATCCTAAAAGGTGAAGTGCCGAGTGGTGTTTTATAAGCTGTCCTATAGGCCCAAAGAACTTGATCCAACAGTTTTGACCAATCCTTCCTATCTGGACGAACCAACTTTTGAAGTATACTCTTCACTTCTCTATTAGAAACTTCTGTCATGCCATTAGATTGTGGATGATAAGGGTTGGCTATTCTATGTTCAAATTTGTACTCCTTAGCCAAAGATCTCATTTCCCTGTTCACAAAGTGGCTACCTCCATCAGAAATCAAAACTTTTGGTACCCCGAACCTTGCAATGATACTATCCTTGATAAACTTACAGACGGTTTTGCTGTCTGCGGTTCGGGTTGGAATAGCCTCTACCCATCTAGACAAATAATCAACCGCTAACAAGATGTACTCAAATCCATTGCTATTGGGAAAGGGACCCATAAAATCAATCCCCCATGCATCAAAAACATCACAGAAAATCATTGGTTGCATGGGCATTTCGTCTCTATAATCAACGGTCCCTCCCATCCTTTGACAAATCGGGCAAGACCGTACAAAATCATTAGCATCACGAAATAAGGTCTGCCAGTAAAATCCACATTGGAGTACCTTGTGTGCGGTTCTCTTTCCCGAATGGTGCCCTCCAGCCTCGAGAGTGTGACAATGTGTGAGGACACTCTGGTATTCTTCCTGAGGAATACATCTTCTCCAAACACAATCCGCTCCTTCATAAAAAAGGAAAGGATCGTCCCAATGGTATTTTCTAGAATCCGACTTCAGTTTATCAATCATTCTCTTGGTCCAACCAAAGGGAACCTTCTTGGAGACAAGATAGTTCACGATGTTGGAATACCATGGGGTTGAATCAATAATGCAAACAGATTCGTCTGGAAAAGTCTCCTTAATAGGTCCAGTATCAGGATAATCATTTTTCTCAATTCGGGAAAGGTGATCAGCAACGACATTCTTTATTCCAGGTTTATCTTTGATCTCCAAATTAAATTCCTGGATTAACAAGATCCACCTCAAAAGTCGTGCCTTGGCATCTTTTTTATCCATGAGGTATGTAATTGCCGTATGATCCGTGAAAATTGTCACCTTGGAGCCCAATATATATGATCTGAATTTTTCAAGGGCCCAAACAACCGCGGGCATTTCCTTTTCAGTTACTGTATAATTTTTCTGTGCAGGATACAATACTTTGCTCGCGTAGTGAATCGCATAAGGGATTCCATCCCGTCTTTGTCCAAGCACAGCTCCGACCGCAAAATCCGATGCATCAGTCATGATCTCAAAGGGAAGAGACCAGTCAGGAGCTTGTAATATCGGCGATTCACATATTTTCTTTTTCAGGAGCTCGAAGGCCTCAAGACACTTGTGATTTACAATAAACTCGGTGTCTTTTCCTAAGAGCTCAGTTAGTGGGCGGGCGATTTTTGAAAAATCAGGGATAAACCTTCGATAAAATCCAACATGCCCTAGAAAAGACCGTACTGACTTGACGTTGGTTGGTGGCTCAAGTTTCTTGATCACATCCACCTTGGCAGGGTCGACCTCCATACCCTTTTTGGAGATGACATGCCCCAACACGATACCCTCAGTCACCATAAAGTGACTCTTCTCCCCGGAGAGTACCAAATTAACTTCTCTGCATCTCTTGAGGACTCGGTCCAAGTGTGCTAAACATGTATCAAATGAATCACCATGGACCGAGAAGTCATCCATGAACACTTCCAGGAAATCACCTACCATTTCGGCAAATACGACAATCATGCACCGCTGAAATGTGCATGTGGCATTACAAAGTCCAAATGGCATGCGCTTGAAAGCGTAGGTACCGAAGGGACATGTAAATGTGGTTTTTTCCTGATCCTCGGGAGCAATAGCTACCTGATTGTAGCCAGAGTACCTATCAAGAAAACAGAAGAATGCTTTCCCTGCAAGTCTCTCCAAGATTTGATCAATAAATGGCAGTGGAAATCTTTCTTGGTCGTAGCATTCAGGCGCCTGTAATCGACACAGACACGCCACGACGTGGGTACTCGGGTCGCGATCTCAACCCCCTCCTCATTGGTGACCATCTGGATTCCCGACTTCTTCGGGACGACATGAAGGGGGGGCACCAACTTGGAGTCAGAAATGGGGTATATGAAACCTGCTTTGCACCATTTCTCTATCTCTTTCTTAACCACTTCCCGAAGATTGGGGTTTAATCTTCTCTGAAATTCACGGGAAGGCCTTGCATTATCCTCAACATAAATTTGGTGCGAGCAGAGAGCAGGGTTGATTCCGATGAGATCCGACACAGTCCAACCGATGGCTTTTCGATTTCGCTCAAGGACTTCTAGTAGTCTGGATTCTTGGTCTATGGTTAATGATGAGCTAATGATCACAGGGAATTTATCTTTGGGTCCATTGAGAAATGCATACTTCATGGTGGGAGGGAGGGGTTTCAGCTATGGCAGATCTACGTCATCAATCAAATCTGGATGAATATCTTTTAAGTCTGGGTCAGTGATTGTTGGTGGTGGATCATTCTGTGATATGCTAGCCACTGATCTTGAAAGAAAGTGAGTCGGATCGCAAAAGTACTGTGGTAATTCAGCCAAAGCCGCGTCCGACTCTTCATTGATTTTTCTCGAAGAGGATGGAATGGACCAATCCGAAAGGAGTTCTGTGTCGTCAAGATTGTACATATCCAGGTGTTCAGATTTGTCTGACAAAAGGTCACACACTGTATGGTGCATTGTTTCTTCTTCTGATGTGAGGATGTCCATGTGAAGATCTGGCAGTTGGTCCCAAGGTCTGGTAGTGCTGATTAAATTACACTCAGAGGTTTCGGCATCCTCAGTGGTGGATTCAGAATCGGGTCTTTGCCATTTTGTTTGTCTCATTTCCAGATCCACTTCTCCATCTAGGGAGCGGAATTTCATCATTCCAGTGTCGTAATCGAATACAACCTTGGCGGTTCTTAAGAATGGTCTTCCCAAAATGATTTGCGACTCTTTCCAATGGTTCGGGGTCTCCATGTCAAGGACAGTGAAGTCCACTTTGTATTCCGTACCCTCAACCATAATGATAACATTTTTCACTTCTCTCTTAGGTCTTTTAGTAGATTTGTCCGTGAATTGGAGTAAAGATAATGATTTCTGAAGAGGCCCTAACTCTAATCGGTAATATAAGGCTAAGGGAAGAAGATTGATGGAAGAACCATTGTCGAGAAGTGTGTGTGCGAATGCGATACCGCCAATGCGGCTTTCCACATAATGAGCACCCATATCTCTTTTCTTCCTTGGTAAATGCTGGTTTCTCACGCATTTGGTAGTGGCCACTGTCAGAACATGAGTCTTCACAAATTGGTTTGGTTTCTCTGTGCGGGTCCGGGTGGAAGTACATTTCATTTTCAAATATTTCTGAAATGCAGGGTTACTGGCCACATATTGATCAAAGGGTACCTTCACAGTTATGTTTTGTTGACAGAATTTTTCCATCACTGGGTCACTCTGGATAGTTTTCTTTTGTCTTCCTTTCTTAAGAGCATGGGGAAAAGGAATGGAAGCATTCGAGACTGGTGAAAGAGATCCAGAATCATAAATAAGAGCATCTTTATTGAATTTGGAGTTCTTATTACAATCATAATGTTCTGGATTATCATCATGTTGTTGAAATAGTGACAAAGGTATTTTCGCAGCAACTAGAGGTTCAAGGTCCTCTGTAGTCTCCATAGATGCTTTTCCCTTCTTTTGGGCAGAAATCCTCGGGCGTCCTTCGTTTTCATCCTCAGAAGCATCCTCCGGTTGATCTTCTGAGTCATGATGGTCAGCTTCCCTTGCCCGGTTAGGTACGACTACGGTCCTTCCGCTCCTGAGGGACATGGCATTGATATTGTTAAACGAAAGGGTCTCGTGTTCAGATGTGGAAAAGTCTGAGTAATATACCTGATTGTTGTGTTGAGATGATTGAGATTTGTTCAAGCTATTTGGGTTAGCTTGAACTTGAGCGGGAATGGCTGTGACAGGGGCTGTTTGTTCTTCCTTCCAACGGGATAGACGATTAACATCTACCCGTAGGTCGTACAGTTCATTCCGGAAGCTGCGAATTTCCTCCAGCATTTGTCTTTGGATATCAATCGGGTCTTCTGGAGGTTTGGATGATCGAGATGCTTGATTTGGAGCTTGATATTGTTGACGATGTTGTTGAGGTTGGTTCTGACGGTCGTGTGGCTGCTGCTGCCTTGAGGACTGATTGTATTGTGGAGCGGCATTGTAGGAGTTGGGTGGACGCTGATATTGCTGACGATCCCCCAGATTACCCTGTCGGGTATTATCCTGTGTGTACCAGATGTCGTTTATCTTGAAAGTCAGAGGCGGGGCTTCTATGACTGTCTCGGCTGGAGGAGGTGACTGCTGGGAAGGTTGGACGTAGGATAGGTCCTGAGTCCATGGTTGCGGTTGTCCAGAGCCTGGCTGCTCTTGGACATGATGCACATGATAAATTGGGACCGTAGGAGCAGTAGGCATTCCGATCTTGGACACCTTCTCAGTGAGTTCCTCCATTTGTTTTGGAAATTGAGAGAGTCGGTTGTCGATGTCGTTCACCCTTTTATCCACAATTGTTAATTTGTCTGTGATGATGTTCATGTTGGGCAGCAAGTCCTCTGCTATTTATGCGACCGTTTGTTTCCCTCCTTTGGCTTGATAGTTGTTCAGTGAATCGGTGTAAGATCTACTAGCAATTTGTGAACGGCTAGTCTCCGCCATTTGCTCCAGTATTTTCCAGACGGTATCAGCTCCTCGGGATGTGTAGTTTCCTCCACAGGCGCGCTGACTAGACCCTGAGTCCCGTGGTTAAGGTCAGAATAGAGGGATTGGACCAGGATGTTATTATCTAGGTCATGGCAGGGACATTTCTGCAGCAGATCTTTGAATCTATCCCATGCATCACAGAGTGGTTCATTTGACATCTGAGAGAAGCTAGTGATGCGAGTCCTCATTTAATTGGTTCGACTCAAGGGGTAGAATTTTTTTAAGAAGAGGTTCTTGAACCTATCATAGGTGGTCACCGTCACTCCCAAATTTTTCACCCAGTAATCTGCCTTACCCTTCAAGGCGAATGGTAATGCAGTGAGACGGATATAGTCTTGGCTGACTTGTAGGTGCCTCTGATTAGAAAAGATTAGCTCCAAATCACGCAGGAATTTATAAGGTTCTTCATTCGAATTACCATGAAATTGTGGTAATTGATTTATGAAGTGTGGCTTCAGTTCATGGTGAACCTCAGGTTGAGGTGGCTGCAAGTAATTTATGACCCTATATTGCCCGGGATTATATGCAACCTCCATTGGTGGCTCTTCCTCTGCATTCATTCTTTCCAATTGTTCCCTCATCAAATTTTGCTGCTGCTCAGATGCAGCCAGTCTTGCGAGAATCATTTGCATCGGATCTTCATTTTGGTCATCTTCAGGATTGGTCTTCTTTGGAGGCATTTTTTGTGAAGTCTTCTTTCCACCTTCAGATTGTGAGAAATAGGAGTCAATAGTTTGAAGAGAATTATAAAATGAAGATTCTAGGGGAAGGTGTCCCTGAACCCAAGGTGGTTCTGAGTAAGAGTGGCTCAGAGGATTTGAGATTGGAAAGTTTGTGGTAGTCAGAAAAGGGTTTGCTGAGTCCGAACAAACATTACCACAATTTTTCATTCTTGAATTTCAAGAGATGGATGTTGATCAAATCAAACACAATACAAAATTCTTTTTCACCAACTCACACAGTGAAGGTCGTAAGAGTTCGACCAATTTTCTTGTCAATTTTAAATGGTGAAAAGACAATCTTATTAGCGAGATGAAATTTCGGATTTGGGCTCTAGCCTTAAGTGTCGTCTCTCGCTCACTGAGAAAAATAGAACATCCAAGGTCGGGGTTACTCTCCCGCAAAGTTTCTTGATTTTATGGGTTATTTGAGATCAGATATATTTAGCAGTCCCGATTTTAATGAGGTGATCACTGAAAAATTAGATGAGCACAAATACACGTCTATCGTCCAATCCCAATTTCCTTTAAAGTTATGTTATAAAACAAGAGAGTGGAATTCGGGAAAAGCCGATGCACGCGGAAAACTATGATGAATGCTCAGTTAGAAGACTTACAGTGAATCCTCGCAATCTCCATGTGGGATGCTAGACAGAATTTAAAAGTTATTCTAAATGATATGCAAGCTGATGGAAAAACCGCACTTAAGCAGAAAGTTCTATTAGCGGGAAGAATTGATTTAAATTTGACTAAGTTGAACGATCTATGTGCGTCTCAATTAAAGTGCAGCGTGGCTTAAGATCCTACGAGCACAAGCAAAAATATAAATGCTCTGAGAGCCGTATGTGCAGGTCTATCCTAATCGCCACTCAAGTCAGGCCCCACCCTCTCCGGAGAGTGAAACATGCCACGACACACCACAGAATAAAGTCAGAGGTCTTTCTACACACGCGAGAGTCCAAACGGACACCGCTGTAAGATTTCAAAAATTTTAAAAATTGCAGGAATTAAAACCTAGACTCTACGCTCTCTCACGACTCGACTCGATCTTAAATTAATTGCGGTTTTTGCCAGAGTCAGTGAAGTTGCGTCGGTTATTGAAAACCGCTCCACGTACAAGGTACCTCGCAAAAAAATAAGAGAGAAAATGTAAGAGAGTGACTCAAAAATATATGAAAAATAAAGGCTGAAAATAAATTGCAGGAAAATGAAATTTACAATGAAAAATTCGGGGGTCAGACTACCCGAATGCGGAAAACCGAATGAAAAATTTTTAAACAAAAATCTAAGCCGTTTGCCTCCCCGGCAACGGCGCCATCTGACGAGTCCGAATATGTCGCTTTTAATAAGTAGTTTTTATCGTGAAGTGCGTTGTAGACGGCAATCGGAAACGGTCAAGAAAATACCACAAACAAGTTATTCAATTTTTAATCTCGTGGTTTTATGTTTATTTTACTTGGACAAGTCCCAAGGTCGATCACAAGGAGGCAAAGGAACAACCTAGAATTAAGTCTATCAAAGTTCGTGTTCGGTTTTCGAGGCGGTCTTTTTTTTTGGAATTTTCAATGCAATAAAGGATGCAAAATGCAAATTTGGCCTTATTTTAAGGACTAAAATGTAAATTTCAATCAAACGATGTCCGAAAAATACAAAACTTGGCCACAATGTAAATTATGATGAAATGAGTGCACTGTAATTTTTTTGGAATTTTTGGATGCAATATGAATTTTTTAGGGATTTTTAAATGCAAACAAAATGATTTTCAATATTTAATTATAATAAATATTAAACCTACTTATTTTCAAGAAATAAAATTATCTAAGATCTATCACTAGGTGATGGATCTCAGAAAAATCCTAAACCTCGAAAATGTGGGGTTTAATACCTATTAAAAATTAAATACTAAAAGGTGCAAAATGAATTTTATAGGATAAAATATTCATGCAAATGCAAATCTTTTTGGGCACAATGTTAAGAATAATTAACTCTATAAGATGTGATTTTTCGAGAATTTTTAGAGCAACGGTTAATTAACTATCAATTTTAGAGCAGAAAATGGGTAAAATACGCCAATTTTCACAAAACAATTATTTATTAATTAGCCATCAATCAGTAAAATACCCACAACATGTCAAACATCATGCTATTTTTGGATTAATTAAATAATGTAGAGAAAAAGTCCAAGCTAAGGCGGGAACACAGGGGTACCGATGCAAATAACTATAAATAAAATAAATACAGATGCAGTGGGGGGATTTGAATGAAATTACCAATAACGCGGGGAGATTTACTGCAAATTTCCAAGAGGTCACGTGCTGCGCACGTGACCCTTGGTTGGCTGGGACTTGTGCGGAATAAGGGGGACCTCCGGGGGTGTGGATGTAAGTTACCCACGGTCACATGCCAGGCGCGTGACCTGGGTAACGTATGGCAGACGTTCCCCACGCACGCGCTTCGCGCGTGTTGGGGCCTCGGGCTCCGAGCCCGGCGGCGAGGGATGCGAGGGAGGTGAGAGGGACGACGGTCCTGGTTGGACCCTGGAGGTGCGACGGCTGTCGATGAAGGAGGTCGGAGCACCGGTGGTCGGTGACGCCTTTGGCGGTGTCGATGTTGACGGAGAAGATGGCGTCGAGGCGGCGAA
This sequence comes from Ottelia alismoides, assembly GCA_037367405.1. NCBI lineage: Eukaryota > Viridiplantae > Streptophyta > Magnoliopsida > Alismatales > Hydrocharitaceae > Ottelia > Ottelia alismoides. The sequence goes on from JAZKJV010005681.1 coordinate 157,263, forward strand.
GAAGAATCGAAGCAGCCCCTGGCGATGGAGGCGACGAAGCTTGGTGAAGGTGTCGTTGTGGAGGCGGTGTTGCTGGAGCGACGTGGCGAAGTCGCGATGGCCGACAAAAGGCTAGGGGGGCGTCGAGGCAGAGGATAGTCGGCGCAGCTGACGAGGTGTTCGAGGCGGAGACCGGCGAGGTGGAGCTTTGCGTTGGAGATGGAGTCGATGGCGAGGCAGGGACTTGCGGCCAAGCTAGCTGGAGATGGTGAACGTCACCAGCAGTGTCGAGGCGAAGGTGGCGGAGTCGATGGCGAGGCAGTGACTTGCGGCCAAGCTAGCTGGAGATGGTGAACGTCGCCAGCAGTGTCGAGGCGGAGGTGGCGGAGTCGGGAATGAGAGGCGAAGCTCCGAGTAGAGAGAAGCTCAGAGGCGGAGAGAGAGGGAGAGAGATAGAGAGAGAGAGAGATAACTTGTAGGATAGGCTCGACGACGACCACGCCGGAGCTGGAGCAGCGGCCTGGAGGTGTTGCTGCGACGAGGATGAAGACCTCGGATCACGCCGATGATGTACGGTCTGTCACTACCGGAGGGGGCTAACGGCGGATACCGGGGTTAGGGAGGTCGGAGTTCTTTAAATAGAGATGGCGAGGGGATCAACGGTGATTCGATTGGGCGAGAAGATCGGAAGATCTTTGGACGGGGATTTGACGAAGATCGGCGGCGAGATACGAGCGAGATTTGAGGGGGCGGCGGCCGAGATTCGCGGGCGGCGGAGATAACGAAGGAGGCGGCGGCGGCTTTCCAAAGGGGGAAGGAGTTGAGGAGGACGACGCACAGGTGCCGTCCGATCGAGTTTGATCGGATGGCGCCCGTCGCGCCACGTGGCGGGCGATGGGGACAAGTGGAGGCGCGTGCGAAGCACGTGCCTGGGAGGCACGTGCGACGCACGTGCACCCCTTTTATTTTTTTTAATTTTTTTATTATATATATATATTTTTTTAAGAAAAACGAGCTTAAATAAAGCCAAAAATGGCTGACACGTGGCGGCACCAGGTGCTGCCACGTGTCAGCACCACAAAATTCCGAACGTAAATATTTTGTAAAATCGATAAACAATAGTAAATGACCTCGGATTGAAAAACTTTCTTCACGAAAATTGCTCGTCTCGATGAGATCTACAACTTTCATGAAGACAACAAAACCAAATTCGGTCAAATGTAAAAAGTGAATTTTTGGGGTATCCTATGTACATAGAATACCTTGATTTTTGGGTTTTATAATTTTATGTTATTTTTAAGGCGGATAAAAATTCGGAAAAATTACAGCAAAATCAAGGATAAATAAATACACCTTAATCTAATTTTTTTTGGATTTTTATTAATTGATTAAATATGTACATAAAATATTAGGTCAAAAATAGCTAAAATATACAATATACAAAAGAGGCCCAAAACCCAACTTTCACATATGAGCTCCGTTTCACTTGAACTTGGTCTTGTTTTGAAGGTAATTGAATGTATATTAGTTCAAAAGTGAGTAGGATTAAATCGGACACTGGATGGGGAATATATGTGGCTTTTAGTCCGAAAATCCTGAAATTAGGGTTTGAGTTTTTGGTCCACTTATTTGGGTTAGTTATTTTTTATATTTTTCATTTATTCTTGTTAGTGATATGTATACAATGGAGTTGGTTTTGTGTCATTCGGAGTTAGTATGAATGAGTTAAAAAATCAGGGAAGTTAGGCTATTTACATGTTACTTTGGCTTGGATTTTTTTGGCTTCTTATTTTGTGCAGATTTTTGTGCTAAAATGCAATTCTTATGAAATCATGCATGAATGCTAATTATGTAGAATAGATGCTAAAATGCTGTTGATTTTAAGGGATTTGAGCTTAATAAATGAGATTTAGAGTGATGAATACGAGATTCATCACCTCCCCCTCCTCTCCTCCTCCCCAAGCATCCCCCTCCCCCGCCCTTCCTCTCATCCACCCGATCTATCCCTTCCTCGCCCCCTCCAATACTTCGCCCTTGGGATACCCTCCTATGCCCCTATTATCCTATGCCCCAAGCGACGCTCCTCCACTTACACGCCCCCATATCCCCCTCCTTCGCCTCCTACCCTCCGCCCCGAGTTTTCCCTTCCTCCTTCCCCTCTTCCTCCCCATCCCCTTGATCATGCATTTGAACAATGCAGCCGTCAACTTGGCATCGATACCCACCACGAGATTCAACGTCGACACAAATATGATGCCAGCCCATGTCTCTGATTGTCCTGATGGACGACCCGAGGAATAAGATGAAGGTTTCCTATTTTACTGCTCCTAACCAAACCATGGTTTGAAAAAATCACAGTTAAGTTCAACTTATTGGCATCTAAAGTAATAGAGGAGTACGAGTGATAGAACGACAAAAAGTTAGGGGCACAACTGATACTCCCAAAAAGAGAGGGGCATAACTTATACTGGAATATATGGGAGGGGCACAATTGATAAAAACCCTATAATCAATGTATGTTTAACAAAATTTCATTTATGTAGATGTACTATCAACTTTACAATCCATTTGAGGAGTTTCTCTTCGAGACAACCGAGTTTTCTAATGCGATGATGCTGTAATTAAGACTTTTTTAAGTAATTATTAAAATAAATTAAATAAGAAGCATGTTAAGAAAATAAAAAAACATATATCTGTACCTCGGGTGTCGATTTGGGGAGAGACTCCAACGATCATCCCCAAATCGGCACATGAGGTGATCGATTTGGGAGGGGAATATTGGCAGAAATGGTTGTTGACCCCCTCCCATTTATCCTTGTAAATCCCCCCTCTCCGTTTCCTTACACCCACTCTTCTTCCTCCTCATTTGTTCTTCTCAACCATATCATTCCTTCTTCCCAACCCTCCCAATCTCCCTCGAATTGCTCTTCTCCCATCTACCTTCCATTATTCTTATTCAAGTAAGAGCGAATTGAGAATTTCTTTTTTCTTCGTAACCAATTTTTTACAAGTTTTTTTACCAATGGAGGAGAATATACTTTTTTTGTATATTATGTTATATCTCATTATTATTCATATATATTTGCTTGCTTTGAAGACAATCTTTATTCCATATAATTTTAAATTTATACATATAGTTTTTTTTTAATTCTAACTATTAATGAGATGCACATATTTAGTTAGTGTCAAATAAATTTTGTTGTCGGTTGAATATGTATTATTTTTTATGTTAAATATTCTAATTTCAAAATCAATTACCATCTTATGAATGGAATAATAAATAAATATTAATATAACATATCAAATTAGACATTAGATTATGTGTTCATCTACGCATCATTTAATTGTTTATGTGAATGTTGATGTCTTGTTAAAACAAAATATACAAAACTAAAAATAATTACACAGTTTTAAGAATAATATTAATTTTGTAGATTCAATTTAGTAGTTGCATTTGAGATAAAAAGTGGGAAGTTACCATTTGAATATGTATTATTTTTAATGTCAAAATCAATTGCCTTCTTTTAAATGGAACAATTATTAGCTAAAATATGTAGATTAGATTACAAAACAAATAAAAATTACAAGATACATAAAATAAATATTATATCATAGATCAAATTAGATATTAGGTTTAGTATTCGTCTTTGTATCATTTAATTACTTTCATGAATGTTAGTGTTGTGTAAATATGATTATTTTAATAATTATTAAAAAAAGTCATTGTACCTATTCATCGAGGCCACTCGTGAACGAGGTTCTCAATGTGTCGCCATTCCTCTTAATACAAAGCCATGGTCGGGAAGGATGTGGATTGAAGATGTGATGGCAGGTCGTGTAAAGCGACTATACAGATGCTTTCGAATGGAGAATGTGACTCTGATGAAGTTTGTGGAGTAATTAAAGAACACACATGCTTATCTAACATATGCAACAAGGATACCGTAGAGCAAGTGTGCATTTTCCTCTATACCTTTAGCCATGCACAAACGAACCGAGTGCTCCAAGAATGGTTCCAGCACTCTAGGGCTGCTATTTCCTTGAACCTTAACATGGTCCTACAAAAAGTTCTCCAATTGGAGGATCCCGTGGAAACACCATGATGCATTTACGTTGGATCGTCGTTATGCCCCTTACATCTACGTATGGTCATTGTGTCTATGGATATTTTTTGTACCAACCATCTCCATGGCCAATTAAATTATCTTGTAGGGTTTCATCGATGTTATTGGAGGGACAAACATTTAGGCAATCGATCATGCTAGATTAAAAGATTCCTACAACAATATGAAGCAATTAATGGTATCTTTTGATTATTTGTTTACTCACATTCTGCTTAATTGGGAGGGATTTGCCTCAGATATGTCCACGCTCAAAGATGCAGCCAATAGAGGTGGCTTTATCGTCCCAGAGGGATGGAGATATCTGGTTGATTGTGGATACACGAATACATATTCATTCATCGTGCCATATCATGGAATTACATACCATCTAACAGAATAGCGAGTACTCGACAGGTTGTAGCGACGCATCTCGCACACACACACACACTTGTTAAATTGTATACACTCAAAGCTACGTAATTATGTAAAGAAGACCTTTGGAGCATGGAAGAAGAGGTTCAATGTCTAACGTACACACCCACGTATGACTTTGAGACACAAAGGGACATTGCAAGGTCCACTGCAATTATTCATAATTTCTTAAAATTGTATGATTCATACAAGTGGTTCGACCATGTTGAACATTAGAACCTTTGGAATTAGAACCCGAACCCAGTGTTGAGGTTAGGGTAACACGGATCGAGATGCAGTGTGACGAGCGACAATGTGAAAACATGTCACATGTGATGTACACTAACAAGATGAGACGTGTGCATCAAGATAGATAACATGGAATGGGCATTGTACTTATACATCCCCGTCTTTAGTATGTCAATGCAATTATAGTTCGGTTATTGCATCTAAAATTTTATTTTATTTTTACATTTGGATGTATGGTTCTTTTGTACTTTTTAATCCGTACCTATCAACTTGACTTGTTGAAATCAATGGGAGTTCGTCATGAGCATATTTTGTGTCAAGTATATGCTATATGCATTAACTTATTTGAAATGTGTTAGCACAATGTGCAAGCGTCAACTGTTTCTCACACTAGAACATCTGGAAACGAGGATGGTAATGTTACGGTTTGATTTGTCATTCAACTACGGTCGCATTTGCGACTGTGGAAATGATGCACCGTTGGTGTTCGATGAGTCTCGTTGGTTAGAGGATATCGAAGACCGCATGTTGTACACATGCCCAAGTGAGGTAAGCTTTTCCCAATGCAAGTTCTCATTCTTTACTATTTAAATTAGACCTTCCTCTGACATGCCTTTACTTCCATTTTAGGTATCACACAGGTACAGGGTGAAGACATTGTTGCTCCCTCCCACTATCCAATCTTTGACCCCAAAGAAAATGTTCCTGGCAAATTTACATCACCTATTGGAGTTTGCGTTTGATTTCATGGAAGTGAAGTTAGAGGAAGTAGGAATATCAATCAGAGAGAAGGAAGGAATGATCATCACTTCTCAGGTGCATCGGCATCCGTTCATGACCTGATAGACAAACCACATGTTGATGAACACGTTGTAATGTAGCTCATATAATGCACATGTAAATATTTAAGCATGCGAATCTTTTAGCATGCTTAGTTCATGGTTTTGTGGAATCGGAACATTCATAGCAAACATCTACTACTTGCGTTGCTTGTCTTTAACTATAGAAACCATGTCGCGTGCCTACAATTATGAACGATTGTAATACGTTTATATATATATATATATAATATAATATACGTAATGTATTACAATACAAGTAACAATGCTACGAGCGAAAGGTGAATAACATACATACAACATATATACACAAATAAGTAACATGTATACACAACTAACAAACTAAATATATATACATAATATACATTGTGTGTGTGTATATATATAAGTAATATATATAAATAACGAAGGTGATATGTTTTAAAAATGTCCGTAATATTTTATATTGATATCTAACAACAAATATATTAAATTACAGACATACGTCATTCACACACACATATACATAATTTCCATTACATACACATAATATATACATAAGTGTATAGTTATAAAACACATACATATACACAATGCATAATGCTTGCGTAATAGTGTACATACTATACATGAAATATATATATATATATAAGAATAATATATGTACACAATATACGTAATATTCGTACATAATATATAAATGCAATATACATACATAATATGTATACATACATAGACATATACATAAGGTATATCTACACATACACACATAATAAATATATACATCAACTCCATCTCTCATTGATAAAAAAACATTCAACAACCAATCATTCTCCCAAACTTTAATAAAAATCACACATAGAAATTCATCTCAACAATAAAATCCTCTATCCAAATACCAAAACTGAACGGTAAACCCTCTTTCGTTTCAAAGTTTTTGGCACTTTTGTGTATTCCCGACCATCTCTGTTTCACCCCTTTCTCTCTCTAGGGTTTCGCCTAAGCTCCACATGAGACCTGATATCTCACTGGACAATAGTTCACATATTTAGGGTTCCGTTTATCCCTTCTGTCACCTTGCTTCTCGAGCCCTCGAGCCTCAACAACAGCAAAGGGGAAGAAGCAAGGATAGATGGGGGGAGGCAAACACCTTCAATTTTTGAAAAAAACAACACACAATATACATTCCATTTACAATTAAAAACATCAACTCCAAATATGTCATCCTCAATTCTCTCCCATCTATGTCACTCTCTCTTCTCTCTCATGTAATTGGAACTCACGCATTCTCTCTCCAAATATAGCATACAGATTATCTCCCCTCCCATAACTCCCCCCTCTCTTCCATTTCTCTTTCCCACTCTCTCTTGCTGACTCTCTCTCTCCCCCGCTCTCTCAATTGCACTCTCTTTCACTCATTCTCCCTCGAGCTATTTCTCGGTTAGGGCATGGGCTTGACAAGAATGCCCGGTTAGGGCATGGGATTTAAAAAATTCCTACGGCGAACCGTTCGCCGAATCGGTGCTCTGATACGAAAAAAAATATTACGGAATAATATTATATATTATTTTTAATATATATAAAATTCAATCGGCGTCAGTGAAAGCACTGATCGGCAAATGGTTTGCCGATCGACGAACCGTTCGCCGATCGGTGTCCTGACTGGGAATTTTTTAAATCTCATACCCTAACCGGGCATTCTTGTCAAGCCCATGCCTAACCGGGAAATAGCTCTTCTCCCTCCCTCTCTCAACCCCCTTCCCCTCTCATCGACTTTCTCTCCAACCTCCTCTCTCTTAATGACTCTCTCTTCCTTTCTCTCTTGTCGAATCTCTCTCTCTCTCTCAGTTGCACTCTCTCTCTATTGGACACAGTTTTGTAGTTATTAAGATTCAAATTCGAAGAAAAGGTACTTTTTATTACACAATTTTTCTATCAACGGTGAACTTCTGATGTGTTTTGTGATATATTAGAGAGTATCTAGTGTTGAAAGCATGTTTTTATGGAACGAGCTTGATTGATTTATATTTATCGTATCAACTTATTGCTTAGAATTATCCTTTCGATGTAACATATAAAAAATCATCTTCAGAGTAAGACATGGGATCAATGGTCAAATGATAACTTGGTTATATTGAAAAAAAATATGTTTACAAATATCAACAATAAAGAAATTATTCAAAAATTTCAAAATATAAAATTCCGTACAACTCAACCAAAATAATTTTTACAATTTCAGAAAGCATACAATCATATTTTCTATTAGAAGATATTCAACTATGTGTGCATCGTGCTCCGTCCCTGGGAAGAGGGCACTCCCGCCATCTAGGGTTCAGGGGAGAGGAGAAGAAATGCGTCCGTCCAGCGTCGGAGAGCGGCTGGCGGCGAGGTCAGTTGTTCTCCTCATTTCTCTACCAACCCGTCTCTCTATCTGCTTCTGGGGTTTCTATCAATCCATTTGTCTTCATTCATGTCCTCAGGATCAATTAGCATTTAATTAATTGGGGATTTTTGTCCGTTTGCAGGGAGGTACATCTTTGGTACGCCATACCGGATGAGATACATGATCATCGCCTCCTTAATGTCTATCGGAGCCTACTCCCTCAGCATGAAAAAGATAACATCCTGGGTATGAAAGGAATTGAAATCCAGAAGGGTGCACTGCTTTCGCGTGCCCTGGTGCGCACCACGCTCTCCAGATGTAGGCTTCTATCCATCTTTTTTCTCGGCATTCGTCGTTTTCGTCACTGTAATCATATAAGAACTTCGAAATCGGGAGCCCAAATATCTATTCTTTGTATGCATCAGAACACTGAAAACTTGCAAGACATGAGTTATATTCTGATTGGTTATGAGGTTATCCATGGCAATGTATCATAAAAGTTGAATGGGTATCTTAGAAAAGATACATTAAGTGTGTTTTACGATATGGTGCATTTAGACATTCAGTTCTTGAGTGGAAGGTCCACGTTGCTGGACCCACTTAAAAACATGGTGGTTGAACAGTGTGTCTACTGTAAAAAACCAGGATTCAGACTTTTAGTTTACCGTTTCCTAAAAAAAGAAGGATCCATGGTTTTTAGATATATTTGGTTCATATCCAGTTCTTATTTATCTGCTAATACCCACTTTTTATTAACATTAGACCAGACACAAATTGCAAAGTTGGTCCGGAAGCACTGAAGTTTAGGAAGAACCGTTTTGGAAAACCAGAGGTGAATGAGTTAAATTAAATTGTCTATATGTGGCCATTGCCTGTTGGTCTCTGGTATTTTCAAGTTAGGTGTTTGCAATATCATGTTAAGTTTTATGTGTTTTAATGTAAGAACAGCTTGAATGGCAAGGGGAGAGAAGTTGGGACCAGCCATCACTCCATTTTAATGTTTCACACTCTTCTTCTTTAGTAGCATGCGCTGTTGCTGTGGATGTGCAAGTAACATTCTCATATTCCTCTATCCCATTTACATGTTTACATTTTCACTTTTATTATTTCTTAATTGCAGACAATTCTTTGTAAAAAAATGAGCTGTAAAATGTGGTTAATGAGATACTAGAGAACATATACGATTGCTCACGACGGATAAGTTGAATATTAAAGCAATGTCTGCGTGGTTAAAAAGTTACAGTGCCACCCACATCCATGGAGAAGAGACGAGTCCTTGGAGTTTCCTTCAATATTTAAGCACATCCCCTTTTCACATTCCACTCTTTACAATGTAGGGGCTGAACCCACGTAAGTGAATTCAACGTAAGATACACATAAAATTACAATTTACTACAGACAAAACACACTCCTCAAGCAAACCATAACTTACCACAATGCATATCATGCCATATATACTTGGGTGCACTTTCCCTAACTTAGCATAATGCATATCATGCCACATATACTTGGGTGCACTTTCCCTAAAGACAACGATGAGAGGGTTTTGAGTCCTCTCTTTCATTCTTATTTGGCCATGGTGATCAAGACTGGGGCTGTAGCGAGGAGTGCCAAATGTAGCTGATGGGACTGGATTTGCTTACGCGGGAAGCAACTGTTGATAAGGTGTGTTCCCTGTTGTGGGGGAAAGCAACTGTGGTGTGTGTTGTTGGTCATTTAAGCCCATTCTTTTGCAGATATTTGTTAGATGGTCGGTGGCTGGCTTGACTGGATGTTTTGTGTTTCTTTAGAGATGCTGAAAATTTATGCTTGGAAGGTGTTCGATACTCTGCCTTTGGAGAATAGGTTGTGTTTACTGAATCTTTGCACCTAACATTTTCAAGAAAATATCTAAAATGGATTCCATATCAGCAAATCTTGATGGACCTTATAACAACAACAACAAATCCTTTTCCCAAACTAAGTAGGGTTGGCTACACATAATCTTTGCCTCCATCCAAATCTATCTCGAGCCATTCTCTGGCTTAGGTCCAAAAAACTAAGATCTCTTTAGATATTCCCATTCCAACAATCCTGGGCCTTATAAATGAGAATGATTTTCCTCCACTTTCAATGGTGGTGCCCGGGTGTATGAGGGGAAGATTGAAGTGAGAAGAAGGGTACTGGAATTGAAGGTACTGAAAAATGAAAGACTAAGAAACTCATCCTGGAAATAGATGAAGGTAATGAAGCATCTTTTGCTTATCTAATGATGGATGTTCATGTTTCTCCTTTTGTAGATGCCTTTTTGGTTCGAGATCCAATTTTGATTGATGGTGAACCAGTTATAGATAACTGAGGAATCAATGGGGGTGTTACAAAAACCCTTTGTAACAATTGCAAAATTTGTAACTTCAACAACTAGATTTGTTAGGACTTTAGAGGTTTTCTGAAAGGAGGATTTTATCATGAAGGAGAAGTTTTTTGGATGCTATGGATTCTATGCATGAGGAACACATGCGAGTAAATAAGTTAGTTCCATTGCATCGTCGCTCAGATGCAATCCAAAAATTGCAAGGGTTCTCGCATGATGGACACATGCGAGTGAAGAAGTTAGTCCAAAAGAGGTTGCAAAGGAAGTTGCGGATAGGTAGTTGGAATATTGGCACTTTGACTGGCAAATCGATGGAGATAGTAGGTACGATAGAAGGAAGGAAGATTCATATGCTATGTTTCCAAGAGACAAAATGGATTGGAGAGAAAGCAACAGAGATCGAGAAGACAAACTTTAAACTTTGGTATTCATGTAAAGATAAGGGTAGAAATAGTGTTGGAGTAGTTGCTCATAAGGATTTGAAAGATTGTGTAGTTGATGTGCAAAGATTCGGGGATTGGATTATTTTGCTAAAATTGGTGCTTGAAGAAGAAATTCTGAATATCATCCCAGTTTATGCACCACAAATTGGTTTAGATGAAATGATTAAACAATTTTTTTGGGAGGATCTGGATAAGATTTTGCAAAAATCCCACAAAGAGATGATTTGTCAGGGTGGAGATCTTAATGGACATGTGGGAAATGATGCTTCGGGGTATGTTAGTGTTCATAGAGACCATGGTTTTGGGGATAGAAATAAAGAGAGAAAAGTCATTTTGGATTTTGTAATGGTTTATGATATTTTCATAGCAAACACTCTCTTGAAGAAGAGGGAGGAGCATTTAATTACTTATAATAGCGACCCGATTAGAACATATATAGATTACTTTGCTTTGAGGAGAAGAGATCGGTGTTGTAAAGATTGTAAAATAATCCCCGGAGAGAGTTTGACAATCCAACATTGCTTGTTAGTCATGGACGTGCAAATAAAAGAGTTGGTAAAGAAAAGGAGAGTTTTCAAGATCACTAGAACTAGATGGTGGAATCTTCAATTGAAGCAATCAAGCTTCAGGGAGAAGGTTTTAGAAGACTTATCCTTGAATTGTAGCAAAAAGTGCAAACGTGATGTGAGAGGTAGCATCTTGTATCCGAAGGGTAGCGAGATGTTAGGCGAATCAAAATGAGGAGCTCCATACCAAAAGGAGGCTTGGTGGTGGAGTGAATAGGTGCAAGAGAAGCTCAATATTAAAAGAGCATGCTTTAAAACTATGTCTAATGATTGAACAGAGGAAACTGCCACAAACTACTAAATATCGATGAAGGAAGCAAAGAAGGCTGTAAGCGAAGCTAACTAGCTAAGTCAAAATCTTATGAAGTTTTATACAAAAATCTTGACTTGAAGGAGGGTCAAAAGGATATATTCAGGTTGGCCAAAACAAGAGAAAGAAAGACCAAAGACCTTTCTCAAGTGAGATTCATCAAAGATGAGGAATGTCACGTGCTTGTTACTCAGAAGGATATAGAGGCCAGATGGAAATAATATTTCCATAAGCTTTTCATTGGAAAAGGAAATAAAGAGATCACTTTGGCTAGCTAGTAATGAAAGTTACTTGAATCGTGCAATCCATAGATGAATACAAAGAAAGTAGAAGAGGCTTTGAAGGTTATGAAACTTGGGAAATATGTAGGACCAAACGAAACTCCTATAGAAGTTTGGAGAGTTTTAGGCGAGCGTGGTTTGGGGCTTACAAATTTATTCAATGTTATTTGACGAAGCAAGAAAATGGCTGAAGATTGGAGGAGAAGTATAGTTGTGCCTCTTTATAAGAATAAACGGGACATTCAAAATTGTTTATATTATAGAGGTATCAAGCCGATGAGTCACACTATGAAAATTCGGGAACGTGTGATCGAAAGAAGGTTGAGGCAAGTTTCCAAAGTAAAAGAAAATCAATTTGGATATATGGCAGGTCGCTCAACCGCTGAAGCCATCAATTTGCGGAGAACAATGGGGATTTATAGAGTTAAAAGAAAAAACCTCCATATGATTTTTATTGATTTGGAGAAGGTTTATGATTCTGTCTCACGTGAGATACTGTGGAGGGTTTTGGAGAAGAGACAAGTACCAATCCTTTCCATTAACCTCATAAAAGATATGTATGATAGGGCTTTATCTTGTTTAATGATCTTGTCTGGGAAGACTGATTATTTTGACATCAACATTGGCTTATATCAAGGTTCAACTTCGAGTCAATTTCTTTGTACTTTGATTATAGACGATTTGACAAGTCACATTCATGATGAGATACCTTGGTGTATGTTATTTCCTGCTGATATTTTGTTTATTGATGAGACCAAAAATGAAGTAAATGAGAAGCTTGAGGTTTGGAGACAAACACTGAAGACTAAAGGATTTCGTATAAGTAGAGCTAAGACTAAATATATGTAGTGCACTTTTGATGGATGCATTGATGAAGGAATTGAGGTGAAGATTGGTGACGGTAACATTCAGAAGAGAGATTCTTTTAGATACATGGGATCTGGGATCTGTTTTGCAACATGATGGGGAAATTGATGCAGATGTTACTAGTAGAATAAATGCATGCTGGCTAAAGTGGAGAGGAGCCTCTGCTGTTCTTTGTGGTAAGAAAATTCCTTTGAAAATCAAAGGAATGTTCTACAAAGCAGCCGTGAGACCTGTTATACTCTATGCTGAATGTTGACCCGTGAACCATAGACATGTGCAAAGAATGACCGTAGCTGAAGTGAAAATGCTAAGGTGGATATGTGGACACACACACACACACGTAAAGATTAGATTCGGAATGATGCTATCAGAATGAAAGTTGGTGTAGCTCCAGTCGAGGATAAGATGCGAGAAAACCGCTCAAGGTGGTTTGGCCATTTGCAAAGGAGGTCAGTTGATACCGGTTAGGAGATGCGAGTTTTGGGGTGTTGAGCTGGCTAAGTGAGGGCGGGGAAGGCCCAAGAAGTGTTGGAATGAGACTATATGAAGGGATCTTAGTTTTTTGGATCTAAGCCTGAGAATGGCCCTAGATAGATATAAATGGAGGCAAAGAATCCATCTAGCTGACCCTACTTTATGTGGGAAAAGGCTTTGTTGTTGTTGCTGCTGCTGCTATGGATTCTGTGCATATCCTTGGATATGTCTTAGTAGATTTCAAATATATGAATTAACGCACACTCTAACTTGTTGGTCACCTTATTTTGGATTTAACCTTTGACCCCCCCCCCCCTCAATTTCCTATTTGGGTTGGTTTTCTTGCATTGAATATACACCTTTGTAATCCTGGAGTCATCAAATACATTACTAAGGTAATTAGGAAGTACTGTTTGCATGGATAAAGATGTTACGATTAGAAATGGTGGACAAGTGTTTAAACATGAAATAATGTAGAGAAGAAATTCAAATTTTGCTCGCATCTCTCTGTTCCTGCGCATAACTCAAAACATGCAAGAGTGGCATATCTGTGACAGAAGGAGAGTTCCATGAGATGCTAAGCTTGGGTTCTTGCCCCTAAACAACAAGGTTTATATAAGCATCCGGTGAACATCAGTAAATGACAGATCATCAAGCTCTCTTCTGTCCACCCTCAACAACATCAACTTGAGCTTCGTCATGTGGTTATAGAATGACCACACGAGAGGAGATAACCGAATCAATAAGGATGGAGGACAATAACAATACCAAGAGGATGTTACTGACTCAAAAAAATAGCAAGAACGAAAATAAAAGGAAGAAGCCATGTTCGTAGGACAATCTACTAATTGAAGATTTGAATTTTGCATAAGAATGTTATTTAAAGAATGGGTAGACAGATTGAGGATGTTGGAAGAGAAGATGAAAAAGCATTCATGTCTTTTGGGTTCCTTTAATTGGTCAAGACTATCTATACTCCAAAGCACTAGAGACAAACTTTTTGAAATGTCCAGTACACGCTTAAATTTCCCCTCTTAGTTAAGAAGAAATCAAAGAAGGTAGAGGAATGATGAGATGGTTTACTTCTCAAGAAGAATGAATAGTTGAAGAAGAGGTTGGACTAGTGGATAACAGTGTAACACATCCTTTTCGAATGTCATGAAGATGCGAAAAGGCTAGTTAATCCCCTAGTGTCCATGGAAGCAAAAGAGAAGAAGAAGACCACTGACCTATGTGTTCATGGGAATTGGGCTGTGACGTCGGGGCATGCTATGAGGGTGCTTAATGGCAAGAAGGAGAAGTGAGTAATCCTCCTTGGTGGTTGGACCACAGAGGAGTTGGAAGACTTCAAGAAAAGATGGGGAAGTAGAGATCCACATCTTGCCTACTCGATTCACAATGAATACGATTTCAGAGAGTTCTATGCAACTAGGAAGAAGAAAGGCAGTATGAGGATGAGATCCACTTTCTCACTTCACAAAAAGTAGTTTGTTTTTATGACTTCTGTATAGTTGAAGGTGAGGAGTACACTGAAGGTTTTTGTCTTGACTCCATGTATTTTTTCTTTCCTTCACCTAAACAGTCATAGCTTATACATAGTTTCTTACTTCAAGGCCATGTCGACCATATGCTTAGTCTAGCTATTTCATAATTCAAGGCCTTCCTTTGAACTTCATGTGCACATTCTTTTTAAATCAATGAAAACATAATATCGAGTTACGAGTTAAAAAAAGTTGACACTGGTCATCCTTAGGGGACATGGGTCGCACGTGGGAGTTGGTTTTCTCTATGAACCTCTTATAGCTTCGTGCAGTATGTTTAGCTGCTTAGGAACTTGGAGCCTAAAAAAATCTTATGGGACACGTGATTGTTGGACATGGGGTAAGGAGTTCATGGTGAAGATGGCCTACAAAGCATTAACGACACATTACATACGTGGGGATGCGAAGTCGGAAAAGGACTGCAGATTGGCATGGAAGGGGGTGACACAACTAGAGATTACATACGATTGATAATTCAGTCAATGATTGCATACTTATGAATGATAAGTTGAATATTGAAGCAATGTCTGCGTTGTTAAAAAATTACGGTGCCAACTACAACCATGGAGAAGAGATGAGTCCTTGGTGTTTCCTTCAGTATTTATACACACCCCTCTTTTACATTCCACTCTTTACAAAGTAGGGGCTTGATGCAAACGAAAAAATTAACAGTGGAAAATATTTTGTTTGATGGTGGAAACATTATTTGGTGGAAGAAATTGATGGGTGGAGAAGAGAAAAAAACTCGCCGGATGCGAGGGATTTGGGGAAGAATTGCATAGACTGCGTAGAGGGAGAAGAGATAAGACGGTGAGAGATATGAGATAAATCTCAAATTTTGATTCAACTTGAACTGTCACAACCAAAGTGCTACCGTCTCCGTTGTATAGGAGGTGTGGGATTACAAAAATAGAAACATACTAAAATTCAAATCTTACTTATCCTAATTGATTCTAAGTTTCTAACTAGACTTTAACCAACTAACTAATTGATCTAACTTACTAACTAATTAAGTGAAGATCACATGCGATCTCGTTATTTAAAAAGAAATAAAATTGCAACGGGCTCAATTAAGCGTAAATAAAATTACCATGTCTCTAATAGGAAAATAAAATTCTAATTTAATAAATGACAAATTTTGAATGGATGAAAAATTCTAATGGACCTCCTATTCGTCATTCCACGCTGCATCAGCTCTATGCCGCTTTAAAAAACTCATCTCATGATGAATGGTTGTATCTTTGATTGCAATGTTTTGGAGCCCATGCGGAAAGAACAAATGAGGCACGCGTAGTGGCATCCTAGTTGGTGTCATGTCCCTCGTTGGATCATGTCGGAGAAGACGGTGATCGAAGAACTGATGTGGAACGTGCGGATGCATCCATGTCATGGCAGAGATCTCACAGACTTGTTGTCGTGTAGGAAAAATTGGTGTGGCATTTTCATAGGCGGGAATCGGGATAATGGAGTCTGAAGAGGCCATGGATGATGGTACCCCAATAGACATAAGGGGTAATGTAATCATGATGTGACCGCTTATCTTGGAATATATTATCATTTAGAAGTCTTTTTATCCAGGATAAATGGATGCTATTGCACATCCAAATACGACCTAAAAAGTCAACAGATAACTATTGGGATATGATTCATTGCTCACAATCACAAAAAGTTCATAATAATGTTTCATTGCTCACAATCATATGCACGGTGTATCGAATGGTGGAGCAAGATAGCTACGTGTGGTGGAGAAAGATTGAGAGGTAGTGAGTGAGCCGTCCATGGTGTATCAAATGGGGATATCTTTATATGGATCTGGTGTTCACCAGATGTTTGGACTTGGCATGATATTTTTGGGCACATGGTGGAATTTTTTTCCATTCTTCAGATTCTGTATAAACTTATAATCCTCATATATGTGTTCACATCCAAAAGATTTTGACATGGAAATAGCAAGATGCATATGGGATAATCAAGACATCAAACTAACTTATGTTTGCGATTGTTTGGGATTTCTGAATCGTAAAAGTTGCGTTTTCATTTGAGGCTTTTGCAAGAGAAACACTTCCAAGTATTCTTAAAAAGGTTACCGTACTTCTGCAGTTGCACATATGCACTTAAAAGTAATGTCCCATTTCATTCTCGCACTATTAGAGATTGGGTTTTGGTGATAAAGGCATACTCCTATCTTAATGGATTTGCACATCCCGATGGGTTATATTCCTATATCCTAACATGGCCATTAGGAAAGATATATATCCCAACGGGCATGCTTAAACCTATGTTTGGTAGTAGGGTTGGGTTGGAGTAACTCTCATCAAAGCGTTAGTTAAATGGGCAGCCTTCTACGAGCTGTTTGGATGGTTGAATTGTAAATGTGATGTTATTGGTTGTTTGTTATATTTGTTATTTTTACGATTATAATGTATTTTGGTGTGACTTTTTTGGACCGCCTTATGCGACCATATATGTTGACTTTTTAGGTCGTATTCATTGCTCACAATCATAAAAAGCATACAACCATCTAATCAAAAGTAATCGATTCGACCGCCTAAATGCAACCAATGGATAATGGTACCCCACTATGGGAAATCGAAAGACTCCTACGAGGCATGAGCATGACCATCAACTGCTTGCAATCAAGAATCTTAGCATCAAAAAAACCAAACGGAATGAAAGCAAACTTTGATTTGTTGATGCAAAGGCTCAAAAGAAAAGTCTAAAAGATGTCTTCTGGAGATCCATTGAGTTTCACGAATGCCCACCTTAACGAAAAATGGTACCATCAACATACAATGACATTGAGGTAGAAATATCTCCATCATATAACCAGGTGTTAAAAATCTTTTGTTGAACCGCTTGACCATTCATACATGCTAGCACGTTAGCCACTAACACACTGGA